>BSBK01005225.1:0-217500 GCA_027943335.1 Chamaecyparis obtusa
ATCATATATATATATATATATATATATATATATATATTATAGAGAGAGAGAGAGAGAGTATAAAAAGGGAGGAGAAAAAATTAAATTTATTTTTATTTTTTAAAAATTTACTTAATATTTTAAAGTTTAATTTTATTATTTTAAATTTAAATTACTTTAAAATTTCGTTACCTCCAAATAATAATTCTTAGATTTTGTTGAATGACCAAACTAAAAATAATTTAAAATTTTATTTTTCTCAAATAAAATTGTAAATTTATCTTATGCTAATTTAAATAATAATATAACTTGTAATGTATAAATCATAATTATAATCTAGAATTATATATAAATAAAATTCAATAACAAATATATAAATATTATCTCAAATTTACAATCTTTAATATTTATATTATGCAATACAATATATAATACTATTTTTTTTTAGCAAGGTGCCAAGAGCCACTTAATATATTTTTATTAATATAATAAATATTGTATACTGGTTCGAAGGAGCTCCCGGAGAAAAGAACTAGGAAGAAAAACTTCGTTCACAACCCCATATCATCAGAAGAAGAGGAGAAAGAAACCCTCGAATTAGTCGAAGCTAAACACAAAGAGAAAGCCCACCCAAAAAAGGAGCACATAGCTTGCAAGAATACATCATAGAAATTACAATCATTCCGTGTTTAGCAGAGAAGAACCCAAGAAGACCTAACAACTATTCCCACCCAAGAAGAGCAACTATTTACAATTTTAACCAGAATTACAAAACCAGCCCAAGGGTTGAAGAAGAGAGAACTTCAAAGTAGAGATAAACAAAAGGAATCCATGATATGAAAGTAATCCTTCATAGCCAAAAGTGCTGACAGAAACTGAGGCCAATTCCAGAGGTGATAAAAAAACCAGAGAAACAAAAATACTGTTAGTTCTTCATGTAGACCTGTGAAGAGCCAACCAAACCCAAGTGGAGATCCAAGTCAGCCAAAACCATAGAATCTTTAGAATCAGTGCCAAGAGTAGAATCAAGAACCGATTGCAATGGAGGATCAAAGATAACATGAGGAGCTGCATAATTCACATCAAAATCAAGAAGATCTAGCAATGCATACAATATGGACTGGATATTGTAATACCCCAAAAATGGGCTATAAGTTCATTAATCTCCTACATCATCAAATCATACAAAATCGACATCAAAGTCCTAACCTAAGGCACATCTAAACATCATCGAATCATAATTGATTATCTTAAATTCTGTATCGGGGAATATTCTTAGCAATATTCTTAATTATCTTAATTAAATTTAATTTTATAATTATTTGGCAATAAATCACATTTATCCTAAAGTTTGATTAATTGAATATTTTCATATTTAATTAATTAAATTTAATATTTGCCACTTAATTGTTTAATTAAATTTAATTCTATCTATTATTAATTGTATTATTTAATTTTGACAATAAATCCAATATCCTATGAATAATTGATTAAATTCTTATTTAATTAATTAAAGCATGTTGTCATTATTTAATAATATAATTTTTAATAAAAGTTTGAAAAAATAGTTGATTAACCCATAAATCAATTATTTTATTTTTAAAAGCAGTTAAGTTGGAAATAAATCACTTTATTATTAAATTAATTCATAAATAAAATAGGCACAATCATAAAAGCAAACAACTATCAATTATCAATTAAAGCTAAACTCTATTTTGAGTTAAAGCTTAGCTTTTGCATGTTTTTGTGAGTTAATTATCCTTTATTTAAAAATAACTCAAAAATCAACTTGAGTTATTTGAATGATTTATGGCTTTTTTTCATGCACCTCCAAAGCCTTGGATTTCTATAAAAACAATGCTCAGCTCTTCATAATTCATCTCTCAATCATCTTGCAAATTGCAAACTTACTCTACAGGAATCATAGCATATCAAATTTGAAGAATTTGCACAATTGGAGCTTGAAAGAATCAACTTGCGAATTCAAAGCTTTGTGAGATCAATTTCAATTGCATATTTTTCATATCATATCATAGAATTTCATAGCTTTGCATATCATTGTTAGATTAGCTTTGCATATCAATTTTCAATAGCATTCATAGCATATCAATTTCATATTAGCATAGATTCATATCAGTTTTTATCATTCTTATTGCATAGAAAATATCAAAAATATAGATTAATTGCATTCAATTTCATATCCATCTTTTGCATTCAAATCTTTCATTTAGGTGTCGTCTAGGTCACTGATCTCGATTACAATCTGAGAACATTAATCTCGCACCTACTAGAAGGCAGTAAATCGCTTGGTTAGATAGATTTCAATTTTGCACGATTTTGATTATAGCTAACCTCTAATGTTTTACTGAGTGTTGTGTCTATAGATCAGGTACAATTTTTACACACACATTTCTGGCGCCCACCGTGGGGCAACCCACCTTTGCATGCTGATTTTGATTCTTGAAGCTAAAACCCTAAAGTTTCAAAGATTTAATTTTATCTCTCAAACGGCTTGGAGTTTTGGTCTGAAATGTGTTTTGTAGGTTGGAGACATATCAAGGAAGCTTCGAAAAAAAATTTAGAATTTTTTGAATTATTTTGAATTTTTAATAATTGTTTTTCAATTTTTCATAAAAAATTAATATCTGACGCAAATCAGCATATTTTTCTAAAATTTTTACATTTTCGGAAAGCTCTTCAAATTCTATAGGGGGTCTATTATTTGTGTTTTAAATTTGGATGCAATTTAATAGCTCAAATAGTCAATTTGCAAAAACTAGTATGTTTTGATAAAACGGGTCTCTAGAGCACAAATGAAGAGATTTTTCTAAAATTTTTGCATTTTTGGAAAGCTCTCTATTTTTTAGTAGAGGTCTCTATTTTGAATTTCTATTTTTGTGGCCAAAATCATATCAAAAAAATTAGATCTTGTTGACTAGGTCAAATGTAGTGCAAAAAAATTAAAATTTTATGATGGGTATGCACTTATTTTTCATATGATTCAATGCATGATATGAGTTGTCATTTGGATTAATTTATGGTTATTATTGCTCTTAACAATTGATTTTTAGAGCTAACCTTATGGTTTTCATAAGTTGAATATATTTTGCATATCTTGTTTGCTTGTTTGCTTGTTGGAGAGTTCGTCACTTGTTTGCATGGAAAAGCTCAACAAAAATTGCTAAAAATTAGGTAAAATCTACTAAGTGCGTTGCAAGGATCCCAAGTATTCTCCTTCATCTAAAAACATTTCGATTTGGATTTAAAATAAATCTCTTATATGTCAAGCTTGTGTGCATCTTTTCATGCTTTTGATCTATTTCTACACACTTGCATAATTTGATACTAGGTTGTGATCCCTTAAGGATTCATTAAGTAGTTTTAGAATACTTGTGATTGATTTTGATTGCTATCTTGGGTTATTGGACTCGTTAATCCGCCGGCCCCTCATGTCTGCCTCGTGGTTGCAATCTCAGCGCCATAAAGGGGAGGGGTCAACAAAACAGAAGCGTTAAGTGTTCCACTTGGCAACCCTTTTGTGCTTTTAGGAACTCACTTGTTTTCTAAGTTGTGGACTCATTTTCAGCTTGTGTGAGGTGTTAAGTGTTCCACCTTGTGGACTCATCTCATATTTGCTTTAAACGTTAAGTGTTCCTCTTTCTACTTTTTGGATGCTTTTGGTAGATTTGCTTTCGGGAATATATCTGTGCTTACATAGTAATTAGGCCCTATGAACACTATTTGTGATTCTTGAGAGATTGGATTCCTAGTGAAATCCTTCCTTGACGACGGAATCCTTGTAGGTAGGGAGGATACTTAGTGCGTTTCACATTCAACTTGGTTAGTGAGTCTTCTCTTATTGATCGACACATTCTCTCTCCGAAGAGGTTGATAGATCACGTGGGGTTGATATCACGAGCTTTGGTGAATCAAAATTGGTTAGTGCGTCTTCTATTATTGATTGATACATTCTCTCCTCGGAGAGGTTGATAGATCACGTGGAGTTGATATCACAGACCTTGGTGGAACAAAACTTTGTCTTAGCGTGTCGGATTAATTTGCTTGCTTTGTTTGGGTTAAAAGTGAAAAGGTGTCAAAAACCTTGGATCTGGAGCCAAGTCCCCTTGTGGTATAAATCTGTGAGTCACCTTTAGAGAGGGTTAACCGTAGTGGACAATCCCTTCACAGGGCAAACTGCGTTGACGGAACCTCAAGTGGTAATAGCCATTTTCGCCATGGTAGTGACAACCGCTATATAAATGTCCTTGTGAAAGAAATCTCCACGGGTATGGTTCATTGTTGGGTTGTCAGATCTCCCTAGCAGCTCTTGAAGATTAAGTTCTCGGACTGTGTCAAAACCCTGGTGCGCCGGGATTGGAGTTCACCCCTTTGAATCATAAAAGTTGCAGAGTCAAACCATTACTAAAAACCCTAGAGAGGCCAATTTTTTTCATTCTTAGGTATATGTGTATTATTGCAAAACTTTTCAGAACATACACAATTAGTACTCTCAGGGATTAGCACAATTTGGTCACTTGATTGTTCATGCGCAAGGTTGCTTTTGCCCTTGTTCATTATTTTCAGACGTGCTTGGAATCACTTGCTTGCTGTTCTGCGTGCTTGTTTATCTACTTGGCTATTAAAAATGATCAAATCTGGTATAACCTTCAAAATCTGGATAGTACAATTTGCAAGCAATCCAGAACTGAAAACCTTAAATTTTGCAAAAATTGACGTAAAATTTTTTCTAGAGTCAAAAGTCATTTCAAGAAGTCAAAATTCATACGACTTTTTGTCAAATGTCATTTCAGTATTGCCCATCTGTCGTATGATTGAGAACCCAGTGTCATACGAGTTTTCAAACCAGCAAATTCAAGAAAGTCAAAACCCTGTTAGCAACTGTCGTATGAGTTTTGTCAATTGTCGTTTCATTTCTACCCAAAAGTCATACGAGTTTAGCAACTGTCGTTTCATAGACTACCTAGTGTCATACGAGTTTGCAAAGTGTCGTTTGGAAAAATTTGAGAGTTGTTAGAAATTGTCAAATTGCAAGATATCCAATGTTTCCAGCCTAGTTCCAAAATCTGTCAAAAATATCATTGTGTCAAGAACAAATCAATAGCTATTGAAAATCAGTACACATGTCTCAAAAAATCAGTACACATGAGGAAGAAATTCTGATCACCGCTATGATGAAGCAGCTGCAAGCTATGCAAGTCCAGCTTGACAAACTTAAGAAAGAAAAGGAACCTCTATACTCTTTTCCATTTGATAAAGACTTGTACATGTCACCATGCCCCCGGAAAAAATTTGAGCAATATGATACTTCTTCCACAGAGAGTGACACATCTAGCTTTGGAGACTATGATGACTATGACGACAGACAATGTAATGATATCTATGACACCTCTGTTCCTAAGAGTCCTCCTCATCGTTCATTCCTGCTTACTACAAATGGGCCGTCACATTGGATAGATCATGATGGTGATCCATATGATTCTGATTTTGAAAAAGACTTTGATGGCTTTTGTGGACAATACCTTGATGATGATCCATCTACTACTGCTGAGGACTATAAAATGCATCGTGCTAGCTTGAAACGTCAATACTATAAGGATCTCTCCTCTAAGAACTCTCTTGCTGAAAATAAAAATTATCTTCTCAAGCAAGATCATGTTAATGCTGAACCTTTGTCTAGTGATGGTTCCCTTCCATCCCCTACTTCCTCCAATACCCATACATTTCCTAAAACTTCTAAGTCTTTCAAATCTTTCACAGAACCTTCATCTAACACAAGCCCTGATACTTTTCATACAGTTCCCTATAATTATCCTCAAGGGCTACCTCTTAAAGACACTCAAGCTAACCTTCACTTGGCTGCAAATACTTTCAATAATGCTAAACCTAAAGAGCCTATGCCTTCATATGCTACAATGCCTACTTCAACTAGTCCTCCACCATCTCTTCCCAAGTTATCCATACAATCCCAACATGCTTCCTTGTCCTTAGAAGTGGCTCCATGTCAAGAGGATTCCAAAAATGATAAAGAAAATAACATAAAAAAAGATCAAGATCAAGAACTCTCCATGTCATCCACTCCTTTTTCCGATGTCTCTTATCTACCTCAGGGTTCTTTTGATCCTGTACACCCTTTTTCATGCATTCCACCATGTCTTACGTCTTCTCCTAAACAAGATCAAGCTACTACTTCCAATGTTAAGACTATTGAAAATCAAGAGAAAAATTATGTGCTTATGCTATCCAAAGATCCTTGTCAAGATCAAAGTCTTCCATCTTCTTGTTCTACCACTCCATGTTCACTTCCACTTTCTACTCTTCCTAAGTCTTTGCAAGCTTTGAACAATCCTATCAAAGAAGGTGCTCATATTCAAGATGTCCACGATTCTATTGAAAATTTTAATGCTCACTCTAAAGATGCTGATATCCTTGGTTGTCATATAGATGCTGATGAACTTATTGATTATCATTTTGCGTCTTCCACTTCCATCCTCGGACCTCTTCCACCAATACTAAGGGCTTCATGCCTTCCGTCCATCTTGGGTCCTTATGTCCCTTCACTTTCCCCTCCTAACTCTCCTAATTTTTCATCCATCTTGGGTCCTTACATCCCTTCATCTCCCATCTTTCCTCAAGATCAACATAGATGCATACCCTTGAATCCTTTTCATCCACCCACCCATCTAAACCAGTCATATCCTCCTTCTTCCACAAGTCCCAAATCTTTTGGAAGTAACTTGAATGTTCAATACAAGAAAAAGAAGCAATACAAGAATCCATCAAAAAAAGAAAATCACCATGTCTCTTCTAAACGACATGGAGGTATAAAGTCAAAAGAGGTATCTAAGAAAAAAATTACAAGACAAGTATGGGTTCCAAAATCCATCATTGAAGATATTCTCTCTAGATCATTAAAAGGAAATAAAAAGCCTACGACTATATGGATTCCAAAGTCTCTCTTGAAAGAGTTTGGTGTTGAACAAAAAATGAAATTGACATTCAAGCTTCCAAAGGCTTCCACTACATCTTCCAAAAATATTCTTCCATTTCATGCGCCCAAACCTCAACCTCTGCTATCCATTCGCCATATTCCTTCATGTATTCCTTCATTCACATTTCCTCCACCCTCTCGCCACCCTTCAAGGTGTGTGTTTACGTTGATCTTGCCTTCCTTTCCATTTACCCTTTCACAATCTTTCCATTCATTAACCTTCTACCTTCTATCCTTTTTCCTCATTTGTCTATTTTGCCTATCTTCCAACCTCACTCGCTTTACATAAAACCTTATCCTCCATTTTTCTCTTCCATCTCCCTTTCCCTATCAGCATCTTTGAGCGTATTATTTTGAATCATTGGCATATCATGGTTTATCCTTTCAAGGAGCATTATCTAAAAAACTTGCCTTCTTCCAAAAAAAAGAGAAATGAAAAAAAAATAAAAAAATAAAAAATGTGCCTTGGTGAAAACCTGGAAACAGGCACCTTGGTAGCAAAAGTAAAGAGAAATAAATTCATCCTATGGTGAAAACCACTCCCTTGTGGCGCCTTGGATAAGTACCATGATGAAAACCTGGCAATCAGGCATCATGCGTAGTTCTTCTACATATTTCATCCATTCCATCTTCTCTCTTTGATCTTGACAATGTTGATCTATACACGAATATTTGGCTATTTTGTGAGCTATCTTACAGTGATCTTGCTTTCATTCCTTCCATGTTTAGCCTTCATATCCATCTTCCTCCATTCATTTTCACCTATCGCTATCCTTTTCCCCTTTGGTCTTGATCTAAAAAAAAAAAAAGATTAAAATACTGTGCTATGAAGCCTCTTGACATGTCTACTCCTTTGGACTACATCCTGTCCTTCTTTGGCATTACGCTTTTGTGACTTATCCTATGTTGGCCTTTCATTGCTTATCCAAATGTGCTTTACATGACAATTTTTCTTTAGCTTGAGTATTCTTGAGGAGTTTTCCCTGAGGATTTCTTCCTTTCATTATCCTTCATTCTCTTGTCTTCCATCTCTTCCACTAGCTTGTCAATCCCTCTTGTTCTCCACATTGCTAGACATTGGGACTACATGATATGATCTTGCTTGGGAGTTTGCAATAGAAAAATATGCTATCAAGTATACCAATTATCAGAATCAGTATCAGAATAAGTATCAGAACAAGTATCAAAACAAGCATCAGAACCAGTATCAGAACAATTATCAAAATCAGTATCAGAATCAATATTAGAACCAGTATCAGAATAATTATCAAAATCAGTATCAGAATCAGTATAAGAACTAGTATCAGAACAATTATTAGAATTAGTATCAGAACCAGTATCAGAACAAGTATCAGAATGGGCCTACAGAACTAGTATCAGAACGCCTACTGGGGCTACACCATTCACTTTAGTTTATGGGTCTGAAGCGGTACTACCTATTGAGGTTGAAATCCCATCACTTAGAATCAGAATGCATGGACTTGTCACTGATGAAGACTACAGAGTGTCTAGGTTACAAGAACTGGAATTACTAGATGAGCACAGGCAAGCAACATATGATCATCTCAGAGTGTATCAGAAAAGAATGTCTAGAGGCTACAACAAGAAAGTTCGACACAGAGAATTTCAAGTTGGTGATCTAGTCTTGAGAGAAAATCCTAAAAATCAATCACATTGAGAACGCAAGGGGAAGTTCGAACCCAATTGGCTGGGCCCTTTTGTAATCACTGCTACTTTTGGCTCTGATGCCTATCAACTCTCAACGACTGAAGGAGAACAGCTCCGAGAACCAATCAACGTTCTCCATTTAAAGAAATTCTACACCTAAGGCATTCAGTGCTTGGTAAATGTCCTAAAAAAATCTTAAAAATTAGAAAAAGTCCTGAAAAAATGAACATCTTGGTGAAAACCTAGCAATAGGCACCTTGATGATTCACAAAAAAAATAAAAAAATATCAAAAATTCAAAAAATAAAATAAAAATCAAAAGTACAAAAAAATTGAAAAAATGAAAAAATACAAAAAAATGAAAAGAAGAAAAAGTGCCTTGGTGAAAACTTGGAAACAGGCACCTTGGTAGCAAAAATAGAATTTTCGCCAAGATGGTGAAAACTCGGCAAACGGGTGCCACTTGTTCCAAATGCTCCATCTATCAGCACAATCTTGGTCTTTTCCAGCTTTCAGTCTTGCTTTAGTTTGTACATATCTCCTGGTTTGTTTCAACATTTCTAGTTTTCAATAAGTCGGTTTGTACACCAATCAGCTCAAGCGTCTGTATCCTATCAATGTTTAACACTTGGGGGCAATCAATGTCATATCCTATGGCCTCCAATGTATCTTAGACGTATCCTATCCAGTCAGAGTCCTTTGAAGCTTCATGTGAATCAGTCAGTCAGTCTTGTCTCCAGAAAGGATTTTGCATCTACAATAATGCAATCAAACATCAAAACTCAACTGAAAACAATCTATGCTTTTTACATGCTTTTATCTCCTTGTATGCTTACTGATTCGCATTGAGATTTTTGCATATTGTATCCCTTCGAGCTCTTCGATGATGTCCTTTATAAGATTTAGAGAGTGATGACTGGGGGCATAATCTTTTCTTTGTCTTCTGCTTGTATGTGAAAATCTAACAACTTTGAAAATTCTAGATTGAAATGGTGTCTGACTATAAGAGCCTCTATCTCGAATTGGATGGCCATGCGTACCTTGACCATTGATACCTAGAAAATTCAAAGAAGTTTGATCTAACTGTTGTCTTTTTTGAGTGAGTTCTTTGTCCTACTGTGGAACACAATCTTGCCTAAGGATGTGAACGATAAAGGGTCACTACAGGTAATTCACATTAGATTTAGAATGATCTCTTGACTCTTTGATGTGTTTGCAATGCAAGGCATATTAAGGTCATCATGACGTTTATGTTTTGATGCTTATACAAATTGCTATATCAAAATGGACATGATATTCAGGTCATCCTGGCGTTTGTGCCTTGGTGCTTATATCTAATCCGACATTTTGAAAATAAAATTAATATTCATATATCCATGGTTGCATAGCCAGTGGGTGTTGTATTGATTCTTGCACATACAAATCGATATTCATATGTCTATGGTTTCATAGCTAGTGGGCATTGTATTGATTTATCCGGTTACCTAAAAGTTCAATAATGATAACAAATCGACACATGATCAGTGACTAGGTCCTAGGTCTTAGGTTGCATTTCATCTTGCATGTCTCTTTGCATTTTTCATCTTTGCATGATCTCACAATGACTAACGAACTTCAATGCTTAAACAATTCTCCACTCGCATCTTCAAATCTAACAAGAGCTGAATCTCACACGAAGGTTCCTCTAATGAAACAGCAAGTAGAATCCTTTTTCGGGATCAAAATTGAAATCTGAGGTCATTTATCTTATTCATTGCTTGCATAATCGACCTTCGATCATCATAAAAATCTAAAATTCAACTTAACTGATTAGCTTTCATCAAACTATTGAAATTTCAACTTGGTCAACCATGGTCAACTCATGGTCAAACTTAGTCAAATTCGGTCTCCAGGACCTCCAAACGATGCAGAATGCATTCTCGGACGTGTATAACCACTTCTCAAATCAATTAACATGCTTCTAAACTATCAACGCTGACTTTTTCTTGTCAGATTTCAATTTTAATCCCGAAGGGGGCATGGTATTGCACATCATTCAAAGTCTATAAATCAAATTCTATCGATCAAATCTATCAATATCTTTCATCAGTGATCAAGACAAATAATCACGTCTAGTCACTGATTCATCACAAAAGTCCTCATCACTTGGGGCAAATCTATCATCACTTGGGGCATATCAGATTCATCGATCCATATCAATCTGGTATTCTCCTAATCTTGTAAACTGTATCAGTTTTTGCAACCATCAGATCATAGTGTTCTTTCCTTGGTTCTTTGGCAACTGAAGGATTCAGATGTGATACCTGCTAGTTCTGCTAAGACAATCGAGTCTAGAATGGGTCACTCACTTCTTATCAATCCTAAGGTTTAGAATCAGGTAGTTTGACACTTTTTTGCAATCATAGGTTCATTGCTGCTATAGTAAACATTATCTCTGGTCATTCAGGACCTATTATCTCCATATCAATTCAATATCGATCAACTCCTATCTCAATATCTTTCAATCGGTTTCTATCTTGAGATCGGTTTATCTTTTGAATCAGTTTCATATCTTTATCAAACACAGACTATCTTTGAACCACTGCACTTCGCATAGTAATTCAAAGAGGGGCAAAATGTAATACCCCAAAAATGGGCTATAAGTTCATTAATCTCCTACATCATCAAATCATACAAAATCGACATCAAAGTCCTAACCTAAGGCACATCTAAACATCATCGAATCATAATTGATTATCTTAAATTCTGCATCGGGGAATATTCCTAGCTATATTCTTAATTATCTTAATTAAATTTAATTTTATAATTATTTGGCAATAAATCACATTTATCCTAAAGTTTGATTAATTGAATATTTTCATATTTAATTAATTAAATTTAATATTTGCCACTTAATTGTTTAATTAAATTTAATTCTATCTATTATTAATTGTATTATTTAATTTTGACAATAAATCCAATATCCTATGAATAATTGATTAAATTCTTATTTAATTAATTAAAGCATGTTGTCATTATTTAATAATATAATTTTTAATAAAAGTTTGAAAAAATAGTTGATTAACCCATAAATCAATTGTTTTATTTTTAAAAGCAGTTAAGTTGGAAATAAATCACTTTATTATTAAATTAATTCATAAATAAAACAGGCACAATCATAAAAGCAAACAACTATCAATTATCAATTAAAGCTAAACTCTATTTTGAGTTAAAGCTTAGCTTTTGCATGTTTTTGTGAGTTAATTATCCTTTATTTAAAAATAACTCAAAAATCAACTTGAGTTATTTGAGTGATTTATGGCTTTTTTTCATGCACCTCCAAAGCCTTGGATTTCTATAAAAACAATGCTCAACTCTTCATAATTCATCTCTCAATCATCTCGCAAATTGTAAACTTACTCTCCAAGAATCATAGCATATCAGATTTGGAGAATTTGCACAATTGGAGCTTGAAAGAATCAACTTGCGAATTCAAAGCTTTGTGAGATCAATTTCAATTGCATATTTTTCATATCATAGCATAGAATTTCATAGCTTTGCATATCATTGTTAGATTAGCATTGCATATCAATTTTCAATAGCATTCATAGCATATCAATTTCATATTAGCATAGATTCATATCAGTTTTTATCATTCTTATTGCATAGAAAATATCAAAAATATAGATTAATTGCATTCAATTTCATATCCATATTTTGCATTCAAATCCTTCATTTAGGTGTCGTCTAGGTCATTGATCTCGATTACAATCTGAGAACATCAATCTCGCACATACTAGAAAGCAGTAAATCGCTTGGTTAGATAGATTTCAATTTTGCACGATTTTGATTATAGCTAACCTCTAATGTTTTACTAAGTGTTGTGTCTACAGATCAGGTACAATTTTTACACACAGATATTGTTGATAAAATTCATGCTCAAATGATGCCCATGGAGTTGTAGAGCTGGTCTCACAAGTAGAAATTATGACGTTCCAAGGCTTTCTTGATGCTCACGTAAATAGAGAACACTACATGGTTGTTGAGCAAAGTGTGGGGATGAAACAGATTACCAACCAAGGCTACCCCGTTCCACAAATTGTACCTCTATAATGCCTTAAACAATTTATGGGAGCCCATAAACTCCACTTTGACAAATTTGTTAGCAATAATTTCAAGTTGAAACAGTGATTGCAAAATATCAAAGGAATTAGATAGAAAAATAGACAAAATTTGAGATGGAAAGATCATACGCTTTCCCTATGGGAATAAAACATCTTCATCCACAATTCTCCTGATAGCCCTCCAGATATGGATATGATCACATACAAACATAACTACTAGACAATCATCATTAATATGCCCAAAACACGGATGTTCCCAGTCTTCTACCTCAAGCAAAATCCTATAATTACGAGGATAAAGTTCCATATGAAGGGAATTGCAGACATAACAACCTTCCATCAAAGAACCCAAATATAACAAATGAGAAGAGTGACGAGCCAGATGAGCGATGAGAAACGGAACCACTTAGCCCAACAATAACAACTTTGGAATATATTGCAGAGAGAAAATAACCCGCAATGAAAATGAAATATGTAAGAGGACATATCACACATGACGAAATAAATGAAATTAAACTCACAGCCATGATAGAGAACGAGAATGGATAAGTCACACATGCCATAGTACCAAAATATGATGCCAGAACACCAAAACACAACCAAAGTATAAAAACAATAATGCCAGGAATGAACTTGTGGAGAGAAAAGTACCAAACTGAAAATGATTGAACCCCAAGGAAGAAGCACATGGTGAGCCCAGGAGCAAAACCTGGTAGACTGACATGACAGGCAAAAAAGAGAGTCACGAGAGAACACATGCCAAAAATAGCTAAGAAAGATACATAAAACCTTAAAGAGCAACCTTGATCAACAACCCAAACCAAAACCGAGGAGTAAGAAAATAATAAGGGAAGCGGGGAAAGAATCAGATAAAACAAAATCTGTACTCCACACATGTAAATATTCAAATTATTGCATAACCAAGTACATCAAATTGTGTACATAATGACAAGCCATTTGTGTACATACTTATGAATTCCTATAAATATATACATGTGTGCAAAATGCTCCTACACACATACACATTCAAATTGCTGCATAACCAAATAAACCAAAATGCAAACAAGATGTAGAACAAGTAATGTACGTAATTATGAATTCAAGTAAATATATGCATGTGTGTAGGAGTATGATGAAAGAGAAAAGTTATTAGTTAACACTTTCTGCATGAATAATACTCAGGAGAGAAGGATATCTATCTAAGGAACAAACAGATATCAAAGAATCAAGTTCCAATTTGGAAGAACCTATGTTAACCAAGCAATCTTCCAATGCATTACCTTTTCTGTAAACATGAGATATGATAACTTTATCAAAGGAGTCAAGTAGAAGTCAAATTTGTTCCAGAATAGAACTAATCCTCCAATTCACAATCAATCTAGACTTACAAGCATTAATGACAAGAGCAGAATCACCTTCAATATGAATATATAAGAAATTTTTAGTCTTTTTGCCATAATTAGGCTCTCAAGCAAAGCACGAGCCTCAACCATATTGTTAGAACCCGAAGGAATGGATAAAGCTTTGAGAAAAAGAACTTGACCATAATGATTACGCAAACAAACCCCAATCCCCGACTCACCCGGATTACCTTTAGAAGAGCCATCAAAATTTAACTTACAAAAATCCAAATCAGGAGGGTACCATTTTATACTTTTCCTATCAATGACAAGATTTCTTATTCTAGGGAAAACCAAGGAAGAAGGAAACTGAATCAATTTCTAGTTTGAAATTACAAAGCTATCCCAAAATGTGAAATCAGTATTAGGATTGAAATGAGATTGCACATGAGAATTAATTTGCTCTGAAATGTGTTTTTCAATTAAAGAGCATACATGAGACACATCTAGAGAATTTTTCCTAAAAATACGTTTATTTCGTTCCCACCAGATAGACCAAATAACAAAGGAAGGAATAATAGTCCAAAGACAAGCAAAAGGAGATGAATAATACAAGGTTGGCCAAGACTGAAACAAATCGCACAATGAGGGAGGGAGAGGGAAGAAGACTGAAAATTTGATCATAACAAAAGACCAACATTGTGCAGCAAAATCACATTGGACAAAAAATATAATACTAAATATTACTATATAAAATAAATATATAATTTTAAATAAAATTTATAAATTACATTTAATAATTTAAAATACCTAAAATATATAACAATTTATTTGAATTGTTAAATTTTTGACTTCGATTAAATCATGGGAGAGGCATGTTAAAACATTTGAGCTTTTAATTAAAATCCTTTACTTGTTTCTTTAAGCGTTAGTAAATTTTAGTCATTTTTTTACGAACATGGAGATAGTGATGGGTCCACCTCAAGTGAATGAAGAGGATATTTGTCTTGCATCGAGATAATACAGTTTTGACCATTCATTTGCAAAGATAGTTGCTTCGCTTGAGATAAAGCCTTCAATGTAATTAATAATTTATACTTTATTTAAGATTGAACGACATTTGGCATTTCAGCAGCGGTTTATAATTTCTGCACAGTACGAAAAAAGATAAGGTTGTCATTAATGCATGACAGATTTAAATATTTTCATGCTGTAAAAATATGTATATTTTTGGTTGAGGAAAATTGAATTTTATCCCTAGAAAAATTAGTATAGTCCAATAGAATTAATGAAAATTTTGATTTATAAAATTATGTAAAATGAAAAAAAGATATAAACATTTGAATTTGCATTTAATCTTTTAGATTATGTGATCTGATTGTTCAATTTAATTGAAAAATTGTATTCAATAGATGCAATAGTATCTTGCCTTTGGTAGGAACAAATAAATCATTCTTGCATCTTAGTGCAATTGTCTTGCCAGTCTCTTGTGGAAGCTATCTTGGTTTTTCATTTGATCCTAGGGGTGTTGTAGAGTCACCTAAAGCTCTAACAGTTGGTACATCACATGAACTCTTCACTCTCTCATATCAATTGCTTCTATAATAACTCTTGCACTTGTTTGTTCAACTCTTCACTCTCTGTTGGATTCATTCTATGGGCTGCCTTATTTGACAAACTGACTCTAGGAATCACGTCCATTTGATGACTAATCTTTCTTATTAGAGGCAATCCATTAGGTACATTATTAGATACAGTATCTTGAAACTCATCCAACAAATATAATGTTACATTGGTGAGCAAGATTGATTGCGCCCTTGGTCTCCTTGGCGTTGCCAACGTAGTGGTGGTTCGTGACGTGGCTTAACCACCTCTTGTGTCTTCTATATGTCTAGTGGTTGTATCAAGCATTAAAAGGTCGATCTTTTGGTGCAACGACAACTGCTAGTTGTAACAAGTGGTATCAGAGCTTGGTCACAGGTTTGAACCCTGCGCTTGCACTAGGAAGGGGATTGTTACAATGGTTAGTAAGATTGATTGCCCCCTTGGTCTCCTTGAAGTTGCCAACACAATTGTGGTTCATGACATGGTTTAACCACCTACTATGTGTTCTATATGTCTAGTGGTTGTATCAGTCATTAACAGGTCGATCTTTTGGTGCAACGACAACTGCTAGTTGTAGCATATACAACTTTCATAGGTACATCTTCTACTTCCTTTTGATCTTCTTTTGGAATTAAAGGAAAACACATGCTCATGCTTCATGCCTTCTAGAAACTTCCTTCCATCAACTAAAAATATTCTCGCATTACCATATACCTTTTCCTTTGTTTCCTTCAATGGCTTCAACTTGTGTTAAACTCTATCCTTTGTCAAAGAATAGGTATTTGCACACTCATCATGTATTGTACGACAATCAAATTTACGTGGTCTCCCTAACAATAGATGACAAACATCCATAGGTATAATATCACACAATACCTCATCATGATAGTTTCCAATTTTGAACTTTACTAGACATTGTTCATTGACCAAAGTCTCGTGATCCTTTTGCAACCAAGCAATCCAGGAGGGATTCAGATGCTTCCTCCTTGCTAACTTCAATTTATCAATCATTTCTTCTGAAACAAGGTTATTAGTACTACCAATATCTATACTGACATTGCATATTTTACAATCACACTTACATCTTGTGTGAAACAAATTCTTCTTTTACTCAGGTTCCTTCTCATCATTTAGCAAGGCTATTTTGGTAACAAGGACCTCTCCTCTTTTAGCATCTTTAGATTGTGACAACTTAGCCTCCTCATCTACATGTTCAAATCATGCATTTATGTTTGGTTATCTATTTGTCCTCCCTTGATGTTGGGGATACTCATAAGCTCTATTCCTTCTTCTCCACACTAAAAACACGTTCCACTGAAATATCCTCTTCTCAGTCCTCGTCCTCTTCCTCTTCCTTTTAGATGTCCATTATTTTGATTACTAGGATGATAAGAATAATTTCCCCTTTGATTCTGAATGCTACTAGAGTCATCATTATTCTTCTGATCTTCATTTCAGCCTCCATAATATTGTCCCCTAGACTTTCCACCATGACCTCTTCCATTTTGCTTGCTCTCAAACTTTTTGTTGAATTTTTCTTCTATCTTCAAAGCAAATTGATATGCATTTTCAATGGTAGACATTCTTACCATTATCGACTCTTCTTGATTACTCGACCTCAACCCATTAATGTAATGAGCAACCTTCTCTTTGTTGGCTTTAGAATGACCTATTCTGATAAGGATTCAATAGAACTCTTTTGTATACTCGTGGAAAGCTTTTCCTGCTTGCTTCAACCCTTGCATTTTCTTCAACAAATCAAATCATAGTCAAGATGAATGAACTGTCTCTTCAATTTGTCCACCATCTGATCCCATCTTGTTATCTTCTCTCTCCCTCTTCTATTTCTCTCAAAGTGAACTTCTTTCCATCAAATTTTAGCATGAATTTACAACTTGGCCTTTGCAAATTTGACCCTCTTAGGATCTTCTATTTCCTCATACTCAAAGTACTCTTCCATGTCACTGATCCAATCAATCAACTCTTCTTGATTAAGATTTTCAGAAAATGTGGAAACTTCAATCTTCGGTCTCTTTCCAATATTAGAAATGACTCTAAAAAACCTAGCTTCGTTAGGATCTCTAGTTGCTTCTTTCTCTTCTTCCATCTGTCCTTTAGATTCATCCTCACTTTCATCTCTTGCCTAAGTCTTAGCTCCTCTATGCAGCTCTTGTTGTAGTGCTTGCACTTGTTGCTAGAGGGTTGTAAAACCCTCTTCTATCACACTAGCGATTCTTCCACTATGGTTCCTTCGTGGAGATATTTTTCTTACTTATTTCTTAGAACCACAACCACAATCCTAGTGTAATTTGTCTCACATGCGACGATCTATTTACACACTTAGAAACTTCTGCTCCAATACCACTTGATGAAAGGTACTCTCCTTACTAACCTAAACACGCAATAAAATAGGGAAACAAACAAAAAATGCAAGAATTGAGCGATTGCAAGAACAAAAACACTTGCTTTCTATTATCTTCAATGAAATGACATTATAATATTAAGAAAAATAATATGCTTCAACCACATGGGAATTTTCATTAAAATAATCTACAAGATAGAGCCATAAACTCCGCTTATAGAATTGAGTCCAAAACCCACTTTTATCCTTGTTTATGTAGCACTAATCATTGCCTCATAATATTCTAAAAAGTAAAACTTTTCCATTTTGGCACCTAGGGTTCAATTTTTTGCCTAATTGATTTTCTCTCTTCCTATTTTTATAGAAACTTGAGTCTTGATGGTACGACTTTTGGAAGCCATAACATTTGATCCGTGCACCTGATTTAATATTATAAATTTTTTTGAAAACCTCTCCAAGCACTCTACAACCTTGAACCTCGAAGCGTCATCCTTGACGTGTTTTGATGCCTTTTGGAGCTCTAAGGCCTTCAAAATTGAGTTCAAAGTTTTTTGTACCACCTTGCCAAAACCAAAAGTTCAATATCTTCAAAACCAAACTTGATCTTGCCACAAAACTTTATTGACATGCTTATGTATCCAAAATCAACCTCCAGGGAAGTAATTGAAGCAATACATGCTCAAACAAAAGACTTACTAAAAATAATAAACTTATTAAAAATAGTAACCCTACCCAAATTAGCCTTTATTAAAAAAACTAGACAATATCTTTGGGTGATGCAAAATTGCTCTTACACCTTGGATGCTCCTGCATCAATAAATGAAATAGAGATCAATGCCTCTATTTTAGCTCAATAAGTGTGAGGTAAATGTGTATTGTGTTTAATGTTATTTCTCATTATTTGATTTGTATATGCACTGAACACTAACCCATATTCGACCCTTCACATCTTGGCACACCCGGTGGGACACATGTCTCTTGTATTTAATAAGAATTTTTGAGTGTTTTTGAAAGTTGCAGGTATAGGTCATGGATTGATGTATTCATTCATGCAAAGGCATCTCCTCTCTTTGGAATCTCCACCATGAATTGATGTCTTTGTTGAACGGGGGAGCTGCTTGTTGTTGTAGAGTTGTTGATGTGTTAGTTATTGTTGTTGTAGAGTTGTTGATGTATTGGTTGTTATTATTGTAGATTTATTGACGAGGCACTTGTTGCTATTGTAGAGTTGTTGGTGTGTTAGTATGGTTGTCATTGATGGAAAAACATTGCTTTGGTCGTTAGTTTGTGCTTAATATTTATTCTATGTTACATATGTGTTTTTGAGGATATGATGGTCCAGAGGCTGGTGATCTGGGAAATATGTTTCTGGTGATGTACTAAGTGATGTTTGTATCTGATAGTGCTCAAGAATTCTTTTCTTTTCTGAATATGATATTGTCACTTTGGTTTCGTATCACTCATTTCTTTATCTTTTGACATTGTATTTTGGGTTGTGTTGATGTGGTCAAGAGGCATGGTTGCTAAGGGTATTATTTCTTCTCTAGCTCTGGTAATTGTGGTATTTGGATAACACATTGTTTGGTTGAGGCAATGTGTGTGGTGTGGTCCACTTTTCATTCCTCCCTATTATGGGAATCTTTAATGTGGACCTATTTCAAAATGTTTTGATGATCAACTTGGTATTTCATATTTAAAAAAATCAAATAAGAGGATGATTGTGGTAGAATTGTATTCAAGCAAGTTGATTGAAAAGAAGATTAGTCAGTTATTGTGTAAGGTTATATGAAAGTGTGAATTTGGGTTGTAACAGAGCATGTGTTCTATTTCTGTTAGTCATCGGAGACAGTGAGCCAAGAGTTTCTACCAACAATTGTATTTTAGTGGTGAATTTCCTTTCTCATTCTTCTTCTTTATGGTAGTAAACCCTTCTGGATAGTGATCATTCTAGTAGTAAGTCACCTTTTGTAGTTTTTATTCATGAGAATTATATCTTCTATGTGATTTTTACCATTTTGGGGTTTCCATGTTAAAAATTGGTTTTCAGTGTGTATGGTTATTGTGCGTGCTTATTGATGCTTATATCTAATTTGGTTAAGTAGTTAAAGATTTAATTTGTGAAATTGATAAAAAATTTAATTTATAACTAATTCATCCCCCTTCTCACTTGTTTGAGATATTCAACAATTGGTATCAGATCTTTGGTTCCTAGATAGTGAGTCTAACCACTTGGAGAGATTTGATGGTGCATAAATTCCCTATTCCTACCTTTGATGTATTCAATTACAGTTTCTAGAAAGTGAAGTAGGGAGGATATTTAATTTCCTTAAGTTATAGGACTTGGAAACCTGTGGAGAATAAATATATGGTGTTGACAAATGGATCTACTACATTGAATGGGATTGGACCCTATAAAGAAAATGAAAGAGCTAGATATGATATTTTTAGTGCATTATCTAAAACTAAATTTATAAAGGTTGTTGCATTAGAGGTTGCTTGTGAAGTTTAGGATGAATTAAAAAACATCTATGAATGAAATGATAGGGTTAGACTAGCTAAGAAGTAGACTGCTAAAGGTAGATATGTGAACTTAATGATGGAAGATAGAGAAGATATAACAAGTTACTTTCAGAATGTTAACGATGTTGTAAATGAGATCACAAATCTTGGTAGCACTTTGGGTGTTAAGGATGTAATAGAGAAAAATTTGACTTTACTGAAACGCTATAGTGACAAGGTCTCATCAATTGAAGAAACTTATGATTTGACAAAAATCTTCACAGAACAATTGTTTGATACTAAGCACATTCGAGATGAGAAATTTTGAAAAAGAAATGTCAAATGTGAGACTTCCTTCAAAGCAACAAAGATTGATGAAGATCTAGATAATGAGAGAACAAACGAAGTGTAAGAAAACTTTGTAACAAGGATGAAGAAAGGAATTGGTAAGTATAAATGTATCTTACCTCTTAAATGTTTTAGATGTGGAAAGATTGGTCATATAGCTACTAGATGTTTGAAAACAAGCTCAAGACCAAAACTAAAATTTAATAAGGCCTATTATCTTAATGAAGATACTAGTATCTTAGAGGATGAATCAAAAAAAGGTGACTAATTATTTTACTTTGAAGAAGTTGAACCTCAACCTAAAGCTAGTAATGTGACATCCTTTGAAAAGTAATACTAAAATTGTTGCAACTGCATTACATGTTAGAAGAGATAAGAATGAAAGGTTGATTGACAATGTTTTCTCTAATCATATGACCAATGAAAAAAGTAAGTTTGTAAAACTTGAAAAATATGATGGCGGTTCTGTTAGATTTGGGGATGATCACATCGCACAATTTGTTGGAATATGTTGTATTACTTTTGATGGAAAATATAATACTGACAAAGTGTACTATGTGAAAGGATTTCATCATAATCTTTTAAGTGTTGGACATATGTGTGAAAATAGTTACAACATTGTCTTTCAGGATGGTGGATGTGAAATCTAGAAGGGATTCAAAAATGCTATTGTTGCAGATAAAATGATTAGAGAAAATATGTATTAGTTGGATGCTACTACAAGGCATTTCTTGTTATCACAAATCGATTAAAGCAGGCTATGGTATCAAAGGATGTGTTACATCAACTTTGACAATTTGGTGAAGATTATTTTGAAAGGATCAGTAAGAGATCTACCAAGATTAACCAAATCAAATAGAAATGTTTGCAGAGAATGTCAAGTGGGAAACATACAAAGGGAACCTTAAGTGGAAAAGAACATTTTGCTACCAGATTGTTGAATTTGTTGCACGCGGGCTTATACGGTCTAACTAGAATAAGGACTCTATAAGGTGAAATGAATTTTATGCTCTTAATTGATGATCATTCTAGAATGATTTGATGAACTACAACTGATTGAATATCTGAGATGAACTAAAGAACCGTGATTAGAGATCATTGAGTAGTGAAATGATATGTAAGATGATTAAATCAGTCAATATGTTGTCATTGATGTCAACTAATCTTGACAGCACTTATCATGTTAGTTACAAACATCTGGACATCTGTTGAAGAAGAAAAGAGATATCGACATGAGGAAAAGATGAATATGACAGAGAAGGAAAAGGTAAACATTGGGTAACTTATTTGATGAGGCTATGACTGTATCTTGTTGACTTGAGCATGTTATATTAATCTATCTTTAAGAAGAGATTTGAAATTGAACAAGTCAATGTGGTTAGTAATTAAAGATTTCTGTATACACCGAGCCAGTGCAATGTATACCGAGTGATAGTATTAACCGAGCTAGTCTAACTAGTTATCACCGATGCATTTTTGTATTAACCGAGTATGGATGAAAACATTAAATTCTAAGGTTAGCCGACTAAATATGATGAGTTGGATATTGTTATGATTTCAAAGTTAAGGATGAAATTTGTTATGAGATCCACGACTGACAAAATTCAAAGATGATCTAAAGGATGAGATTGAATGTGTTATGAACACATCTATCGAGGAAGTTTAAGTGGCAAAATGGATGAAGGAGATTAAGCGGAAAAATATAATGGTTGATAAGAAAATGTTTTACCTATCTATATAAGAGACATGAGTTTCATTGTTGAAACTATGCTGGAAGGAGACTGCAGAGAATTTGCGTGAAGACTATTTTCATGCATGCTTGATCAAACTGGTTATTGAAGAACCGAGCTGCAGAGTTTTACCGAGCATTAGAGAATCATTTACCGAGTGAAAGTAAGTTGAAATATTGAAGGAAGTGAATTGTTTAATGATTAAAGGATTATTTCTAAGCGCTTAGCATAGATCTAAATGTCTGCAATTGAGTTGTAATTGAATTAGATCATTACTGTATCAGTTTAACCATTGATTCAGAAAATCTCTTAACCAAGTGGATTTGGTAGTATTATGTTCTACCCTATGACATTCTATTGAATGTAAAGTGTATGTAAAGTGTTATCTTGTTGACCCCATAGTGAATGCTGGTCAAAAGTTAACAGTTAGTGTTAAATCCTCTAACAAGGTCACACTTAATAGTGTGTATTGTAACCTTTAACAGGGCTGACTCTTCACCGAGCTCACTTGAGAAGAGTGAATTATTTTGGGTTACTGGTCTTGGGTGGTTTTTCCCTTAACATGGTTTCCACTTTAAATCATTGTGTTATGTGTTACTTGTTATGATTATTTTGTTATCATACTTTACATACTGCATAATTGATTTAGTTGATAATCACATTTGGATATTTACTGGTAATCGATAAAGTACATAGACAGATTGAAATTATATGTTACTGAGCTACATATTTTGGTTGAATTGTTTTGTGAGGTACATCTTTGTAATTGAGACTGTAGGATAACTGATGTAACTAATTCATCCCCCCTCTCAGTTATTCTAACAATTGGTATCAGAGCATATTGGTTGCTTAGAAGAAAGTTTTAAGAGTTTAAGCATAAAGATCACAAGATGTATAAGAGGGAAGTGTCGAAGCTGAGCAAGGATAACTTTACTACATGACAAAGCCAGATGAGACTTCACATATATGGAATTAGAGATTCTGTAATACATTTATTGGAAACTGGCTGCATACAACCGACCGTTGGACCTCTAACTCTTGATCAACTAAAAAACATACATGAACACAACATTACTATGATAGAGATTGGTACTGCTCTATCTGATGCTAAATTTGAGGATGTCAAAGATTGCACTACAGCAAAGCAGATGTGGGATAAACTTGTTCTAGTTCATGGTGGTGATGTAAATGTGATGAGAGCTAGAGCTGAAAGCTTGAGAGGTGGATTTGATGACATGACGATGAAGGAAGGAGAAAACATCACACTGTACTCAAATCGAATCAAAGAGGTAGTCAATGCTATCCGAGGAGCTGGAGTAATTATTGATGAAGAAACTGTGATAAGTAAGATACTGAGAACCTTGCTGCTTGTCTATGCAATCAGAATATCTGTTATTCATAAAATGAGGTTTGCACCTAATAGCACTCTTATTCTTGATAGTCTGATTGGAAAGTTAACAACTTTTGAGCTGAATAATTTTGATAATAGTGTTGTATCGAGTGTTGAATATGCATTTATGTCAAGTCTTAAGATTGGTAAATCTAGCAGTAAGCATAATATAAAGAATAAAAGTGATAGTAACACTGGTGATGAGCTTGATGAGCTTGAAGAACTAATGGCCTAGAGACTGCAGAAAGGTAAAGGAAGATATAAGCGAAAGTTACCTTTAGCTTGTTTTAATTATAAAGAAGTTGGCCATATTCCTGCTAGGTGTCCTAACAAGAAAGAATAAGACAAAGACTGAGTTGGTGATGGAAAATTTGGCAGAAGGAATAACAACTGGAATAATAAAGGAAACTGATAGTACAATAGAGACAACCGAGACAAAGGTAAGAAGGCCTGTTACTTAGTTGATAATGATGATGACAATGACACCGACATAGATGATGATGATGAGGTAGTATTTGTTGTAATGAAAGATGATTCAGAAGAAGAGGAAAGGTATGTAGAAACATCACTTATCTCTAAAGTTAGTAAGAATGATACTTGGATCATAGATAGTGGCTATACACATCACATGACTGGTGATGAAGATAAGTTTGAACATCTTGAGCATTATAATGGAGGGCCAGTAAAAATGGGAAATGATACACCATGTATGGTAAAAGGAGAATGATCAATCTTGCTGAATGATAGAAGTAGATGTGATAATGTATACTGGGTAAAAGGACTTAACTACAATTTGTTGAGTGTAGCACAACTAAATAACTCAGGTCATTGAGTTCCATTTGAGAGCAAGAAGGTGAAAATCTATGATGAAAATGGAACACTTGTTGGTATTGGAGGACAATCAAAAGGTAATTTGTTCTATCTTGATAATGATGAGACTTCTTGTTTACTGGTGAAAAATGAAGATGCATGGTTATGGCATAAGAGGTTATGCCCTGTAAATTTTGATAACATGATTAAGATCAATAGAAAGAGAAAACTTAGAGGATTGCCCAAACTTGCAAAACCTGATCATGTTATGTGCCATCAATGTCAGAAAGGAAAGATGACCAAATCTAGTTTCAAAAGTAAGGACTATTCATCTAAAGGAATTTTGGAGTTGGTTCACACTGACTTATGTGGTCCTATGAGAATTGAAAGCTACTGTGGAGATAGATACTTTATTTTATTTGTTGAAGACTATACTAGATTGATGACTATTATCTTCTTGAAAGAAAAATTTGAGGCATTCAAATTGTTCAAATGGTATAAAGCTAAAGTTGAAAAAGAAACTGGGAAACTATTGAAATGCTTAAGGTCTGATAGAGGAGGTGAGTTTATTTCTGATGAATTCATTAACTACTATAATGAGCATGGAATCAAAAGGTAGGTTTCTGCACGGAGAACACCACAACAGAATGGAATTGCTGAAAGAAGGAACCAATCAAAATATATTAAAGAAGTATTGAAAATTTTTGGCATGGAGGATGCTAAACTAGTAGGAACACCGATGGTCACTGGATGTAAATTGAAAAAGGATGATAAATCTACAAAGGTAAATCAAATACTGTACCGATCTATGATTGGGAAACTGATGTATGTTGTACACAGTAGGCCTAATATTGCACAAATAGTTGGGATTGTGGCAAGATTTTCTGCCAATCCTAAAGATTCACATATGGTTGTAGTTAAAATAATTCTAAGATACTTGCAGAAGACTGAAGAATATGGTTTATGGTTTTCAAAGGATGACAATTTTGAACTAATAGTTTACATTGATGCAGATTGGGCTGGAAACATAGATGACCAGAAGAGCACAACTGGTGGAGCATTCTTTTTAGGAGATAGGCTTGTGACTTAGATAAGCAAGAAACAAGCATGTATCTCTTAGTCTATTGCTGAAGCAGAGTATGATGCTGTTGCTGTAAATTGTTCTAATATTGCTTGGATCAAAGAAGTGTTGGAAGGAATGAATGAGGTAATTACTAAGCTGGTGATTATATATTGTGATAACACTAGTGCTATAAACATTTCAAAGAATCCTGTGATGCATTCTAAACAAAGCACATATCTATTAAGTATCACTTCTTGAGGGAACAAGTTCAAGAGAAGCAAGTGAAACTGGAATTTATAACATCTAAGGAACAACTTGCTGATATCTTTACTAAACTATTACCAAAGGACACATTTGAATATTTGAGGATTAGACTTAGGGTCCATCCCCTGTCTATCGGTCACTGAGGTGATCAGAAGGTTGCATCAACCTATTCTTATCAGAATATCATTCATGTTGATGCACATAGCTCACACTTTGGATTTTGTCTAAGGTTGTGAAAGATTGTAGAGATTGGAACATAAATTTATTTATCTATACACTCAAGGTACTGATATGCACCAAACAATAGAGAATTACTTGGCTATTTAGAGTTGTTTTATATTTTATTTGGCATTGTTGTCAAAGGGAGAGGAATTGCATATGAAATCAGAGAGAAGAATTGTATCAAATTGCATATTCAAAGGGAGAGAATTATCAGAGAAAGGGAGAGTTTGAATATTTGTTGCTGAGAACAAGAATCTAAGAACTAAAAAGATCAAATCCATAGGGAGAGACTACATGTAATGTTGTTATGTTTTGTAGTGATTAAACTATTAGCTTGTGGTGACTGATCAGGAAAGTACTATCCAGGAAAGTACTGTACACTTTTCATTCATCGTGGGGTTCGGGGGTTAACTCGTCAAGTATTTTTGAGTTGACACGTCAAACATTTCCCTAGGTTGACTTGCCAAGCCTTTTCTTAGGTTGACTTGTCAAGTATTTTAGGGTTAACTTGTTAACCGACATAAGCCTTGTTATATTAGCTTAGGGTTAGGGATTTCATGAATGATGTATGATTTTAGTACTTGCGGTGGAATTGAGCTGTAAGGGATTACAGATTGTAATCAGGTTGTAATCACTGGATAATAATAATATTGGACTCGCTATTGGTGGACGTAGCCCAGGGATTGGGTGAACCACGTTAAATCTTTGTGTCTTGTGTTCTCTTCTTTGTGGTTTATTGTTTTTTGATATTAGTTATATTTGTACATAATTGTTATTTCTGTCTTGTTAATCCTAACATAAACATATTAAATATCAAGCTAGGGAGAGCTTACGGAGCTACAACATTTACTTACATAGTTGTAGAACACATGTTTGGTATGGGTATGACATATTTTCATATTTCTTGTGTTGCCATTAATGCCAAAGGGAGAGATTGATGAACTGCAACTGATTGAATATCTGAAATGAACTGAAGAACTGTGATTAGAGATCACCGAGTATTGAAATGATTAAATCAGTCAGTATGTTGTCATTGATGTCAACTAATCTTGTCAGTACTTATCATGTTAGTTACAAACATCTAGACATCTGTTGAAGAAGAAAAGATGAAGAACACAGATATCTACATGCGGAAAAGATGAATATGACAGAGAAGGAAAAGGTAAACATTGGGTAACTTATTTGATGAGGCTATGACTGTATATTGTTGACTTGATCATGTTATATTAATCTATCTTGAAGAAGAGATTTGAATTTGAACAAGTCAATGTGGTCGGTAATTAAAGATTTCTGTATACATTGAGCCAGTGCAGTGTATACCGATTGATAGTATTAACCAAGCTAGTCTAACTAGTTATCACCGACGCATTTCTGTATTAACTGAATATGGATAAAAATATTAAATACTAAGGTTAGCCGACTGAATATGATGAGCTAGATATTGTTATGATTTTGAGGTTAAGGATGAAATTTGTTATGAGATCCACGATTGACAAAATTTGAAGATGATCTAAAGGATGAGATTGAAACGTGTTATGAACACATCTACCGATGAAGGTTTAAGCTGCAAAATGGATGAAGGAGATTAAGCGGCAAAATCTAATGGTTAATAAGAAAACATTTTACCTGTCTATATAAGAGACATGAGTTTCATTGTTAAAACTATCCTGGAAGAAGGAGACTATAGAGAATTCACGTGAAGACTATTTTCATGCATGCCTGATCAAATTGTTTATTGAAGAACTGAGTTGTAGAGTTTTACTGAGCGTTAGAGAATCATTTACCAAGTGAAAGTAAGTTGAAATATTGAACAAAGTGAATTGTTTAATGATTAGAGGATTATTTCCAAGGGCTTAGCATAGATTTGAATATATGCAATTGAGTTGTAAGTGAATCAGATTATTACTATATTAGTTTAACCATTGATTCAGAAAATCTCTTAACCGAGTGGACTTGACATTATTATGTTCTACCCTATGACATTCTATTGAATATAAAGTGTTATCTTGTTGACCCCATAGTGAATTCTGGTAAAAAATTAACGGTTAGTGTTAAATCCTCTAACAAGGTCACACTTAACAGTGTGTATTGTAACCTTTAACAGGGTTGGCTCTTCACTGAGCTCACTTTAGAAGAGTGAATTATTTTGGGTTACCGGTCCCAGGTGGTTTTTTCCTTAACAGGGTTTCCATGTTAAATCATTGTGTTATGTGTTACTTGTTATGATTGTTTTGTTATCATACTTTACATACTGCATAATTGATTTAGTCGGTAATCATATTTGGATATGTACTGGTAATCGATAAAGTACACAGATAGATTGAATTATATGTTACCGAGCTACATATTTTGGTTGAATTGTTTTGTGAAGTACATCTTTGTAATTGGGACTATAGGATAACTAATCTAACTGAATCACCCCACTCTTAGTTATTCTAACCTGATTTGGGTTACATTCTTAAGATAAAATATTGAGGCATCAAAAAATTTCAAGATATTCAAAGCTACAGTTGAAAATGAAGTTGATAGAAAAATCAAATGCTTAAGTTCTGATAGAGGACGAAAATTTGTTACTAATGAATTTAAAATATGTTGTGGGATGTGTGGGATTAGAAGATAACTTTCTGCTCCTAAGACACCACAACAAAATAGTGATATGAAGAGAATGAACTAGACTTTACAAGTAGGGTATGAATCAGACGAGTCCACATGGAGAGAAATAGAAGAGATGAACATAAAAGAAGATAAGCAGAAAGAAACCCAAGATGCTCTCACATCAGTATTAGAAACTCTAAAGTATGCATAGAGGAATCACTCAAAAAATCAGACAGTTGGAGATAAGAATAAAGGAGTTATTATTAGAAGAAAGAGTACTAAAAAACAAGTGCTACTATGTTTACTTTCTAAGATTGAACCTAAGATAATTGAAGAAGCTTGTTGTGACTAGATTTGGATGAAGGAAATGAAAGAATTGGATTAGATTGAGAAAAAATAGACATGGGAACTAGTTACTAGACTGAAAGACAAAAATGTTATTGGGAAAAAGTGGATTTTTTCGAATATAATGAATGAGGATGGATGAGTTATTAGAAACAAGGCAAGATTGGTCTGCAAAGGGTATACTTGGGTTGAGGGTATTGATTTTGAAGAAACTTTTGTTGCTGTTTCTTTAATGGAAGCTATTAGGATATTCTTGGCATTTAAAGTGTTTAAAGATTTCAAATTCTATTAGATGGATGTCAAGTCAACATTTTTGAATAGAGAGCTAAAATAAGAAGTTTACATTGAACAACTAGAAGGCTTTAAGTTGTCAAACAATTTGGATATTGTCTAAAAACTGAAGAAGGATCTATATGGATCAAAGCTAGCTCCTAGAGCTTGGTATGGAAGATTGGATCACTATTTAATGGATCAAAGCTTTTAGAAAGGGTTTGCTGACACCGATCTTTATTTCAAATTTGAATAAGAAAAGTTATTAGTTGTTGTGGTTTATGTGTTTGACTTAATATTTGGAGGAAATAATGACATGTGCAAGAAATTTGCTGGTGAGATGCAGGATGAATTTGAAATGTCCATGATTGGTGAGTTAAATTTATTTCTTGGATTGCAAGTGAATTAGAACAATGAAGGTATTTTTATTTCTTACTCAAAGTATATTAGAGAGTTGTTGAAAAAGTTCGGATTGGAAACTCCCAAAATGGTGTGTACTCCTATGTCTACCTAATGTAAGTTGTCCAAATAAGGTAAGTCACTCAAGGAAAATGCAAGTACAAATCACTTATCAGGGGAATGATATATCTGACTACTACTAGACTAGATATCATGTATACCATCTATATGGTACCTATATTTCAACAAGAACCAAGAGAATCACATGTTGTTGGAGTAAAGAGGATCTTTATATATTTGAAAGGAACATATGAATATGGATTGTGGTAGCCTAAAGGATCAAAATTTACTCTAAAATATTATACTGATGTGTATTGGGCGGGAAGTGTTGAAAAATAAAGTACTATTGGTGGAGCATTTTTCCTTGGCTCTTGGTTACTTGCTTGGTTAAGTAAGAAGCATGACTTTGTGTCATTGTCCATTGTAGAGGCTAAATGTATTGTAGCTGCTTCATGCTACACATAGGTACTTTAGACGAAACACACTTGAAGGATATTGGTATAGTGTTTGATGAATCAAACTCAACCATTTGTGATAACACAAACACAATAAATATTTATATGAATCTGGTACAAGAATCCACAATAAAACATATTTCGATTATGTATCACTTCTTGAGGAAAAGGTGTTAGACAATGAGGGAAAACTTGTGTACACACCCACGATGATATATATTGCAGATATATGTACCCCTTCCTAGTTCAAACTAAGTATCTTGGCATTACATAAGTCCAGGAAACTTATTGCACATTCTTGGTCTAGACTAATGAATGGGGCTTCCTCTCAGGGGGGGCATGAGTGTGTTGTTGCTTGCCTTTGTCCTTGATGTCAAAGGGGGAGAGAGAATTTGAGATTGAGAACCATGGAGTGAGATTTTTTTTGTCATTGATGGATGTTTCCATCAGTAACAAGGGAAGATTGTTGAAAGGGGAATCTTGTTGCTATTGTAGAGTTGTTGATGTGTCATTTATCATTGTTGCAGAGGTATTGATGAGTCACTTGGTGTTGTTGCAGAGTTGTTGGTGTATCAGTATGGTTGACATTGATGACAACATACTACTTTGGTGGTTGGTTTATGCTTAGTATTTTTGCTATGTTACATACATTTTTTTGAGAATTTGATGGTCTAGAGGCTAGTTCTACGAAAGGTTGGTGCTCTAGGGAACATTTTCTCACTAATGTGCTCAATGATGTTTGTGCTTGATAGTGTTCCAAAATTTTCTGCTATTTTGAATATGATATCGATATATTAAGTTCATATCACTCATTTCTTTATCTTTTGACACTTTATGCTAGGTTGTATTAAGCTGGTCAAGAGACGTGGTTGCTAACAGTGTTATTTCTTCTTTGGCTCTGGTAATTGCAGCATTTGAATAATTTGTTGTTTGGTCAAGACAGTGTGTGTGGTGTGGTCCACTTTTCATTCCTCCCCACCATAAGAATGTTTATTCTGGACCTATTTCAAATTATGTTTTGATGACTAACTTGGTGTTTTCATATTTTAAAATATCAATATAAATAAGAGGATGATTGTGACAAAATTGAATTGAAGCAAGTTGATTGAAAAGAAGAACCGTCAAATATTGTGCAAGGTTATGTGAAAGTGCTAAGTTGGGTTGTGACCAGAGTTGATGTTAGTCATCGAAGGTAGTGAGCCAAGGATTTCTAAGTTGGTAGTTGCAATTTAGTGGTGGTTCTACTTTTTTGTTCTTCTTGTTTAGGGTAGTGAGCCCAGCTGCAGTGAATATTTCGATAGTGAGCCACCTTTTGTAAAAATCACCTTAATTGATATTTTTTTCATGAGAATTAGCTTCACCATGGTTTTTCCCATTTTGATTTTTCCACATAAAAAAATGGTGTTCATTGTGTATGGTTCTTTCACATGCTTATTCATGCTTATATCTAATTTAGTTAAGTGGTTAAAGATTTAATGTGATAGATCCATATTTGTGAAATTGATTAATTTTTTTAATTTACAATTGATTCACCCCCTCTCAATTGTTTGGGATATTCAACAGTCTCTGTATCGTAGGCTTAACCTTTCTATTTTATAGTGGGATCACATTTACTATCTCACCTAACTCATATATTGCAAGACTTGTTGTTTAATTATGTTCTCTATGTTTTTGATAAAGGTAAAAACAAGTTTTGAAGGGCCCTCGAAACCCTGTACATTATGGTCACTAAAGATATTCACAAAAGCTCACTAAATGGAACGGGCAAGACCAAAGAGAGGGTTTTATAGTAGACACCCACAACCTGGATGATTCAAAACATGAAACAATCATCATGCTACCCTAAACAATATAGAAATCCAACACTAGAATTTTCCTGGAACACCCTTTTGATGGGAACGAAGAGTCATATTAAAAAAAGAGCACTTCTTAAATTTTTTTCCTTTGACAACAATCTAACCCTCTTCAACTCTAGCTGCCTCAACCTGCCAATGCAAAGTATCATCAGCCAATCCAGAGCAATCCTTGCTACCAACAGAGGTAGCCACAAAACCAATAGACCGAACAGGAGAAGCGACCATAGAAGCACTGGCAATCACAACCTCCTCACCACCAGGTGAAGATAACATCGCTACCTCCCCTACCAAACTAGAAAATGAAACATCTAGAGAGATAGGATGACAAACATGAGCCAAATCCTGACCAATAGAAGAAGGCTTAGATACCCGAGGGCCCTTCGCCCCAGTGTTACGCACATGAGAAAAAAGTGGCAAGACCTTAGAATCTCCAGCATCCTGGGAGACCTGCAAATTCCCCACTGACGACAAACCTCCAGTAGAAGACAAAACCCTATCCAAAGAAACCAATGACACCCCAACATATAGTGATGCTCCAACAACCGGCAAAACCCCAGAATCTCTAGCAACCTTTGTGTTAGCAATTTAAGTTGTCATTAGTGTAATTTACATACAACATTCACACCGGTAAAGGCTCACCAGTCACTCATGTTACTTTAAAGACATTGGTAGACTAGGAACAGAGTGTATGCACCGGTAGACTAAGAAAAGGGGATACACCGATAGACCGAACCAAGTACTCAGTACCGGTCTTAGGTTACATATAGGGATGAACCAGGTATAAGAGTATACCGGTCTTCTACATAAAGATCCACACTAGATTCTACGGAGCAGTTTGAGCTAAAACTAGATTTTACGGAACATTCACCACTCAGAAGTGGAGTTATCTTTTTAACATGAGTTATCTTTATTTCTACAGATGTTTTAAGGTAAACTCCTTATCAGAACGCATAGTTTTTTTCTAGTTGCATGATTTAATTTTGAGTTTATAGCCTGGTGGTTCTCTGAGTTAATTGTTTCATTAAGATAAACTCGTGTATAAATACAGGTCATAGGACACAAGAAAAAGTTGTTGAGAGTTGTTGAATAAACAGAGCAGTGAAGAGACAAAGCAGTGAAGAGACGTCAGCTATGCAGAGATCACAGTCATTAGAGGTGAAAGGCAAAGAGGTAGAATAGATTCAACAGCCAGGCAAACCGGGGAAGAGATCAACAGGTATGATCTAATCAGACAATTAGTGTCAATTAAGATCATTTATTTTATAAGGTGTGAAAGCATGATGAAATCCCTTAGTCAGGGTGAACCTAATTGGTTCTTTGTAAAAGCCCCTAAGAGGGTAACATATTTGTAGATGTTGAAAGTCCTTTAATCAGGCAACTCCTAACAGGGTTGAGATCTTAACCGATCTTCTTCAAAATCTCTTAACCGGGTAGCACCTTCACAAGTGCTTTGTAAGCTCCTAACATGGCATCTTTATTTTTGCAGAAGTGAAGTTGTGAGCTCTGTCTCACCATGGTTTTTTCCTTCTAATTGAAGGTTTCCACGTATACATCTTGTGTTGATCTATGTATTTCTATTTATGCTTGTGAATGATTGTTTACATTATGCTTATCTTAGAAGAAGAGTTAAATAATAATTGAATTGTAATAGAAATAGTTTTTATTGATTAACCCCCCCTCTCAGTAACTGGTTAGTAATAACAATTGGTATCAGAGCCTAGTTCTCTAATACATAAAAGCTTAACAACTTGAGAGAAAGATCATGGAGGATTACAGGTATCAGAAATAGCTAGAGGGAGCCAACAACATTATTGCCTCTCTAGAGAATAGGCTAAGAAGATCACTTGCAAAAAGGAAGGAGTTGGCTCTGCAATTGAATTAGAGAAATGAGACCATTGATGAACTCTCTGGGCAGAGTGGATCTGATGAAGCTGAAGAGATAGTCTCTGAACTCATGGAGAGTAACCAGATCCTAACTGGTTAGATCTCCAACCTTAAAAGGGAGCAAGAAGATAATGCCCTAAGGTTGACTGAACTGATTGAGAAAAAGAGAAAAGTTGAAGATGAAATAAACACAACAGTCAAGTCATTAACCGCCTCTGAAAAGGCAAGGAACCGGGTAGAGGAAGTTGTAGGGGAAAATGATCTTGTCATTCTGCAACTTCAAGAAGACATGCAAATTGTCACCTAAGAAAACACCAACATGCAAAAGGGTTGGCATGACAGGGATGAAGCATGCACAAGACTGGCACTAGAGTTATATCAACAGAAGGAACAAATGAAAGAACTTGAAGAAAAAAATGAAACCCTGAAAAGATACAATGAGAGCTTGGTTAAGCTTGATGAGCAACTCCAAGCTCAAAGAAAGCACAAAGATCCCACCGGTCTTGGGTTCACTGTTAAATTCACCAAAGAGACTGGTGAGTCTTCTAAAGCTAAGACAAGCAAGAAGGATAAGAAGAAACCGCTGGCACAGAAAGGTAAAAAGACTCTTAACACCTCTTGCAATTATTGTGGGAAACTAGGTCATAGAATAAATGACTGTAGAAATGCACTGGTAAAGCCCAACAATAGTTACTGCAAAAATTGTTGTAAGAATAGCCACAAGACCAATGAATGTTGGTCAAGCCCCAGAACCGTGTCCAGTGAAAGCAGGGGAAGCTTCAAGGGTTATTGCTACGCATGCAACAAGTACAGACACAAAGCTAAGAATGTAGATCAAAGACAATGACATTCAGATCCCCAAGACCGGTATTCACAAAGAGAAACAAGAACCAGAGCACAACCAACTATGCAAACTGTGGGATACACAGTCATAATGACTCATGGTGCAAATCACCTAACACAAGAAGGGTGAACCCATAGAAGGCAACTGAGATAGTCTGCTATCACTGCAACAAAGTTGGACACCTAGCCCAAAACTGCAGGAACCAGTCATCTCACAAAAGGAAAGAATCAGTCAAACCGGTAGAGAAGATCTCATCCTCAAATGAAAAGATCAATAAGGAAGAGAAGACTGAGAAATAAGCCAGGTAGATTTGGTTCAAAAAGGAATCAAAGAGCTCCGTTGAGGAGAAGACAGAGGAAAGATCATCATATGTAGATGGTGATATCTCTTCAGGAAACTGAGCCATAAAGGCCTAGAGGGAACCAGTAGACCATCTACCGTTCCCATTAGAACTGGTGAGAATCAGACTCAGTCTATGAAGATAACCAGAGAGGTAAGCAATAATCAACTGGGGTTTGCCAAACTGAAAAAGCCAGATCACCGGTTGGCAGAAATGGAAAGAAAAGTTAGGTAAGACATTTAATATTGTGGTTGTTTAACAATAGTTACCATTTGGTAATTACCGTTATGACCTAACCTTATAAAAGAAAGGAGAATTACTCATTAGTTTTACTTTGCTATCTTTGTGATTAACGAATTCTTGTGCTGAGTAATATTCTCACACATTGATCATTGTGAGCTACTATTTGTAATACTAATCAAGTGACTTTCTCTATTAATCGGTTGATCTAAATGGCATCCTCATCATCTATCGTCAAGCTAATTTCTGTAGATCAATTTGACCGACCTTCTTATGATATCATGGCGGTCCAGAATCGGGCAACTGATATGGATGGAGCTTTATCAATAGTACCAGATGGTCGCCTCATGACAGTGAATGACATCGAAGATCAAGGGGTTCAGTTTGCATCCATGGTGATAAGGTATAAGATCTATCAGTCTAGTAATTTGAACAGCATATAGGGAGGATCCGTACATGCCGCTCATCGGATAATGTATCATAACGCCAACTATGATTGTATCTGCGAAATGCTTAGAGGGTAGATATTTGAAAATATGAACACACTAAGTATAGTCAAGAAGAAATCCATGAAGTATGGGACCCTGTTAGTAGTCTTTACTTCTACTACCAAAGTTTCTTCCCAGGAATTGGCAAGGTGACATGGAGAACCGACAGACCGGTCATGCACCAAATAGATGAATTGGCCAACCAATTGGGAAGCCAGTTAGGAAAAGTTACGACCGAATATTTTGAGGCCTTTCAACTAAGGATGCATGCAAGGGAGTGGTTTTCATCAACAATTGTTGACTCATACAAGGATGATGTGTGTTTTCTGGTTTCCACCAATCACTACATCATTCAAGCAGTGGAATCGAGAAAGTAATATGCTCCTGAGCTGGGGTATGAGATCACTACCAGAATTGCTAAGGCATATGCTGATGCCCTAAATGAAGCTAATCTGGATCTCACTTCCAACTGGTTCGGTACATTCGCAGAGATTCGAGAGAATCTTAAGAAAAGGGCACCGATCAAGAATGTCTACAAAAGGGCCCCCACACCAAAGAAGAATCCGGTCAAGGATCAACCCAAGGCTCAAATGAAAATAGCACAACTCGCAACAAGTACCCAAGAGGTAGAACAAGAGGAGACAGATTCAGAAGACACTGTTCCAATAATCAAGAGGAAGAGGGTTTCTAGCAAATCAGTGAAGGAAGATGCACCGAGAAAGAGAAAGCCCACTATTGATGAATTTGTGGCATCATTAAAAGAAATTGGTGGAATGAGTTTAGTCAGTACAAGATATCAGTTTGCAAATGAAGAAGACAGGAGGAAGATAGAGGAAGCAGTAGTTCATTGCATTCATAAATTTAACCTCTCACCCACTGAACTACATCACATCATACCAGATGATCTCCTAGAGATACTTGAAGCTAGGTGCAAAGCTTTAATGGACAGGGAAAAGGAGCTAAGGATTCGAGCTCTGCTTGAGATCTAGAATCATCTCACATTGGAAGACACAACTCAGCAAGCGGAACCACATCAACAGATTTTCTTGACAAAGAAGAGGATTAGTTCAATGCTTATTGGAGAAGCTGAGAAAGTACATAATGAAGGAGTAGCCATCTGGATAAAACTTCTCCAAACCCAGTAGCAAGCGGAGGAGGCAACCCAAAGAGACACAGTTCAACCGGTCACTAACACTGGTAAAGGAAAAGGAGTGCTTGGAGCTGGAGCACTAGTCAAAGAAAAGAATCCCATAGAATCGGTCATCGTCGACATCACCGATGACAAGAGTAGTGAGCTAGCACCTCCAACTGTTCTCATCTCTCCAAGTAAAGGTAACACCTGCGCTATGTTTGTAGATGAGATTGTTGATGAAGTAATGGACTTCAGAATAATAGATAATGTTTCTAAGTGGTATAGTGTGCTAGAAGAGGAGGATAAATAGGTAGTTATTGTAGCTATAGTGGAAATTTTTTTGGATTTTCATAAAACACCAAGGGACTACAGGTCCAAGTTTCCCCCTAAATTAAATTCTAGGCTTTAGGCCAAATGGAGAACCAGTCTAGGCAAAAATACTAGAATTAACAGAGAAACCTTGTCTAAGGTTAGACTTGGCCTAAGTGAAGATAGGATCATGCTTCTCCTAGAAGAAGCAGCAATGAATTTGGATCCTAAATATAGAGTTGCCAAAATAATAAATGGATTTGACAATGAGGTCTACAAAGAGACTCTGGATTTCTGGAAAAAGTATGACGTCAGTACCCTTCACAAATTAGGTCCTTAGGATCAAACTGAACAAATACAAGGACCACTGGTTAGATTCACTACTTGTGAAGAACCTTCAACTAAAAAGGAAATAGTTCAAATAGAGGAGTTCATAGCTAGTGAACAAATAAATGTTGAACAAGAGCTAGGAAGTAATATACCTATGGGTGAACTTCATACAGTTGAAGTGCAACCGGAAGATGATGCTCAGAATGAGGAAGAACTACCTGCCGAGGAAGACCTACATGAAGAAGAGGTTCAACCAGAAGATACAACTCAACAAGGAGCTAAAGAGAATAAGGAACAAGAACAAGAAAATCCTATACAAACTGAACAAGCTCAACCAGAACAAGAGCCAAAGCAACAGGAACAAGTAGACATACCTAGTTCCTCCTCATCTAAGAGGAAGTTGTCATTTGCTGAGGACAAGGAAACCAAAAGAAGCAAGGCCATCGATACAGTGGTTGACATCAACAAGATGTCAACAAGGTAGCTCAAGGAGCTAACCAAAAGGAAACATGACATGTTCTTGACTACTGTAAAGAATATTCTGTGCAACTTCCTCTTGGATGCTGATATAGATGAAGAAGAACCGGTCATAGATCAACTGGAAGTTCTGGCATAAGCAACTGGTGAGGATCTGACAGATCCAGAAACTGTGGCAATAAACCACTATGAGAAGAAAAGAGTAGAGATACTCTACAAACAGGTTGAAGAAATTAAGGTAAATATGTCAACCAACCTAAGAGTGCTTCAACAAAAAATTCATGTGGCAAGTGGTTTGATGACTCGAACTTCAAACTTTGAAGCATTTCTGCAAGATCTGACAGAGAAGTCTGCCAAGACCTCAGAAGATATAAGAGCTTTGTCATCTCAATTTGACATCAAATGTAATACCTCTCCTACAGTGATACTATGATTTGATACTTTTTTTATTATGATGGTTAGAACTATGCACTCATGTTTATGTTTTCATGGAGGATTATACGTTCATCAGATGATATTTATATGCTCAGTTATAGTTACTTTGATTATATGTTTATGAGATCCTAGAAGAATGTATTAGTTTTACATGTTTTATCTCATGAATGGTATACTAACCCTTATCTCAATTGGTTTATGGATACATATGTGTTTTTCATGACTCAGGACGAAGTCGTAGTTACTCACTCGGTGAGGTCCACACGATGTATCGATCCTAGTCATCTGCTTGCATATATCTGATGTGTATATTTATATGTATATGTATCTCTTCTTGGTGATGCAGGATTTGTAGGTACCGGGTATCGTCTCCACCTGGCTCCACAGGTCTGAGCGATCCCTTAAAAATCCTCGATCGTTGTTGTTGTCATGGAGATATCATCAAGCTTCACAAAAGAAAAACTTTTATCCTTGATCATTCACCTTAGGTGGGAAGTGCCAGATCAGTTCCTGGTAGGGAGGATTATGTGGTTATCAGTTATTAGGGTTTGGATCTTGATCTTGCTGTTAGGGATACTCAACTTTGTCAGTAGGTTATCTATGTGAGTCCTTGTTGATCGATTTCTGTTTCAGTGACTTATCCCTGTTTAGATTTTCATGTTAGTATTAAGATCGAGTTGCTATTTGTACCTTGCATCTTCTGCTTATATAGTTATAAAATGTTAGTAAAACGAATAATGAGTTATTTATACTATATGTGTCATAAACATATGGGTGCACACATATGCTTATGAACACATATATATATATTAAGGTATAAATATATATTCATAAATATAAATAAATATATATACTTAATTATATTACCAAATAGCACTAGCTTTATGGTTGTTGATAAAAATAAATTAAGAAATAAATAAAATAAGATAAAATAAAATAGCTTTTGGTAATAAAACTAACTAGCTAGGAGGGAGTTGAACTCGAGACCTCCTAGAAGTTGGGGCTAGTTAGTTACCAATTGTGCTATGTGAATTCCTTGTGAGGTAAGTAATTAAATTTATTATTAAACCTTATTTTAGAGAATATTTTAATTAAAAAAAAAAAATAAACAAAACTTTATTATGTTACGGGAGAGATTAGTTTCTCCTCCAACCGACTATAGAAGTTGGAGAAGTTTCTTCCCGTATAGAAACTTCTCCAACCAAATAGTTGGAGAGGAGGTTATATTTATGATGATTGGTTCATAAGAGGTGGGGCTGGAAACTATTTTGGGAACGGAGAAATTTTGGCTAATCAGGAGAAATTTGGGAGCGGAGGAACAGGGAGCAGCAGAAGAATTCTGCAGGAACGGGCTTCGTCAACCAGGGAACTATTTACCAGGTTGGAGCTTTTCCCTGATAATCCCTAGGATATGAAATAATTATTTTGTTGTAATGTCTATTTGTGCATTATCGTTTATGTTAGATCGGCAAACTCAATAGTTTTAATATCCTAGTTATATTAATGTTTGCTGGAATAAAATGTAAATTCACAGAATATTAAACCATAGAAAATGTATAAAAGTTAGATAAACAAAATAAAAATACACAACGTGGTATTTTATAATATTAATAGAGTTATATTTTCTGTATATGTTTTTCAAAAAAAAAATATAAATATAAATAAATTTATTAACATACTATTGTTTTGATATTCTAAAATATTCATTAAATAAATTATTTGTTGTCTTATTAATATTATTATGTAATAGATAATATTAATTTTGTTAAATGTGTTTTAAAAAAATGAAAAAATAAAATAAAAAAATGAATGAGGCCGCTGCCGCGGCGGGTCCTGCAATACCGGACAACAGCGTCCGCTGCCGGCGGCACCTTCGGGTGCCGTGCGGCAGCGACCGCTGTCGGCGGTACCCGGGGGTACCGCACGGGAGCGGGCCCCCTGTAAGTTTCAAAAAACAAACAAATTTTTTGTTTTATTATTTATTATTAGCATTTGAAAAAAATGATTTCGGTATTATATATATAATATATGGTTAATATATTATATATATAATATAATATGTGTTTAACATTAATTTGAGTTAGATATTATATTATATATATATAATATGGGTATTATTATATATATATAATATAATTTGAATTTTTATTAAAATTAAATTTGTATTATATTTTGCATATAATATGATATATAATTGGAACACATGTTTTCTTTCTTTGTTTATATATATATAATATGTATGATATTATAATTATAATATATGGAGACATTCATTTAAGACTTCTTAGAGGCATATTAATTTAGAGAATAAAATTATATTAAAATTTAATGAGGGTTATATATATATATATAATATATTATATGTATATATATTATATATACAATATATTAGATATAATATAATCCATTACATGGGGAAAACATAGGAACTAGAGGCATATTTGTTCAATGTTTTAATTTTATAAATTTTATTTAAGTTGCAAATAAATAATTGATTTCTTGGTTTCATATTTGTATAGATGATAGGAGGGGACTAGAAAACTGAACCCTTGGTCTCCTAACTTGTCAGCAATCAAACCTGTCAAACTTTGTGATCTCCTAAGCATCCTAGGTAGGTCTGTTATAATGAAATTGTTAGGACATGTTAGTGGTTTGCTAGGAAAACCTAACGGGAATAGGTTAGGGTTAGGAAACCTAGGAACCCCTAAGTGAGTGGCTCTCAGTGCGGGGCCGGGGCCCTAAAGTGGCTAGACCAGGATAACCAACTGATGAGTTAGTTAATCAAGTGATAACCTAATAAAATTTAAGGGATGGGTTCAAAACATTAAAAAGATTAAATTGTGCCTCGCCCATGCCATTAGTGCTAGGACAGGCTATGGATGGGAGTGGGAGAAGGTACCTATGCGTAGGTACAAATCGAATGGCGCTTGTCTGTACGAAAGGCATTCAATTTCCGCATGTGCCTACTTGGGGGCTGGGGCCCAGTGTGGCTAGTACCAGGACAACCCAAGGGGTGAGGGCTATGCGATGACACTCACTTAGGTTGTTGCTTAGGATTTCCTACCCAAACCTTAGAATCCCTTGTGAAATGTACTTTACTTGTGTGAAATGTTATCCAACCCTTTTGGTAAAACCTAGTAAGTTCCTTCTTGTGGGCTTGGTGTTTATCTCCTAGCACGGGGGGTGAAACCTTACCAGTTTCACATGGTTGGGTGGAAAATCTTTCTATCGAGGTATCTTGTGCAGATGTAAACAACTGAAGATTCATATTTGTCTGAGCACCTGTTGAAGAATGAAGACTTGTACTTATTCATGTTGTTGTAAACTTATGTATTCTCCTATGAGGAGTTTAAATGTAATGTAATTTTCAAATGATGTAATAATGGGTAGACATAGGAAAAGGGTTATATGGGATGTTTATTTAATGGAAAGATGTAATCTTGTTATGTATCAAGTTATGTAAGATGTTGATGAATCATTTGTTGTACTATTGCAATATGTTTGTTAGAGGAAATGGAATTGTAGTAATTGATCTTTAAAAAGTTTTAGATGGAAATTAATTATGAATGTGTTTAAGTATTTTCCAATAAAGAACTTGAGATGGAATTTGTATGGTTAGTAAATGTTGTTAATAGTTTATCAGTTTTTTTTATAATTTATACTTTTACATTTAAGGGAACCTTGGAAAGAAGTTAGAATATGTTTTGTTTATTTGCAAACTTTATAAGTTCAAAATTTTTCATAAAACTCTACTTAGGTTTTCTTTTACAAAGTAAACCTTTGTGCAATTCCCTGGTTCCCTTGCGGGGCATGACATATTTGGTATTAGAGCACTAAGTTGCTACACTGGGGCCTAAAGAAATTGGGTCCATGTACCTTAAACTTACACTACACCTTAGGAAAACTCAAAATGAAAATCAAAAACCATAAACTCATCATTCTTCTTAACTCATGGCAGGATGCCACCCGTAACCCGTGGTTGTAGAGGAGGTGCCCAAAATGCTCATCCTAGATCCCAACACGAAGATTCTCAAGAAGAAGAACAATACGAGGAACAAGGGGAACAATCTAACAATCAATCAGGAGGTTTTCAGGGAGCCCAAGTAACAGAGTTACTACAACAAATCCTTCAGAGGTTAGAGGCAGGGCAGGATAGAGGCCAGCATGGGGAAAGTAGCACTCACAATGAGGAAAGAGAAAGAAGTCCTAGGAGGAGAGACCAGACATTGGAAGAGGATGCCCTACGGGCTTCTCATATGCGGGATCTCCTTAGAACCAAGACAAACCCATTTAAGGGAACACAAGGTGGAACTTCCGCACAAACTTGGTTGCTAGAATTAGAAAGGCTTTTCTCCATGCACTCATACCACAGTAATACCAAAGCCCGGTTTGCAGTTATTCACCTTAGAGACTTCGCATCCACATGGTGGGAAACAGAAAGAGAGAAACTTCACTTAGACATCACCACCCTTTCTTGGGAACTATTCCTAGAACTCTTTCGAGCTAAATTTCTGTCTGACCATTGGAGGCGGGATAGAGCCGAAGAATTTCATAATCTAAGACAGCTTAATATGTCAGTGGATGACTATGAGAGGAAGTTCTTGGAACTCAAGCCATATTCAGGGTTTAAGGATGATGAACCTATGTTAACTCAACACTTTCTCAGAGGGCTCAACAGTCGTTTGGCCTGTAGTGTAAGAATGTTTGAACCTCAGACTATAAATGAAGCAGTCATTAAGGCTCATCTTGAAGAACAAAACATAGCCTTGGGGTTGGGAAGTCGAACCAGTGGCCAAGGTGGCAATACTTTCCAGGTTGGGTCAGGGAATCAATTTCAAGGCACACCTAAGAACTATCCGCCTAAAGGAAACCAGAACCAACACAAAAGGAAGTTTGTCAGCAACAACTACAGCAACAATCAGAATGGAAACAAAAATAAAAGTGGGAGTTCTCAATTTAATAACCCTCGCAACTGGCAACGTGCAAAACAATTCCCAAACCGTCAACTAGCTCAGAGTATGCCCCAGAACTCTAGTCGGGGTAGCTACCAGCAATCTAGTGCACCTTCTGCAGGAAGAAATTTTGTCAAAAACACCGGATGTTACTCTTGTGGGCAGCATGGGCACATTGCAGTTAATTGCCCTCAGAAATCTTCTCCAGCAGTTAGTTTTAGACAGGCCACTTCAGAACCTACAGTAGGTAACTCAGGCAGATCCCATCGAGCGTTTTCTGCTGTAAACCATGGACAAGCCAATAGTCAGGGGACAGTCATTGAAACTCTAGGTTTGTTAAAGGGTATCTCTACCACCGTTTTGTTTGATTCTGGAGCAACAGATTCTTTTATTTCATCCTCTTTAGTAGAGCAATGTGGGCTGAAGGCAGTAAGGCAGGAAGATAGGTGGTAGGTTGAACTAGCCTCCGGGGCAAGAGTAGTCTCTGACGCCTGTGTTCAAAGTTGTAGTTTGGAACTTGGACCTTTCTCTACCTTAGTGGATCTTAGAGTGATTCCTTTGGGATCATATGGAGTAGTGTTGGGCATGGATTGGTTGGATGCTCACAAAGCCACTTTGGATTGTCGAAACAAAAGTGTTCAATGCACTGATGACTTGGGGAAAACTAAGAAGATTATTGGGGTTCAATCATCCATCTCTCTCCGTATGATTTCCGCGATGCAGCTTAAGAGGTGCATGCGCAAAGGATGCCAACTTTTTGTAGTCACAATGGAGGATTTAGATCAAGAAGAGAGTAGGGAGATATCATTAGACCACCCCCTTTTACAGGAATACTTGGATGTTTTTCCAAAAGGAATTCCAGGGATGCCACCCAAGAGAGACATAGATTTCCGAATTGATTTGGTGCTGGGAGCAGAACCAATTTCCAAAGCCCCGTACCGTATGACCACGCAAGAACTTGAGGAACTCAAGGTTCAGCTAGAAGAACTTTTAGAAAAAGGGTTTATAAGACCTAGTGTATCACCTTGGGGAGCGCCAGTGATATTTGTAAAGAAGAAAGATGGATCCCTCCGATTATGTATTGACTATCGTCAACTGAACAAGGTTACTATCAAAAATCGGTATCCTCTACCTCGCATTGATGATCTATTTGATCAGATGAAAGGGGCAAAAATATTCTCTAAGATAGATCTCAAGTCAGGCTATCATCAACTGAGAATTCAAGAAGCTGATATTCATAGAACAGCTTTTCGCACCAGGTATGGCCATTATGAGTTCACGGTGGTGCCCTTTGGGTTAACAAATGCTCCTTCTGTATTTATGAGCTTGATGAATGGAGTGTTTAGAACCTACCTGGACAAATTTGTGATAGTGTTCTTAGATGATATCTTGGTTTACTCCAAAACTCTTGAAGAACACGAGGTTCATCTTCGGCAAGTATTGCAGTGCCTTAGGGAAAACCGACTGTATGCTAATGCTGAAAAGTGTGAATTCTTTCAAACTAAGGTTAAGTATCTTGGGCATGTCATATCAGGAAATGGCATTGCTGTTGACCCAGATAAAATTCAAGCCATAGTAGGGTGGCCAACTCCTACTAATGTCCTTGAGATTCGCAGTTTTATGGGATTAGCCGGGTATTACAGGAGGTTTGTCAAAGATTTTTCCCAGGTTGCTCACCCCATTACTTCACTTCAAAGAAAGGGTAAGAAGTTTGTTTGGTCAGAAAAGTGTGAGGCCGCTTTCCAAACCCTGAAAGACAGATTGACCAGTGCACCAATTTTGGTAGTTCCTGAATCATCCAGAAATTTTGTAGTATGCACAGATGCTTCTCTAGAGGGGATCGGGGCAGTTCTTATGCAAGAAGGAAAGGTTGTGGCTTATGAGTCAAGGAAACTCAAGGATCATGAACTCAACTACCCCACCCACGACCTTGAACTTGCAGCAGTTGTTCATGCCTTGGTGAAATGGAGACACTTTCTGTTGGGTCACAAGTTTGAACTCCAAACAGATCATAGAAGTCTTCAGTACATCTTCTCCCAACCCAATCTCAATGCTAGGCAGCGAAGGTGGATGGAATTTTTATGCGAATATGAGTTCGAAGTTAAGTATGTTCAAGGTAAAACGAATGTGGTGGCAGATGCTCTGAGTAGGCGCCGACATACTCTTTCAGTCGTAACCCTTAGCACAGATCTGGAGAGCAGAATCAGGGAGGCCCTTACTTCTGACCCTTGGTTCCAGGAAGTTAAGTCGGAGATAGAATCGGGAAGACCTTTGGAAGGTCGCTTCTCGGGATACTCATTGGACTCAGTAGGGTTGCTAAAACAACAGAATAGAATCTATGTTCCCATGGCCAGAGATCTTCGTGCGCTTATCCTTTCGGAAAGCCACAAGGTGCCCTATTCAGCACATCCAGGGGTGAAGAAAATGTATGCCGACCTACGACCGTTGTACTATTGGTCAGGGATGAAGAGGGATATAGCGGACTACGTGGCTAGATGTTTAGAGTGTCAGAGAGTGAAGGCCGAGCATCAGCACCCTGCAGGTCTATTGCAACCTCACCTAGTGCCAGAATGGAAATGGGATATCATTTCCATGGATTTTATAGTGGGACTTCCAGTTACTCCCAAGAGACATGACGCTATCATGGTAACGGTGGATAGGCTCACCAAGGTAGCTCATTTCTCTCCTATACAGTCTTCCTATTCAACATCTTCTGTGGCCAGAATATTTATGAAGGATATTGTGAGACTCCATGGCATTCCAAGGAAAATCATATCTGATCGTGATCCAGTATTCACCTCAGCTCTTTGGACATCACTTCAGCATGCTTTAGGGACTCAGCTTAACTTTAGTTCAGCCTATCACCCGGAGACAGATGGAGAGACAGAGTGAGTCAATCAGGTCCTCGAGGATATGCTCAGGATGTATGTTATGGACAGGCAGACCCATTGGGAGGAGTACCTCTACTTGGTAGAATTTGCATATAACAATGGTTATCACAGTTCCATAGGCATGTCCCCTTTTCAGGCATTGTATGGCCGCCCTTGTCGTACTCCCTTGAGCTGGGATCAGTTGGAGGACAGGGTACTTTTGGGGCCTGAAATGTTGCAGGACATGGAGGATTAGGTCAGGTGCATCAGAAAGCACATTGTGACAGCTCAGGATAGACAGAAGAAGTACGCCGATGCTCACAGGATTGATGTACATTTTTCGCCTGGTGATAGAGTATTTTTGAGGGTGCATCCACGAAAGAGCCCAATCCGTTATGGAAAAGGCTCCAAGTTGGCACCCCGGTTTGTTGGTCCTTTCGAGGTCTTAGAGAGGATAGGACCAGTAGCCTATCGACTTGCCTTGCCGCCCAGCCTTGCTCGTATTCATGATGTATTCCATGTTTCAGTTCTTAGAAAGTATATTCCTGATGTGACTCATGTTTTGGATTGGAATGCATTACAGGTAGCGGATGGGCAGCTGGCTTTAGAGCCAATACGTATTCTGCAGCAGCGGACACTGACCCTCAGGGGTCGCAGCATAGAGCAGGCAAGGGTCCAATGGGACCCCAATGATGAATCTTCCGCCACATGGGAAGATGCCACTAGGATTAGAGATGCTTATCCGTACTTATTTGTAGGCTTCCAGGAGTAAGCCTAACTCTAGGGGGGGAGGATGTAATACCTCTCCTACAGTGATACTATGATTTGATACTTTTTTTATTATGATGGTTAGAACTATGCACTCATGTTTATGTTTTCATGGAGGATTATACGTTCATCAGATGATATTTATATGCTCAGTTATAGTTACTTTGATTATATGTTTATGAGATCCTAGAAGAATGTATTAGTTTTACATGTTTTATCTCATGAATGGTATACTAACCCTTATCTCAATTGGTTTATGGATACATATGTGTTTTTCATGACTCAGGACGAAGTCGTAGTTACTCACTCGGTGAGGTCCACACGATGTATCGATCCTAGTCATCTGCTTGCATATATCTGATGTGTATATCTATATGTATATGTATCTCTTCTTGGTGATGCAGGATTTGTAGGTACCGGGTATCGTCTCCACCTGGCTCCACAGGTCTGAGCGATCCCTTAAAAATCCTCGATCGTTGTTGTTATCATGGAGATATCATCAAGCTTCACAAAAGAAAAACTTTTATCCTTGATCATTCACCTTAGGTGGGAAGTGCCAGATCAATTCCTGGTAGGGAGGATTATGTGGTTATCAGTTATTAGGGTTTGGATCTTGATCTTGCTGTTAGGGATACTCAACTTTGTCAGTAGGTTATCTATGTGAGTCCTTGTTGATCGATTTCTGTTTCAGTGACTTATCCCTATTTAGATTTTCATGTTAGTATTAAGATCGAGTTGCTATTTGTACCTTGCATCTTCTGCTTATATAGTTATAAAATGTTAGTAAAACGAATAATGATTTATTTATACTATATGTGTCATAAACATATGGGTGCACACATATGCTTATGAACACATATATGTATATTAAGGTATAAATATATATTCATAAATATAAATAAATATATATACTTAATTATATTAACAAATAGCACTAGCTTTATGGTTGTTGATAAAAATAAATTAAGAAATAAATAAAATAAGATAAAATAAAATAGCTTTTGGTAATAAAACTAACTAGCTAGGAGGGAGTTGAACTCGAGACCTCCTAGAAGTTGGGGCTAGTTAGTTACCAATTGTGCTATGTGAATTCCTTGTGAGGTAAGTAATTAAATTTATTATTAAACCTTATTTTAGAGAATATTTTAATTAAAAATAAAAAATAAACAAAACTTTATTATGTTACGGGAGAGATTAGTTTCTCCTCCAACCGACTATGGAAGTTGGAGAAGTTTCTTCTCGTATAGAAACTTCTCCAACCAAATAGTTGGAGAGGAGGTTATATTTATGATGATTGGTTTGGAAGAGGTGGGGCTGGAAACTATTTTGGGAACGGAGAAACTTTGGCTAATCAGGAGAAATTTGGGAGCGGAGGAACAGGGAGCAGCGGAAGAATTCTGCAGGAACGGGCTTCGTCAACCAGAGAACTATTTACCAAGTTGGAGCTTTTCCCTGATAATCCCTAGGATATGAAATAATTATTTTGTTGTAATGTCTATTTGTGCATTATCGTTTATGTTAGATCGGCAAACTCAATAGTTTTAATATCCTGGTTATATTAATGTTTGCTGGAATAAAATGTAAATTCATAGAATATTAAACCATAGAAAATGTATAAAAGTTAGATAAACAAAATAAAAATACACAACGTGGTATTTTATAATATTAATAGAGTTATATTTTCTGTATATGTTTTTAAAAAAATATATATAAATATAAATAAATTTATTAACATACTATTGTTTTGATATTCTAAAATATTCATTAAATAAATTATTTGTTGTCTTATTAATATTATTATGTAATAGATAATATTAATTTTGTTAAATGTGTTTTAAAAAAATGAAAAAATAAAATAAAAAAATGAATGAGGCCGCTGCCGCGGCGGGTCCCGCAGTACCGGACGATAGCGTCCGCTGCCGGCGGCACCTTCGGGTGCCGTGCGGCAGCGACCGCTGTCGGCGGTACCCGGGGGTACCGCACGGGAGCGGGCCCCCTGTAAGTTTCAAAAAACAAACAAATTTTTTGTTTTATTATTTATTATTAGCATTTGAAAAAAATGATTTCGGTATTATATATATAATATATGGTTAATATATTATATATATAATATAATATGTGTTTAACATTAATTTGAGTTAGATATTATATTATATATATATAATATGGGTATTATTATATATATATAATATAATTTGAATTTTTATTAAAATTAAATTTGTATTATATTTTGCATATAATATGATTTATAATTGGAACACATGTTTTCTTTCTTTGTTTATATATATATAATATGTATGATATTATAATTATAATATATGGAGACATTCATTTAAGACTTCTTAGAGGCATATTAATTTAGGGAATAAAATTATATTAAAATTTAATGAGGGTTATATATATATATAATATATTATATGTATATATATTATATATACAATATATTAGATATAATATAATCCATTACATGGGGAAAACATAGGAACTAGAGGCATATTTGTTCAATGTTTTAATTTTATAAATTTTATTTAAGTTGCAAATAAATAATTGATTTCTTGGTTTCATATCTGTATAGATGATAGGAGGGGACTAGAAAACTGAACCCTTGGTCTCCTAACTTTTCAGCAATCAAACCTGTCAAACTTTGTGATCTCCTAAGCATCCTAGGTAGGTCTGTTATAATGAAATTGTTAGGACATGTTAGTGGTTTGCTAGGAAAACCTAACGGGAATAGGTTAGGGTTAGGAAACCTAGGAACCCCTAAGTGAGTGGCTCTCAGTGCGGGGCCGGGGCCCTAAAGTGGCTAGACCAGGATAACCGACTGATGAGTTAGTTAATCAAGTGATAACCTAATAAAATTTAAGGGATGGGTTCAAAACATTAAAAAGATTAAATTGTGCCTCGCCCATGGCATTAGCGCTAGGACAGGCTATGGATGGGAGTGGGAGAAGGTACCTATGCGTAGGTACAAATCGAATGGCGCTTGTCTGTATGAAAGGCATTCAATTTCCGCATGTGCCTACTTGGGGGCCGGGGCCTAGTGTGGCTAGTACCAGGACAACCCAAGGGGTGAGGGCTATGCGATGACACTCACTTAGGTTGTTGCTTAGGATTTCCTACCCAAACCTTAGAATCCCTTGTGAAATGTACTTTACTTGTGTGAAATGTTATCCAACCCTTTTGGTAAAACCTAGTAAGTTCCTTCTTGTGGGCTTGGTGTTTATCTCCTAGCACGGGGGGTGAAACCTTACCAGTTTCACATGGTTGGGTGGAAAATCTTTCTATCGAGGTATCTTGTGCAGATGTAAACAACTGAAGATTCATATTTGTCTGAGCACCTGTTGAAGAATGAAGACTTGTACTTATTCATGTTGTTGTAAACTTATGTATTCTCCTATGAGGAGTTTAAATGTAATGTAATTTTCAAATGATGTAATAATGGGTAGACATAGGAAAAGGGTTATATGGGATGTTTATTTAATGGAAAGATGTAATCTTGTTATGTATCAAGTTATGTAAGATGTTGATGAATCATTTGTTGTACTATTGCAATATGTTTGTTAGAGGAAATGGAATTGTAGTAATTGATCTTTAAAAAGTTTTAGATGGAAATTAATTATGAATGTGTTTAAGTATTTTCCAATAAAGAACTTGAGATGGAATTTGTATGGTTAGTAAATGTTGTTAATAGTTTATCAGTTTTTTTTATAATTTATACTTTTACATTTAAGGGAACCTTGGAAAGAAGTTAGAATATGTTTTGTTTATTTGCAAACTTTATAAGTTCAAAATTTTTCGTAAAAATCTACTTAGGTTTTCTTTTACAAAGTAAACCTTTGTGCAATTCCCTGGTTCCCTTGCGGGGCATGACATCAAAAGTAAGACTGCAACAAATTTTAGCAGAGTGACAAGTCTCGCTCTAATCCTAAGAAAGGCTGCGGAAGAGGAGAATAAGAGAATCCTTTACATTATTGGACTCAGTTACTTTTGGCACCAACATTTGACTCAATGTAGCAAACTGCGACTTCTACAGAGGTTATGATCAATGAATCGGATTACAAAACTGTGGAAGATATGGAGAACAACATTGTTTCTCTTAAAGCAGCCCAAAAGAACATTGAATATGTAACCTGTCAATGGGCACCGTTTCTTCACTCTACAAAGACAATCTATAAGGATATCTTCACAAATCTACAAATGTGAAATCCTAAGAATAACCCTTTGTCCTATGGAGGCAAAAAGGGGAAGAAGAAGTAGTAGAAGAAAAAAGACATAGAAAGGGAAATAGGAAGCAAAGCATCACTCAGACAACAGAAAGTTCAGAAAAGGAATGGAAAAGAACAACTACAACCAGACAATCTACAAGGATATCTTCACAAAGCTACAAATGTGAAATCTTGAGAATAACCCTTTGTCCTATGGAGGCAAAAAGGGGAAGAAGAAGCAGAAGAAGACAAAAGACATAGAAAGGGAAATAGGAAGCAGAGCAACACTCAGACAACGGAAAGGTCATAAAAGGAACATGAAAGAATAGCTACAACCACACAACTGGAGCACACAGACAAGAGAAGTCTGGAACAGGGGAAGTGTGCTATAGTGGAAAGAGAACTCTATAGAAGAAGGTATTAATTTTCACAAGTGACTATGGTTTTGTGTATAGTTTTGCCACCAATGACAAAGGGGAAGATTGTTAGCAATTTAAGTTGTCAGTAGTGTAATTTACATACACCATTCACACCGGTAAAGGTTCACCGGTCACTCACGTTACTTTAAAGACACCGATAGACTAGGAACACAGTGTATGCACTGGTAGACTAAGCAAAGGGGATACACAGGTAGACCAAACCAAGTACTCAGTACCAGTCTTAGGTTACATACAGGGATGAACCAGGTATAAGAGTATACCGGTGTTGCGCATAAAGATCCACACCAGATTCTGCATAGCAGTTTAAGTTAAAATTGGATTATATGGAACATCCACTGCTTAGAAGTGGAGTTAGCTTTTTAACAAGAGTTAGCTTTATTTATACAGATGTTTTAAGGTAAACTTCAAATCAAAACACATAGCTTTTTGCTAGCTGTGTGATTTAATGTTGAGTTTCCAGCCTGGCAGTTCTATGAGTTAAGAGTTTCATTAAGATGAACTCGTGTATAAATACAGGTCATAGGACACAAGAAAAAGTTATTGTTGAGAGTTGTTGAATAAACAAAGAGTAGTGAAGAGACAGATGCACAAAGATCATAGTCACTAGAGGTGAAAAGGCAAAGAGGCAGAATAGATTCAACAACTAGGCAAACCGAGGGAGAGATCAACAGGTATGATCTAATCAGACAATCAGTGTCAATTAAGATCATTGCTATTATAAGGTGTGAAAGCATATTGAAATCCCTTAGTCAGGGTGAACCTAACTGATTCTTTGTAAAATCCCCTAACATGGTGACATCTTTGTAGATGTTGAAAGTCCTTTAATCAGGCAACTCCTAACAGGGTTGAGATCTTAACTGATCTTCTTCAAAATCCCTTAATCAGGCAGCACCTTCACAAGTTCTTTGTAAACTCCTAACAGGGCATCTTTATTTTTGTAGAAGTGAAGTTGTGAGCTCTGTCTTACCGTGGTTTTTTCCTTCTAATCAAGGGTTTCCACATATACATCTTGTGTTGATCTGTGTATTTCTATTTATGCTTGTGAATGATTGTTTACATTCTGCTTATCTTAGAAGAAGAGTTAAACAAGAATTGAATTGTAATAGAAATAGTTTTTACTAATTCACCCCCCCTCTCAGTAACCGGTTAGTAATAACACTTTGAAGCCTACAACTTCCCAGGAAAATCTCCAATAGGAGACGAGGGAGGGGGGACCTACGCTACCACTAGGGAGAAGTTTTTTTGCGAAACAAGTTTCTTCTCCACCAAATAGTGATGAATCGAGGCACCCTTCCACCAAGACGCAATAGATTTCTTTTTACCCAATCTACACTGAGCAACCATATGCCTTATTTTAAAGCATCTACGACATCTAAAGGGAATCCCTTCATAATCCAGGGTCTGAATCCAGCTTCCTTAGGAGGAGTTGATCACTATCTCCGAAGGAAGACCCTTTGAAGGATCAATATCCACAAGAATGCGAGCATAAGTAGAGTGGAACATATCAGAAGAAGCACTATCTACCAACAAAAATTCACCAAGAGCATTATCAATCCCCTTAAAAAGAGAATCAATCAAAAGATACATGGGAAAGTAAGGAAGACGAACCCAGATAGGGGACCAAGTGAAAGAATCTAAGATGGGGTTAAAATCGATATGCCAAGGTTTCACCATGAGCATAAAAGTATCCTCCCAGCTGAAGAAATGATCACACAACACCTTATTCCTGTCCGAGGCATGTTCAAACTTTTCCATAAAATACCCCTTAGCCAAGGGAAAGATATGCACCATATCCTCAAGGACAGGCTCCCAATGATGAGAGATCTAGTCATGAAGCTTCGACAAACTGGGCCAAAAACCCCTAAACTTGAAAATGAAGGTATGGGAAGAAAAAATGGAGATGCTGTGAGCTAAATCCTCCTCAACATCTTGATCCACCTCAATAGATAAAGGAGAAGAAACAGGGACAGGCTCACGATCTCTCCCTAGACTCAACAATGCAGCATCCCTAGATGCAGCTAAGGGCTCAGCAAAAACCACCCAAGGGCCCTTTACCCCACCCTCACGCACATGAGAAACAACTGATGAAACCTTAGAATCTCTAGCATCCAGCGAGACCAGTGATTTCCCCATTGATTACAAACCTCTAGTAGAAGTCAAAGCCCTAGCCAAAACAACTGGCGACACACTAGTAGACAGCAATGCTCCAGCAACTGGCAACACCCTAGAATCTCCAACAACCTTCGAAGCCTAAAACTTCCTAGGACAACCTCCAGTAGAAGATGAAACCCTAGTCGAAGCAACCGATTATGCACCAGCAACCAGCAATGCACTAATAGCCAGCGAAGCACTAGTAGCCAGAGTCACCATTTTTTCCTATGCGCCTATTAATTACACCATGCATAGTATTGTGTTCTCTATGTTTTCTACAACTTTAACATTTATTTTTTTGACAAGTTTTAATATTTATAGGCTAACCCTTGTTGTAGGTTTTAACATTTTTCTTGCAGGTCTAGATTGCCATCCCTATCAACATTTTGACACTTAGGATATTTACGACATTGATTTGCATCTCCAATAGGTAAAACATAGTACTTCAAAACTTAGTTATTTGCAATTGAAATGTGATCCAACTTGTCTATTGTGTGTATATCTTGATACTTTGAAACCTACATATTTATAATTTAAATGTGATCCAATTTGTTCATTATATGCAACTCATATGGCACATGCTTTTAAATGGTTATTTAATATAATAGAATGAAAACATGTTTATTATTGAAGTCATATTGTGCTTATGAAAGAATGAAATTCAGACACAAGTGCCATCAATACCACCAAATTTTATTATTGGAACACGCATTAGGAATGATCAATTTCATATATCTACCTCTTTGGACACCATTTGACATGTTTCAACACATAAAAATTGTCAAATTTTTTTATTTGAAACTTTCCTAGGCTACTAGAGTAAAGTTTTTAGTTTGGGAGAGTGTTTAGACGGTAGGTGCTTTGTAAAACAAGCCTAATTGGCCCTTAAATACTTGAAATCAACAATTTTTGAGCAATTTGTTCTAAAACATGACATGTCAAGTTTGGCATATGTTAGGTGTCTCCAAAATGGTTATCTAAAAAGGTAAATTTTTTTATATGAGAGGTTAACATTTCAGAAGTTATGAACCAAAAACTCAATTTTTAGGGCTACTAGGAACAAACTCTCGTTGGGAAGGAATCCCATATCTTATTTTGTTTATTGTGGGCATGAATTGACACCTTGATCGCATCTAGTTGGGTGGTTTTACCCTAGGAATGGTCCCACTTTTCCTCTTGGGATGTTGTAACACTTAGCGGTATACCCTACCGATGATGTCCCTTGTGTACCAAAAGTACAAAAAATTGTTGAACTTTGATGGATTGTTTCTTGCGCACTATGGAACCTACAACCTACAGGGTCATGTTAGGCCCCTCTACAATAACCCGTCCACCGGTATCGAACCTCAATGAACTCCCAACACCCTTAACTGCCTTCATGGACTACTTTTTTTTTAGTTCCATAGGGTTGCACAAATCTGTCATCATCTCCCCTTCTTCCTGAATGACACAAGATTTCATCCAATTATGAGCCACATTCAAGCAAAGGATAAGAAAATGACAAGAAACACACACACACACACAATAACTAAGGAAAGATGGAGGGAGGGAGGGAGAGTGGGGGATATCAATAACTAATGAAATGATTAGAAACACACACACGCACACACACCATCGTTAGGGTTAGGATTGGGTTTAGAGTTTGAGTTATCATCTTGTTTAGGATTACGGTTTAATATTTGGTTAAGGTGGGATAAAGTTAGGGTTGGTCTTAGGGATGTGAATAGGGTTTAGGGTTACAATAATGGTTAGTGTAAGTAGCTACATCATGGTTAGTATTATGGTTAGGTTTAGGATTTTGATTAGGGTTAGGGTTAAGGTTACATTTAAGAATATGGTTAGTTTTATGGTCAAAGTTAGGGTTTTGAGTTAGGATAATGGTTTAGGTTTATGTCATGATTAGGTTTAGCATTATGTTTATAATTTAGGCTATGGTATTGTATGCAAAAAGTAGACCTAATTTTTTCCCCTAATTGACCTTCAATATCTCTTCTTTGTACCCATTCCACCCTATTGTGATGGTTAATGATATGTCTTGCTTTCATCCAAAATATAAATAGTGGACTTAAGAAACAAAATATATTTGTTTAGAAGATAAAAATCAATTTCATTTTGATTTCCATGGAGCCATTCAAAAGAACTTGTCTTCATGTGTTTTATTAGTGGGAATATTTTTTTTTTATCTCGACAAAATGATCAACAACTAAAATGTATATCTTACCAAGGGGGACACTTAGTTTTTTTTTCAAACTTTTTCTAACTTCCTTTATATATTTTATGTTTTAGTTTATGATTTAGCCAATACCCTTGTTATGTTCCGGATGCACTTGACTCTTGACTCAACTGAGAACTAACGTATAACAGTCAATTTGCATTTATGACAGGATCAATTGCGTATGTTGGAGTGGGACATGTGCTCGGTCAAATCCTTGACCTAGAATTCTGGACCAATGCCATTTTAGGAAATTCTCAAAGAGGTTCAGAACGCAGGCACTGGCTATTTGGCTAAAAATTTGCACCGACCTTATAGCCAGTGCCCATCATGTCAGGTAGGACCTTCGTGCAACTGTCCTTTCAAACAACTCATATTCGTATATTAGAACCGTTTAAAAATACAACCCCATAATATGTCTGACAGCCTTAAATAGTTTTTGTTTAGGAAATGTTATATTATGTTGGTATTGGCTAAATCGTATAAAATGTATAAGGAAGTTGCAAAAAGTTTGAAAAAAAAACTAAGTGTCCCCCCCTTGGTAAGAGTTGCGTATATTATATGGTGATATTTTTTGGTTTCTTTTATATATATTTTTAGTTTATTATTATTTATAGAAATTGTTTAATTTAATATATTATATTATAAATAATTATAATATATATTTTTATATTATATTAATTATTTATTTTTAGTGTATATATTTAAATAAGATATATAAATTTAAATTATATAAAAAATATTATAAAATGATGTTAAAATTTGCAAATGGTTGTGTTAAAATTAATTAAAATATTTTTAAAAAAAATTTAGACACTTTATAATATTTCCATAAAATATTGAAGAAGGCAATTTTATTATAATATGATTTGGAAAAATTATTTTTAGGATTTTTTAATTATATTTTTTTAATATAAAAGTAGTATTATATTATTTTCTATGATAGTAAAATTCTATAATATTCATTTATTATTTTGATATTCATTTAAGAAATGTTATCCTATATTTTTAATTTTTTATATGGTGATATTTTTTTTGTTTCTTTTTTATATATATTTTTAGTTTATTATTTATAAATTTACTTCTAATCAATTTAATTACATTTAATATATATTTTTATATTATATTAATTATTTATTTTTAGTTTATATATTTAAATAAGATATATAAATTTAAATTATATAAAAAATACTATAAAATGATGTTAAAATTTGTAAATGGGTGTGTTAAAATTAATTAAAATATCTTTAGAAGAATTTTACACACTTTATAATATTTCCATAAAAAGGCAATTTTATTATAATATGGTATGGCAAAAATTTTTTAAAGATTTTTTAATTATACTTTTTAATATAAAAGTAGTATTATATTATTTTCTACAATAGTAAAAATCTATAATATTCATTTATTATTCTCCCAAATATGATATGCACATTTACTCTTGTGATAAACAATTTTAACAATGTAGCATCATTTAATGTAAATTTGTTAAAGGTAATTAATATACAATAAAATCATAGATATATATATATATATATATATATATATATATATATATATATATATATATATATATATATATATATATATATATGGTGATAAAATATAGTAAGAGTAAATGAAGAATTATTATATTTATAAAACTATATGTTATATTTTATTAAAAAATATATAAACTTATATTTAAATTTGAAACAAAATTAAAATTGTTTTTCTTTTAAACTTGTTAAATTTTAAAAATAATACTAAATATTAAATATGTCAATTTATTTTCACAAATGAACATATGGACACCTAAGAAGTTTATTAAATTCAAATGATATATAAAGGACAATTTTGTTTAAAAGAAATTAAATTCCTTTATTCATTAGCCTTATCCAATCTTTCACCATAAAAACATGAATTATATATTGGTAAAAATGAAATTTTAACATAGCTTGAATTTGGTTAGTTTTAATTTTAATTTTTTAATATTTTCCTTTGAAATAATGTAGTTTTATAAGGACAATTCACAAATATTTATGCATATTTTATAGTGCATGATGAATTGAATAATTAATTTTTTATTATAGTATATTAAATTTATAATTATTTATCATTGCATTACAAATAATAGAATTATTTCACAATTGATAACATAGAAGATATTTTTACCATTTATTGGTTAATGATACTACAAAAACATTTAAAAAAATGTTTAATATGTTCATTTGTGAAAATAAATTGACGTATTTAATGTTTACTATTATTTTTAAAATTTAACAATTTTAAAATAAAAACAATTTTAATTTTGTTTCAAATTTAAATATAAATTTATGTATTTTTTGATGAATATCATATTTGGGAGAATAATAAATGAATATTATAGATTTTTACTATCATAGAAAATAATATAGTACTACTTTTATATTAAAAAATATAATTAAAAAATCCTAAAAATAAATTTTCCATATCATATTATAATAAAATTACCTTCTTCAATATTTTATGGAAATATTATAAAGTGTCTAAAATTTTTCTAAAGATATTTTAATTAATTTTAACACAACCATTTGCAAATTTTAACATCATTTTATAATATTTTTTATATAATTTAAATTTATATATATTATTTAAATATATACACTAAAAAAATTTATATAATATAAAAATATATATTATAAATTATTTATAATATAAATAATTAATATAATATATTAAATTAAACACAATTAAATTTAGTAGAAATAAATTTATAAATAATAATAAACTAAAAATATATATAAAAGAAACCAAAAAATATCACCATATAATATACGGAAATCTTACCATGGGGACACTTAGTTTTTTTTTCAAACTTTTTGCAACTTCCTTGTACATTTTATACCATTTAGCCAATACCAATATAATATAACATTTCTTAAAAAAAACTATTGAAGGCTGTCAAAGATATTATAGGATTGTATTTTTAAACAGTTCTGACATATACGAATATGAGCTGTTTGAAAGGACAGTTGCACGAAGGTCCTGCCTGACATGATAGGCACTGGCTATAAGGCCGGTGCAAATTTTCGGCCAGATAGCCAGTGCCCAGAACGCATTACCGTGGAATCCACGGCACTACTTGGGCCAAGTTCTTTCATTCCGTAGCATGTTCGTTTTGTATTTAAATTACTAAAATCGAAATACAGATGCTATGGTTATCGAGATGGCGATGAAATGTTTGGTCCTAGCAGTCGCTATGTTTATTGCAGTGAATAATTGCAGTTCATTAGCACCAGATGATGGAGATTTGCTTCTACTGGGAGATTCGCTCGCTGGAAATCAGACCATAATATCAAAGAATGGGACGTTTGAATTGGGATTTTTCAATCCAAAAGGAAGGAGTAATTGGTACATTGGTGTCTGGTACGCGCGAATGTCTCCGAAGGTTATAGTTTGGGTTGCGAACAGAGATAATCCTGTCACAAGCATCCCCGCCGTTCTTAAGTTTTCAAGTGACGGTAGTCTCAGAGTGTTTGATGGAAAGGGCCGGTCAGTGTGGTCGACTGATCTTGGTGTAAAAGGATCGAGGGCAATGATTACAGACTCTGGTAACTTGATTATGGTGGGTCACGGCCAGAACAAGTCTGAGATTGTTTGGGAGAGCTTAGCGCATCCAACAGATACATGGTTACCTGGAATGAAGCTGTGGAAAGGGATGAAGCTAACTTCATGGAAGACTTCTGTGGATCCTGCAACTGGGCCTTTCTCTCTACAAATGGACATGTCTCCAGGAAAGACGCAAACGCTGATGGTTTATAACAACAGCTTTCCATATTGGTCAAGTGGAGAGTGGACTGGGAATAGTTTTCAAAACGTTCCGGAGGCGTATGAACCTAATAGATTCGAAATGTCCTGTGTGAAGCTTTCTCCTTCAAGAATATACTTCAATTTTAACGTATTCCGGCAAGGACATACCCTGACAGGGCGGATCCTGGTGGATGAGAAGGGTGAATTAAAGTTAAGCGCCTGGATGGATGATGAGACTTGGACTCAGACGTGGTCGATGCACAGAGGTCAATGCAGTGTGTATGACTTGTGCGGGGCAAATGGATTGTGCAATCCGAATGATGTGTGTAGTTGTGTTCAGGGTTTCACGCCCAAGCGTGACACTCAAAGTTGGTGGTCAAGTGGGTGTGTTCGGCGAATACCCCTGCAATGCTCTGTCACAGAGGGCACCACCGACATCTTCTTGGAATCCAAGAACCGAAACTTGACCCAAGAAGAAGCTGTCTGGTACAAAAATGAGCCAACAATGCAAGGCTGCAGGAGTGCTTGTCTCAACAATTGCTCCTGTACAGCTTTTGCTTTCGTTATTTCTGAAATACCAGTCTGTAAACTCTGGTTTGGGGATTTATTCAAAATGCGTGTTTCATCTGACAGCCAATCCATCTTCATTAGGCTGGCTGCTTCCGAGTTGCCACAATCGGCACCAGAAAGAAGTAGGAAAGTCCCTGCATTTTACATTTTACTTCCTTCTGTTGCGGGTTGCTGTGTTGTTTTATCTCTCCCCCTGGCCACAATTATTTTGAGGAAACGTCGAAGACAGCGGAGGAAAAACGCAGAAGAGGACGTGCCAATAATGCTCAAAACATTCACTTACAAAGAGCTGCGAATTGCAACCGAAAATTTCAACCATAAACTGGGAAGTGGCGCATTCGGCTCTGTGTTCAAAGGAACTCTGTTGGACAGCACACTTGTGGCGGTTAAGAGATTAGAGGGCTCTGCAAGAGCAGAAAAACAATTCCGTGCAGAAATAAATACCATCGGGACAATACAACATGTGAATTTGGTAAGGCTTTGTGGATTCTGCGTGGAAGGGTCTAGAAGGCTACTTGTGTATGCCTACATGCCAAATGGCTCTCTAAACTCCTCTCTCTTCTGTGAAGAGGAAGAAGCAGAGAAGGTGTTGGATTGGAAGACCCGGTTTGAGATCGCACTGGGGACAGCACGAGGATTAGTTTATCTCCATGAGGAATGCAGGGAGCAAATCATTCACTGCGATATTAAGCCTGAAAACATTCTTCTGGACGAGAACTTCAGCCCGCTGATAGCTGATTTTGGCTTGGCAAAGTTGGTGGGCAGAGATTTCAGCCGTGTTTTGACGACCACAAGAGGAACTCGAGGATACTTGGCCCCAGAGTGGATATCGGGACTTCCTATCACTTCCAAGGTGGACGTGTACAGTTTTGGCATGACATTGCTGGAAATTATATCAGGTCGTAGAAATCTGGACTTGAAGGGGGAGGAGAGCAGGTTGTACTTTCCTACTTGGGCTTCATGTCAAGTTCAAAGGGGAAACATAATGGGCCTTGTGGATGCAAGGATAGCAAGTGAGGCGAATATCGAAGAGGTGAGAAGAGCCGCTGTGGTTGGGGGACTGTGCATTCAAGACGATGAGAATCAGAGGCCGAGCATGGGTGAAGTGGTCAAGATATTGGAAGGGAAGATGGAGGCTCCTGTACCACAAATTGCGAGATCTTTGCGAGCACTGGTAGATCAGGTAGAAGACGTGGACAGCGATACCGTTGATTAACATCCCTTGCATATCATGTGATTCTGCGCCTAGATAGCAATGGCTTTTAAAAGTTGTAATTACTAGTATATTTATATTTAGAAATACCTATGTAGAAGGCATCGTAGATATCATTATTGAAGTAACCCAAGCAATATCAGATTCTAGGATAGTGATTGATCCATTTCTAATAGTAGACCAAAAATCTCGGGTTGAATGATTGATGACAACCAGTTAGAAGTTTGCTTCAATATGGTGACACTAGTATGAAGACTTGAGCTCTTTATTAATATGTTCAAAAAGTCGATATAGGCAACTTCTTAATACACATTCTCTCAAAAATTATTGTTGATTTTAAGCAACATACAAAAGTTGAAGAGATTGTGCATAAATTTGACCAATACAATGTTACTCTTTCTCCATAAATAGAAAAATTCAGTTGAAGAGATTGTGCATAAATTTTACCAATACAATGTTACTTTTTCTACATAAATAAAAAAATTCATGATATAATTGAACGAAACAATATTAAATAATTATTGGTTTTGAGGTACTTGCATACCCATGGCATATCAAGATGTGATTTTTTCTATTACTTGTAATTTAACATATTACACATCATAAAGTCATGTTTGTGTTGTCTTAAATTGTACAACGGAAAGCTTAAACAACAATCTAAACATCACACCTAGTATATACAGGCCAAAATAACATACATGATCTGATATACAAAAATTGAAGCATGAATATATATCTAAACTACTAATTTTGATCATTATACTTCCTATCAAACCATGTTGTCCACCTAACATCACCCTCCATCCATCTTAGCACTTTGTCTTCCTAGATGTGTTGCTTTACCAAGCTGTGATTGCTAATTTTTATTAATGCAATTTCATTTTCATAAAACTATGGAGAAAATATTACCTTCACGTTTCTTTTTTTGTCTTTTCTTTTTCTTTTTTAAATTTAGAAAATGGCAAACTATTGAACTTTATTCATATTGAAGGAAACTAGAAAAAAGAAGAAGGATGTATTCATTTTAAAATTCCTTCTCTCCCTTGATAAAATTGCAATCTAACCACCAAAAGCTTGAACTTATATCTGGGGCAGATTGAATGATCGACCGAATAAGGAGGTGTGGTTTTGATGAAAGGATATCCTATTCAAAATCTCAAGTACTTCACACATAGTTAGTGTGTGTGGAAGGAGCTCAAAATTAACAAGTAACATACAACTTAAGTGCATCACACCATACATATAACCTTTAAGTGCAACAACTCAAGGGTTGATACACAACTAGTATTCATTTTTAAGTGCACCATTTTCAACTCTATATAACAAAATATTTGGCAAGAGAATGAATCATAATCATAATAATCATTCTGATTATTTGGCTAACTATATTGACTTGTAAATGACAAGATGCATATGTTATAAGTTAGAAGGTGGAAACTCCAACATACAAAATGTCATTAAGACTTTGTTGGAGGATAAAATTTAACTAGAAGCTAACTTAAACCAAACTAGTAATGGTGACTCAAGTCTTGTGGTTGATTTTTGAGGGCAATATTTTCTGGAAGATAAAAGTATGCTTAAAAGTATTCAAGGAAGGTTTTAATTTTTTTTACCAATAACATAATACAAGAAATCACTCTTTTGATTTGAATGAAGAAAATGAGATGTTAACATAATAGAGCTATTACCAGTAACAGAAAGAGACTTTGAGTTGAACATGTTCCATCTTTTGATGTAGAAGTCAAGAGGGAGTTGTAGAGAAAAGTGAATGAGCTAGAGGTTGGTAATTGATAAAGTAGAAGTACAAGGTCTATAATGTCATTCTTCTAATTTTGTCTGGGACAAAGGTATGTCTTATTTTCAGCTATGAAGTTGTTGCCTCCCAATTTATATGAAGTTAATGCCTCTTGATTTGTGGTCTTCTAACTCGTATTGGGTTAATTCCCTAATTGACATATTGATTAGGGGATAGTAGCCTCCTAAAGATTGGTGAATTCTTAACTAATTGTAATCCTTAGTTTTCATTGACACTAGATCCAAGCAGGTTGCTCTCCATGTTTTTTCCATTTTAGGGTTTTCACGTAATATATGATGTTATGGTTATTGAAATTCCTTTGCTTGCACTTATTGATATGTTTGCTAACAAACCTAACAACCTAGTGAGTGTTGGATTTGAAATAGAAAAGGTAGAAGGTTGATGATATAATTTGAGAGTTGAAATATTTTACCTAAGCTTTAGACATAAATTATTTCATTATTAACAATTCTGAACTAGTTACTATGTAAAGTTTGATTATGTTTCATCAGTAAATGATTAAAGGTCAGCTTTTGAATATTTTTTTTTTTTATAAAACTAGAGTTTAATTTAAAGTAAGAAAACCACATTTTGTCCTATTTTTTAAATACATTTCTAAATTTGTTCTATAAAAAAGTGCCCTATTTTTATTTGTTTATTTCGAGCTACTGATAACGAGAGTACTTGTATATCTCTTAAATATTGCCTTGCCTTTTATAATATGAAATCAAGAATTTTTTCAATTTGAATAGAGAAACCATGCGGCTGTAAATGAGTCGTCGAAGGTAACATAAATGGATTGAGATTTTTTTCTTTAGCCAATAATTTCAACTATCGAATAAACTTCATAGATTTTACCAGAGCGTTGAAAAGTAGTAGAATACCCTAGAAAAGTACTCCTGTTTGTTTGTTCTTGAAGCATATTCAACTACAACATGACATTGATTGACAAAAAAATACAAGATTCCATAACATCTCGTCTACAATTTTATTTGATATCGATAGATAGCTATGGATAGCTATTGATATTGTTCCCACTCTGACTTTTAAGATAGAACAAATGTACGACTAAAGATATCAATCCTAGTGGAAGAGACTCGTTCTATCAAAGTGAACAAAAAGTCATGTTTGATGAAAATGAAATTGAATTAAAAGTATATTTTGTTACGTGGGTGGCTGCAAGAAGTTGAGTCCCACTTTTGGCCAAAAAGTGGAAGTGTTTTCTCTATTTTTCAAAAGTTTTGTCAATTGATGTCAAAATTTGAGGCACTTAAAGATTGAATCTTGAAAAACTTGAGTAATATAAAATTTAGTACTCAGAGTCTAGTTTTCAAATATGTAATTTATTTCAATACCACATGGTATAAATTGAATTTTAGTATGCATGTTTAAAAACCACTTTTTCAAAATGCATGTTTTAGAACCACGCCTGACACGTGTACGAAAACCCTTTTTTGAAGTAAATGAATGTATTTTTGTGAATCCTTTTCGGAAAAGGTACCTAAAACACTGAAGATTGGTCAGAATATTTTATCTTGTTTTTTATTGAATATTTTTTTAAATTAATTTTTAATTCTCTATAAAGTACATTTTTGAAACATCTGGTGTACGGGTGCCATAATTTGATGATAACTTCACTTTTTTTCAATTTTTTTTTTATTTGAAGGATATTCTATGCATATTGGTCTTATATAACTCATTTTTGAAAAAATGTAAAATTAAAAAATATTATGAACAAGTCCAAATAGTCATCATAATCTAACTCTACTCATCTAGCTGATCTATAGTCCTCTTCACTCCACGTGAAGAGGACTGTGATGCATCAACATGCTCTGTCTGGTCCTGAGTATCCTCATCCTGCTCTATTTGGTCCTAAGTACCCTCATCCTGCTTTGTTTGGTTTCGAGTACCCTCATCCTCAACTACATGAAAAGTGGATGCAACCAACTCCTGTAAAAACATTTAAAGTACAAATATTTAATAATAATGTTTAAAAGATCTAGATACACAATGTACATTGAAAAATTACTTAAATTAATCATCGCCTCAAAGGATAGTGTCGATGGCTACATTTGGTTTAATCCTGTAGCCATGCCAAGACTCATGGTGGTGTTGACCTGAACAACATATATAAAGCATGAATCAAACTTATAGTACATATATACATAAATTATAAAGTATATATAACTTGATTATATATTTATGGAATAAAAACATTTGTACATTACTTGTGTGTGACACGTAGCTAATGTCACCGATGAGTCAGGATGTAAATGTGATTGTGCAACATGAGACAATCCAAAAGCCTAAAATTGCAAAAAAATAAGTGTCAATCAAAGTTGTACATAAATTAGTAAGATACAAACACTTAAAATTAATAAATGAAAAACATACTACAGGTATATGTGGCTGACTCTCAGTGACTGGTGGGGTAGAGAATGAAGGTTTGCCAATCTCAGTGGTACATGAGAGACCCTACAAAATCATAAAAATATGTCAAACACATTATCAATTAAAGTTTATTTTGTTTAAAGTTTAAATGTATCAAGATCAAAGTGCATACCGTGAATGGAGCATTGAGATGTCGAGGTGTCAATGTCATATGATGATGGCTAATGAATGATGGAGGGTAAACCCTCCTCTTTTCACCAAAAAATCCACATGTTATGGCTCATAATTGTATAAATAAGAAATTTAATATTGCACTATATAAATTATAATTAAATTTACATGTGCAGGATGATCATCATCTGCATTGAGTAAATCAACATATGATGAGATATCATATCTAGCATCACCATGTGCACCATCATCATCATCAGCATATCCACCATGTGCGCCACCATCATCATCAGCATATCCACCATGTGCGCCACCATCATCATCACCATATCCATCATGGGCAGCATGGGCAGCATCAGGATCAGACTGGGGACCCCTACATATACCCCCACAACTCATGAAAACATGTGCTATGCTAGGGGCAGCCCTCGCCTCGGTGAAGTGCTGTAACAAATTACCCATAAGGGCACTCAAAGAACCTAGAGATGACTGCACTGCTCGATGATGGATAGGTGCAGGAATTACAGGAGAAGGAAGAGGAACAAGAGGCTCATTGCACACATGATTTCTAGTTTTGTCACTCAATTTGGCCCTTGGCCTATCCTGTGGCATGCCCCGACCAACCCCTTGGAATGATCTCATGTCAAAATAATTGGGTTTCCTACTTAAGACAAATTCAGCCCATATTTTTTTCAAAAAATAAAGTGGGACCTCATGATTAGCATGTGGTGGATTGTCAAATACCATCCACTACCGCTCCCAAAAATGCTCTGCTATACCGGGGTGTCTACAACATCTAATGGAAATACGTGGCTTCTTGCCAAGTATCTACTCACCCGTTGTAGGGTTATAAAAAAAGCGCGCCAAATCAAATTTTGTAATTTTTAAAAGCATTAACCTCTTTATAAGAGAGGCCGTCAGCATAATATGCACGCATACTCTCCCTCCATGACTCGAAACTATCAATCTTAGAGTCTAATGTGTGTACAGAATCTGCTATGCCTTGCATGCTATTTGCAAGGCATAGTAGCTAGGCCGATGGATAGGGATCATTTCTAATAATATTTATGTCACTCATTATCGCCTCTACATTTCTCCTAATATTATCCCTTAACTCTCTAGGTGGAGGTGGAAGGGGAGGTGGTGGTGCATGCTGACCTATAAGCTCATCAATATGAAAATCATCCATATTGCCAATTTGCGTACATATAAAATCATGATAATTTACAATTAGCATACTATAAATTATATTTTACCTTACAAAGATTGACTTAAATAATTAAAACTTAAGAGAGAGAGAGAGAGAGGAGGGAGAAAGGAGAGATAGGAGAGAGAAAGAGGAGAGAGAGGGTTTCTAGATTTATGTTTTCCAATTTTCTAAGTTTAGGGTTTCCTAATTTAATTTTCTATAGGTTTATGTTTTTGTTTTCTAAGTTTAGGGTTTCCTAATTTAATTTTGTATAGGTTTATGCTTTTGTTTTACTACCTAGGGTTTTGGTTTCTACGTAGAGTTTCATAATTTAATTTTGTATCTAGGGTTAAATTAAAAATTAAATAATAGTTTTCTACTTTGGTACGCTAATTTACAAAGTAAATTAAAATTAAAAATAACTACTTGAAAGATAAAATATAATTAAATTTATACAATAATTTTAAAAACATTAAACTACATTTTTTAAGAGAGAAAAGATGAGAGAAGAGGAGAGAGAGAGGAGAGAGAAAGAGAGAGAGAGAGAGAGAGAGAGAGAGGAGAGGGAGAGGGAGAGAGGGAGAGAGAGAGAGGAGGGAGGAAGAGAGAGAGAGAGAGAGAGAGAGAGAGAGAGAGAGAGAGAGAAAGAGGAGAGAGAGAGATAGAGGAGAGAGAGGGTTTCTAGATTTATGTTTTCCAATTTTCTAAGTTTAGGGTTTCCTAATTTAATTTTCTATAGGGTTATGTTTTTGTTTTACTACCTAGGGTTTTGGTTCTTACGTAGAGTTTCGTAATTTAATTTTGTATCTAGGGTTAAATTAAAAATTAAATAACAGTTTTCTACTTTGGTATGCTAATTTACAAACTAAATTAAAATTTAAAAGAACTACTTGAAAACTAAAATATAATTAAATGTATACAATAATTTTGAAAACAACAAATTAAACTACGTTTTTAAATTAAAAGTACAATTTTTAATTACAAAAATCATAAAAAATTAAAAAAAACAATAGTACATACTTGGAACATGAAAAAAAAATGGCAAATGGGGTCGACAGGGGAAGCTAAATCGGGCACCCGAGCTCTGCTAAAAGTGATCTCATTTTTTGAAGGTGAAAATGAGAAGAAATCGGTTAAAAAAAAAAATAAATAGAATTTAGAAACGGGTGCCCAATTTTTACAAAATGGGAGCCTGATTTGTATAATCAGGCGCCCATTTTTTAAAAATCAGGCACTCGTTTCACTTTGGGGGCCTGATCCTAAATGGGCGCCCATTTTTTAAATAGGCACCCGATTTTTAAAAATGGATTGGGCTTTCGGACCTAAACGGGTGCCTAATTTTTAAGAATCAGTTGCCCGTTTATTTTTGCAATTTTTCCACCCGACGGACTTCCGCGAAATTGTTACCCAACTCCAAACACCCACCCACATTTGCCACTCAAACTTTTGAGACATTCTATGCCTATCAGTTAACTCTTTTGGGCTGAAAAAATGCTTAGATATCCGTTTGAGTGGACGATAATTGAACACAAATTTGAAACAATCGAAAGTCTTTGATTTTTTTGATGAACATGAAATTGCAATAATGATTTGAACACGTAATCGGGAATGATATAATGAAATTGACAAGAGGCTAAGGGGTTTTCATAAAACAGTTTAGATAATTGTAATGGTGTAATTTCTATTCCGTTGTCTAATTCATTAGAAAGCATACTCCAACTAACTGGCAGTTTAAGTTAGAGATAGTAATATAGAGCGGCCATCAACATTCCCTTGATTTATAATTTCATCTCTATTTGTCTAGTTTTAGTTTAGCTAGAGCAACCATTGGCACTCCCTTGATTTATAATTTCATTTCTATTTGTCTAGTTTTAGTTTAGTTAGATTATAGTAGTAGAAGAGTTCTTACCTTTCTATTTAACAGAGGATAATTTTAGTGAACATATTGCTGAAGGTTTTTTTTAAAAAAATATTTTAATTATTTATTATTGGTCAGTTTAATATTCAATTTATGTTATTGATTAATGATTTTTCATTTTTATAGATGGATAGATGCAGGGCTATCATATTGTCTATGTCAAGAATGGAAATAGGAAACTAAATTATGACAAAAAAGTAAGAAAATGTGAATATTGATGGATACGATAACTATTTTAATTTTTTAAATGATAATAAAAGATTTATTTTTATTTTTTGTGTAACTATTGTTTATTGACATTTTACCCTTGAAAATGCTAAACTTATTAAGAGGGAAAACTTAATAATTTAAAGAGAATATAAATTAAAATATCTTGTGTTATTAATTTTAAAATATGAGATTAATAATCACAACATATTCTAAATATTATTATAGTAATAAATAATGTTGTGTCAAATTATGTAAGAACAATAGAACTACAAACTAATCTCTTAACCTATATAATCATTTATATAATTAATAAAAAATATCACTATAACTTCTAAACCTTCTAATCCTCAATAAATTCTAAATAAAATTAATATATAATAAATATATATAAAAACAGTGTCATCTAAATCAATTGATCATTTTATGTTAGACATAACTTCTATACCTTCAATATGGAATTGGTGAAAAATATATATTTTATCTTGAATTTAATAAATATCATAATTGTTTGATACATAGACAATAAAAAATCAATTCATATTCAAACCACACAATTTTTTTAATTGTAGTTTAAGTAGTATAGGTTTTTAAGTTAGAAATAAATTTAAAAAACTCTATGATCTAGAAATCTTCATCAGATGGTAAGTTCTTAGTTTCAAATGCCTTTCAATAGAAAATCAAAGTCCTCTTCCCTCAACCATTCTAGGCCTTGGTTTGGAATCCTTTAATAGTTATTCCCAAGGTGAATATTTTCTTTTGGATTCAAGTGCAGAACAAATCCTGACCATTGATAATCTTTGCAAAAGAGGTTTCTATATTCCAAATTGTTTCTCTCTTTGCATGAATGATGCTGAGGACACTTTTCATATCCTACTTGGGTGCTCTTTTTCTAGAGAGGTTTGGTCTCTTTTCCTCAACCTATGGTGAGTGGATTGGGTTTTTCTTAATTCTTTTGTTGAATGCTGGATTCGGTGGAAGCCACATGTGAATAATCATTCCTTAACTATTCTCTAGTACTTAATGATGCCACACATTTCTCAGGGGATTTGGAAAGAAAGAAATAACCAAATTTTTAGAGATACTATGTGTTTGACTAAGGTTGTGGCCTGTAAGATTCAAGGTTCTATTAAGGAGAATTTTGAGGTGGCTTTCTCAAACTTTAAAGCCAAAGGTCTAACCCTAAGAATAAAAAATATTGTTTTGGAAATCGCCAAAAGGTGGAGAATTCATAGGGATATTTCTATCCCCCTCTTCAAAGTGATTTCAGCAAAGGTTGGTGTTGCTTGGTCTACTCCTTGGTGAACTGGGTCAAGGTCAATATAGATGGGGCCCAGTGAAAGGTAATCCTGGACCTACAGGAAGTGGGGGAGTGGTTTGCGAACACAATGGCAGATTTGTCTTGGTAGTGGTCATCCCTTTGGATACCCAGACTAACAACTATGCTAAGGCATACATCAACTACATTGCTTTGAGGATGGCCAAGGGTAAAGGTTTAAATAAGTTATGTCTCGAATGTGACTCAATGGACATTATTAAATGTTTGAAGGGTTTATCCCCCTAGCTAGATGACAAAAATATCATTGAGGATTGTATTAAAATTCTAAATAGCTTTGTAGCCCATTTTATTTCCCATATTTACTGTGAGGGAAATCAAGTTGTGGACAAGCTGGAAAATTGGGGTGTTAATTATCATCATGCTACTATATGGTAAATACATGACAATATCCTATCGAAGATCTAGATGCTTCTTAGTAATGATGTTTCATAGTGTTTTCTCCTAATGCCTTGGAAATGATGGCCCTTGCATCTGAACAGGTGTCTGTAGGTCGATCTAATTTAATTGCAATAACTAGAGTAGCCTGCAAGTTTTTATCTATATTTTTTTTGTTTCTTATGTAGTGGTATTGTGGGATGTTTCTGTGATTTCACCATGGGTGTTGAACGCAACAGATTGGAGCTGATAGTGTAAGATAAATGGAAACATGAGGAGGTTGTTTGGTCTACAATTTTGACCAGGGTTTTATTTGGCTACATTAAAACCCTCCATGGGGATGATACCCAGGTGCCAGATGCCTTTGTTTCTAGTTGGAAGGATGACACTTTGAGTGTCTACGAGCTAGAATTAGAGATAAATGAGGAATTTGTTGCCAAAGTCTCAAACACTATCATTAATGGGAGAAAATTTAAGATGGATAAAAAGAATGTCAGCGAATCCATGGATGCATTGTTTCTATTGAGTGAGAGGGAGAATGTTAAGAAGGTGATTGATGGTGGTTACGCCAGATTTTCTCTCAAGGATCCATGGCTGGATTTCGTCAAGGTGATTATGAGCTACATAATCTTGGACTATAAATATACTAGTCTTTTTAGCTACCATTCCATGATATTGAATCATTTTAGGCATGGGAAATGCATTTTTTCCTTTTTATCTGTTATTGTCCATCCATCAAAGTTAAAGGGAACATAATAAAAACCCCGCCAAGTTGGTTTTGCATGGGGGTTTAATCTTGTTAATTATGGAATATGCCAAAGCGTTGTTGGCAAGTGAGCCCTTCAAGGTTATCATTTATGGAAACATTACAATTATGTATGGTCACTTGGAGTAAAACACAGTTTTGGTGATAAGGTGTTGGAAAAATGACTAAGTCCAAGAAGCATTTTACTGGGTACAGGAGTACAGTTTTGAGTAGCGAGCACTCCATATGATAAACTGAGTCTTGCAAACTTAGAGAAAGGTATTTTAGGATGTGGTAGACCTTTAGTTAAGGTCACTTGTGTTTTGGAGTTCAGAGATGCAAATTACAACTAATTGAAGTCATGTGATGACAGTGAAGCAGCTATATAGAATAACTGAATGATTGCGATGATTGAGGGAGTATAACGTGGAATCCAGATGTGCTAAGTTGGATTTGGATTGGGTCGTACCCTAATTTTGGTAATGTATGATCGTCGAATTTGTATTTGATATTTGGATAAGAGTTGGTCACGATTTGTGATGCATTTGTGAGCTAACTAATTGAGGAATTGAGCATATATATGAAGAAGTTTTGAGAAGCGAGGAAACTATGTTATGTTATAAAAAATGTGGATGCATTATGATATGACAAAGAGTGATGCAAGCTACAATTGGGACTACTTAAGTGTAAACAATTCTTGTATAAGTTATTTTTTGATAAATCATTGTAACAAAGACATATTTATGATTGTAAGAGCAATATGCTCATTATACACCCCTAGTAGGGTTTTTGTATTCCTTTAACAAGTAAAATATATAAGGAAATAAAGGATATGATCAAAGAGGATGAAAAATGGAAGGATGAGTTATCTCATCTTAAGAACCTTAGTGTGATGAAAATGGTGGAATTGTCCGAGTTTGATGAAGAAGAATGGTTTAAGATCATGTTGAGTAGAGTGCACAAACAATTCATTTGGATTGGTGACCAACCTATAAAGATTTGCAGTGAGTTGATCCATGACATTACTGGTCTGGATAACTCTAGAATTATCCTGGTAGCAGAGAAGAATACAAAGAAACAAGTGGAAACCCTAACCCACTCTAAATGGGACAAGCGAGCGATGACAGTGGCCGACATCTTTCAGCTAGATGTTAGATTGGTTACAATGATATTAGGATATAAACTTCATTATAGAAGCTAACCAAATTCAGTATCTGCTGGTGTCATAATGATGGCTTATAAAATGGTGAAGGAGAATGTTAGGTATAACCTATGCGAAGTACTAGCACAACAATTCATGGAGAATGTTAAGAAAATATAGAGAGATAGAAAAAAGGCATTCATATTTGGATCACTATTGATACATATGTATATACACATTGTGCATTAATTCCGTAGTATGCACCCAAGAGCCTGGAGAGACAATGAACCTACTGGTTTACAAGTGTCAAAAAAACTATATAAGACAAAACAACACCTGGGTAGATGGAGAATTGTTTGTGATGAACAAAATATTGCAGAGAGAAATGAAACAAAGAGTAAGGATACCAAAGGAAATAGTAGAGAAGTATAAAGATACATTCTATTTCATGTTTGAAACTGATTGTGTGTGTTTTGAGGCAGTAGACCTAAGAATGAAATGGTGTTACCCTGTGGGGTATGAAGTCAGTGCGAAAATATTGACAATGCAAGTTGATCATGTGCTATCATATGAGATTAATACATCAAAGGAGAGATGGGGAACCTATGAAGATAAATCTCCCACGTTCAGAGAGGAGCAGCCCAAAGCTGCAAGGAAAAGGAAAGTTGAGAAGGTTGTAGATGAACTAGAAAAGAAGGTTGACATAAAAAAGGAGAAGATGAAGGAAATAAGGAGAAAGATGACAGAGAGTACCTTTGGATTGGCATGCTTTGCCCCTAAAGCTCTTCCACCTCCAAAAGTTCAGAAGACTGACTGTCCACCCCCTACTATGGTAGAAATAGATGATACTACACTAGAAAAACCTGAGAAGACTGACAAGGTAGTACAAAGCACTGCAAAGAGGACAAGGTCTTCCAAATAGAACTCACCACCCAAGAAATAGACAATAGAAGTAGAAAATAAGAAATAAGAGGAGAAGGAAAAGAAAGATGAAGAGAAGAAGAGGAAAGAAGAAGAGAAGAGAAAGAAAGAAGAAGAGGAGAAGAAGAAAGAGGAAGAGAAGAAGAAGACAAAAGCAGAAGAGAAGAAAACACAAGATAAGCCTGTAAATAGATAATTATGGAAGCCTGATATAAGAGTATTAGAGAAAAGGATTTTGACCAAGGTAAACTCAATCAACTACCAAGATTCTATGATAGGTATTGTAATACCCCAAAAATGGGCTATAAGTTCATTAATCTCCTACATCTTCAATTCGAATGAAATCGACATCAAAGTCCTAATCTAAGGCACATCTAAACATCATCGAATTATAATTGATTATCTTAAATTCTGCATCGGGGAATATTCCTAGTAATATTCCTAATCATCATAATTATCTTTAATTTTATAATTATTTGGTAATAAATCACATTTATCCTAAGTTTGATTAATTGAATATTTTCATATTTAATTAATTAGATTTAATATTTGCCACTTAATTGTTTAATTAAATTTAATTCTATCTATTATTAATTGTATTATTTAATTTTGACAATAAATCAAAATTCCTATGAATAATTGATTAAATTCTTATTTAATTAATTAAAGCATGTTGTCATTATTTAATAATATAATTTTTAATAAAAGTTTGAATAAATTGTTAATTAACCCATAAATTAATTATTTATTTTCAAAAATCAGTTGAGTTGAGGATAAATCACTTTATTTATTTATTTAATTCTTAATTATTATGCATATTCAAAAGAAACAGTTAAACTCCAAATCAGAAAATCAATGCAAGTTATTGACTTTTTGAAACTCAACATCCTTTTGGAGTTCAAAAAGCTGATCTAAACTCTAATTTGAGTTAAAAAGTTGTTTTTGCATGATTTTGAGAATTAACTATCTTTCATGATCAGATAACTCAAAAATCAAGATGAGTTAATTTGAGTGATTTATGGCTTTTCCCATGCACCTCCAAAGCCCTGGATTTCTATAAAACAAGGCTTTAGCTCTTCACAAATCATCTCATTTTTTTTGCACAATCACGCTGGAGAATTGGAATTGAAGAATCAAAGCTCTTGCGAATCAACATCTTTGTGAGATCAATCTTATTTTTGCATTCATATTTCATATCATTGTTAGATTAGCATAGCATATCAGTTTTTATATAGATTAATTTCATATCAGTTTTTCATTCATTCTTATTGCATAGAAAAATCCAAAAAAATAGCTTAATTACATTCAGTCTCATATCTAGATCAATTGCATTCAAATCCTTCATTTAGGTGTCGTCTAGGTCACTGATCTCAATAATAATTTGAGAACATTAATCTCGCACCTATTAGAAGGCAGTAAATTGCTTGGTTAGATAGCTTTCAATTTTGCACGATTTTGATTATCACTAACCTCTAATGTTTTACTGAGTGTTGTGTCTACAGATCAGGTACAATTTTCACACACACATTTCTAGCGCCCACCGTGGGGCCTTGAGCCTCATTCTCTTCATTTTTATCTAATTTTATATATTTTTGGCGTCACTTTTTCATCATTTTTGTGCAAACAGGAAAAACGCCACTTACGAGCAATCTAACGCTGCTTACGAGAAATCTGATCACGCCTACAAGAAATCTTTTCACGCCTACGAGTAATTTATTCACGCTTACAAGCATTCTGCTCACGCATCTGACAGTTCCAGTCACGCATCTGCTAGTTTCAATCATGCCTATCAGTATTTAAATCACGCCTATGAGTATTTAAATCACGCCTGGGCACATTTCAGTCATGCCTATCAGTATTTAAATCACGCCTGTGAGTATTTAAATCACGCCTGGGCACATTTCAGTCACGCCTATGAGTATTTAAATCACGCCTGGGCACATTTCAGTCACGCCTGCGCTCATTTCAATCACACCTATGCCTATTTTGATCACACCAGCTTTTTGTTTTCTGATTTGTTTTTTTTGAAAATTTTGGCATTTTCAGAATCCGTGCCACTCTGGAAAACTAGCACCCATTTTTTGTAAAATTTTCACATATGGTATTGAAAGTTTAAGTGTGATATATCATTGGAAAGCTCTTTCCAAGCCAAATCCAAGCATGTTGGTTTCATTTTCAAAATTTGCCATTTGATCATAGAATTTGCATATTTGTGCTTTTAGATTATTGATTTCTAACGCTTACAGTTTGCTGTTGATTTGTCTTAATTTTCTACTTTCGGACGTGTGCTAAATTCTGGATTGCAGAGCGTTGGATCTAAGGTATTCTTCTCAAGCTAATAATATTTCAATTTGGATCCTAAAACAAATCTCTTACATGTCAAGCTTGTGTGCATCTTTTCATGCTTTTGATATATTTCTACACACTTGCATAATTGATACTAGGTTGTGATCCCTTAAGGATTCATTAAGTAGTCTTGGAATACTTGTGATTGATCTTGATTTCTATCTTGGGTTATTGGACTCGCTAATCCACCGGCCCCTCATTTCCGCCCCGTGGTTGCAATCTCAGCGCCATAAAGGGGAGGGGTCAACAGGACATAAGCGTTAAATGTTCCACTTGGCAACCCTTTTGTGCTTTTAGGAACTCACTTGTTTTCTAAGTTGGGGACTCATTTTTAGCTTGTGTGAGGTGTTAAGTGTTCCACCTTGTGGACTCATCTCATATTTGCTTTAAGCGTTAAGTGTTCCTCTTTCTACTTTTTGGATGCTTTTGGTAGATTTGCTTTCAGGAATATATCTGTGCTCACATAGTAATTAGGCCCTATGAACACTATTCGTGATTCTTGAGAGATTGGATTCCTAGCGAAATCCTTCCTTGATGACGGAATCCTTGTAGGTAGGGAGGATACTTAGTGCGTTTCACATTCAGCTTGGTTAGTGCGTCTTCTCTTATTGATCGACACATTCTCTCTCCGGAGAGGTTGATAGATCACGTGGGGTTGATATCACGAGCTTTGGTGAACCAAAATTGGTTAGTGCGTCTTCTCTTATTGATTGATACATTCTCTCCCTGGAGAGGTTGATAGATCACGTGGAGTTGATATCACAGACCTTGGTGAAACAAAACTTTGTCTTAGCGTGTCGGATTAATCTGCTTGCTTTGTTTGGGTTAAAAGTGAAGAGGTGTCAAAACCTTGAATCTGGAGCCAAGTCCCCTTGTGGTATACTATTGTGAGTCATCTTTAGAGAGGGTTAACCGTAGCAGACAATCCTTTCACAAGGAAAACTGCGTTGACGGAACCTCAAGCGGTAATAGCCATTTTTGCCATGGTAGTGACAGCCGCTATATAAATGTCCTTGTGGAAGAAATCTCCATGAGTATGGTTCATTGTTGGGTTGTCAGATCTCCCTAGCAGCTCTTGAAGATTAAGTTCTCGGACTGTGTCAAAACCCTGGTGTGCCGGGATTGGAGTTCACCCCTTTGAATCATAAAAGTTGCAGAGTCAAACCATTACTAAAAACCCTAGAGAGGCCAATTTTTCACTTTCAGGTATATGTGTGTTATTGCAAAACTTTTCAGAACATACACAATTAGTACTCTCAGGGATTAGCACAATTTGGTCATTTGATTGTTCATGCGCAAGGTTGCTTTTGCCCTTGTTCATTGTTTTCAGACATGCTTGGAATCACTTGCTTGTTGTTCTACATGCTTATTTATCTACTTGGCTATTAAAAACGATCAAATCTGGCATAACCTTCAAAATCTGGACAATACAATTTGCAAACAATCCAAAACTGAAGACCTTAAATTTTGCAAAAATTGACGTAAAATCTTTCTGGAGTCAAAAGTCATTTCAGGAAGTCAAAAGTCGTATGAGTTTTGTCAAGTGTCGTTTCAGTATTACCCAACTGTCGTATGAGTTTAGCAACTGTCGTTTCATAGACTACCTAGTGTCGTACAAGTCTGCAGAGTGTCGTTTGGAAAAATTTGAGAGAGTTGTCAGAAATTGTCAAATTGCAAGATATCCAATGTTTCCAACCTAGTTCCAGAATCTGTCAAAAATATCATTGTGTCAGGAACAGAGCAGTAGCTATTGAGCATTCTACCATTTTCTGAGTTTGATCTTTTGAATCTGATCTAGTCTTCTGTTTGATCAATTTGAGTCCTTTTTATCTCGTGTCAAAACCTTGTCATAACTATCAATCTTCAATCAATCTTCAAAAATAGACTAAGTGTTGAGAACTTGTGTCCGCTATCTTTTGGGCGATCTATCCCATACATCCAAGGCATAGTTTCCTTCACCCACATCTCATCAGATCTTCAAAACTATCATAATCTTGACAAGGTTGCGTCATCCGATTTTCTCGCATCAAATTGTTCTTCAGTTGTCTTCATCCTTTTCTTCTGTTTCATTCAAAGTTAATGGTGGAGACCAGAGCTTCTTCACACAAGAAATCAGAAGAAACATCTCAGAACTTACTTTTGACCAATACCCCGGGTCCAACTCTTGAACAACTCATCAAGTCAGGTATCTACGAAGACGACGGTCTCGGTAACTTTCGATTGAAAATCGGTTACATACCTCCTCTATCAACTCACAGAGGTAATCAACAAACTCCTCCTCAATCTATTCCAGGGAGCCCAAAAACTCCTACCATGTCTCAAGCAGGGACAAACCACGGTTCTCTAGGAGGAGGATCCCAGGGACACCATTCTCAACATAATGCCGACCAGGACCCTACACCCTCTGAAATCCATCGGTGTCAGAATGATGATGAATTCAAAACAATGATGAGGCATTTCTTGAAAATGGATAGAGAGGCATACTTTTTGCAATTAGCCCAGGAAGGAGCTAAAATTCCTCCTCACTTCAATGTCGAAGATATCATCACGCATGACGAAGAAACTCCGATGACGGCCATAATGAACCAGTTGCACGCTATGCAGGTCAAAATGAATAAAATTGAGAAAGAGAAGGAACCCAAGGAATTCTCCATGGAGGCCCTTTGTCCTTTCCCTTTTGACAAAGACTTGTATATGCCTCCATTCCCAAAAAGAGTGGAGATACCAAAGTATGACAAATATGACAGACACTCTGATCCGCAAGATCATGTCAGAGAGTTCTATACGCAATCCATGGAATTCATGCATGAACCGACTTATCTAATGCATCTTTTTCCTAGATCCTTGGGAGGAGCATCCATTCAGTGGTTTTCAAGATTACCTTCTACGATCAAAACTTTTGTGGAATTGATTAAATTGTTTTATCAACAATATTCCTACAATATTCAACATCCGATTACCATGATCGATATCTGTAACCTCAAGCAATATCCAGGGGAATCATTCCTAACTTTTCTCAAGAGATGGCGAAAGAAGTTTTCTCTATATGCTAGACCAATTCCCGAAATGGAGAAACTTGAAATCTTTATCAATAACCTTGTTCCAGAGCTCAACTATCCATTACAAATGCAAGATCATGTATCTTTTGATAAAATGGTGGATAATGCAATCAAGATTGAGAAAGTACTTGTCAAGAAAGGAGAAATCACACTTCAAAAGGACAAGTCTGAATTTGGATCTAGCTCAAAAGATAAAAACAAGAGCTAGAATAGAAACAAAGGTATCATCTCTGATGGTGTTGTTGACACTATTCATGCCCCATCAAAGGCACCGGCCTACAATCTCACCCTTGCCACCAAAGCCATTGAAGCTTCAGAGCAAAAATCTGTTGAACCATCTCCAAAGAAGCCATTCAAACGATGGGATAATAAATGAAAGTTTACTCCCTAGGAGAATCTTTGGAATCTGCCCTGAGAACCCTAATAGCTGATAACATGATCTCTTTACCACCAATTTGAAAACCTGATCCGGATCCAAAACCATATTGGTGGAAAGATAATGAATTCTATGCTTTCCATCGGACTAAAGGCCACAAAACTAATGGATGCTTTCACTTGAGGCATACCATTCAAGACTTGATAGATCAAGGGGACATCATGATCGATAATCCTACCAGCAATAATGATCACACAGCATTTACAGAACCGTTTCCACAACATGGCAAAGGAGTTTCCACTTCCCAGCCTAACATGGGGGCAAAAGTCAACTATGCCTACCCTGGAAATGATGCTGTCATCAATATGGTTGAACCATGTATCTCTGAGAGTTGCAATGTCATCACAATTGTACGAAGAGATAGAAATCATTCCTCAGCTAATGCGGTTACCAGATCACAAGCTCAGACTCATCTGAAAGGACAAACACCAAGTTCATCTAATGTCCCTAAGATACCTTTCAATCTCACATCTGCTTCTAAACAGAAGGTTGCCTCGAAATCTTCCAATCCAAAGGATACAAGACCTACATCTTATAGCATCGTCCAACAACTCCAGCATACCAATGCCAAAATCTCCATGTTTGAGTTACTTCGAATATCTCCAGCTCACAGAGATATCCTAGACAAAGCTTTGCTCAGCTCTAATGTTCCTGATGATCTAGATCTAGACAGGTTCTAGACTATGGTTGGTCATCTAACGTCTCCGCAATATATCTCCTTTTCAGAGGAAGATGACAACTCCCTAAGTCACCCACATAATCAGCCCTTGCACATAGAAGTCTTGATCCAGAACCGTCGAGTCAAACGTGTGTTGATAGATGGGGGCGCAGGCCTCAACATTTGTTCTTACAACTTAATCACACAGTTGGGATTCTCAGAAATGGCTATTGATCCTCGAAAGAAGATCACCATAAAAGCCTATGATGAACAAGAAAGAGCTTCTAAAGGCACCATTATCTTGCCCATCTGAGTGGGTCCGGTCATCAAAGATACCACATGTCGGGTGCTTGATCTACCATTGGCTTACAATATCCTTCTAGGGAGACCCTGGATACATAAAATGCAAGCTATTCCTTCTACGTACCATCAATGCTTGAAATTTCCCTATGAAGGAGTGGAGGTTACTATCCCAGCAGATCTGAGTACAACTTGTAATACATTGAAGGAAAGTGCCAATAAGCTTGTACCTAATAACAGAGAATCTTCCATCAAGCAACAAAATGTGGCTTTCACATCCAAGATGGAAGACATTGCTAAAGAGATCAATATCAAAGAAAATGGGATGGGAGAATACACTATAGAGCCAGTCTTGTCTCTGACATCTCTCCCAATCTCATCTAAGTCGTATGGACAATCCTTGAAGCAGTCTAAATCAGAACCTAAGGAACCTATGGAAGCATACAAAAGAAATTTTGTGGCGGAGCAAGTATCCAAACAAGAATTTGAAGAGGATGAAGCTGTGCTTGCATGGCTATACAAAGATGATTCTGAATCCAAAATTGTTCAACCTAGTGAATCTATAGCACCTATAATCCCTTCTAATTCATATGGTCCAGGAAACAAATTGATAGCCAAGATGGGATATTCCGGTCAAGGACCTCTAGGAATCAGGGGATAGGGTCTTGTGACACCCATTTCACATATTGGTAGAGACAAAAAAGATACTGGTGGCATAGGGTTTAAGAAGAAACCCTATCATCTCAAAGGTGGTTGTTCTCATGTCATAGAACAAATTGCACCAGGAGAACCCCTTCTTAAGAAAGAAGAAACAAAACCCTTTGATGATGATTCAGATAGCTCTGAGCTTATCCCCTATGAAAAATTGCCTAAAGAGATCAAAGATCTTCTTGATGATACAAATGATCCTATCAAAAGAATTAATGTAGTAGAAACACAAGAACCTACTGTAGCGCAAGAGATGGTTGCACCACAGGAACCAGCTAATCTCGAAGGCAATCACACTGATCAAGAAGAAGGGGGTAGTTATTCTGACACTGATTCCCATGAATATGAATTCAAGTTAGAGACTGAGGGAAATCCTTCTTGGGTATTCATCCTGATTTCACACATTTTTTAAGCTTTCCTAGAGATCCTGAATCAGAAGCTGAGTCAAATGACTATGAATGGGGTGTCATTCCAAAAGAAGATGAGCTTATAACAGAGAAATATATTGATGTTATTCACCAATATGTATCTCAACCCAACGTAGGTCTAGAGCGAAATAATGAACTTAACGTGTCTGATCCACCTATGGCTGAAGAGGACTCCCATGATGATGTTGAGCCTATTCACGAATTGAACATTTTGAGCTGTAATATCACCTTTGAACTTGAGCGTCAGGTTAGGACCAATGATGACATATCCACATCCGTGAACACCATATCCCAAGCCTTTCCTGCTTTAACTATCCAACGCCCTGATCTTATCGACCAAACTTCCACAAACCCAAACCATGGTATGTATACCTTCCCGAATGACTATGCCCTTGCCTGCTATCTCAATGCAGTTGAGCCTATGAGTACTTCCATCAGTGAACCGAGCATCAGCATGACCGAGTCGGACATCAAATATCTTAGTCAGAAAAACAAGAGTAAAAAGAAAAAGAAAAAGAGTTCTGAGGGTGAAAACCACTTTGTGGTAGTCTCAAAACCGACAAAAGTAAAAAGAAAAGATGTATCTGAAGGTGAAAACCTCTCGGAGGTGCCTAAGGATGAGATATTTGATGTCCTTCCGAGTCATTTACAAGATAGATCTCCAGTTCTGATTGAGCCAACTCAATCCATCAATTTGGGTACAACAGAGGAACCACAATTGGTACATGTAGCACAATCTCTATCAGACGAAGAGAAACAGAACTTCACTACCTTCTTATCAGACAAAAAGATCAACTTTGCATGGAAATATTCAGATATGCTAGGATTGGATCCCAATCTCATTATGCACCATCTATCCATTGCTCCCGGAGTAAAACCAATCAAACAAAAATTGAGAAAGATGCATCCTCATGTTGCACTCTTAGTCAAAGCAGAACTAGAAAAACTCCTAAAAGCTGGATTCATCCGTGTCATAGACTATGCTGAGTGGATTTCCAACATTGTACCTGTTTCCAAACCAGATGGTTCAATCAGAGTATGCACGGACTTTAGAGATGTGAATAGAGCATGCCCTAAGGATGATTTTCCGCTGCCTAACATTGATATGATAGTGGACATGACCGCGGGCTATGAAATGTATTCCTTAATGGATGGCTTTTCTGGATACAACCAAATCAAAATTGCTCCAGAAGATCAAGAGAAAACAGCTTTCACATGTGCGTGGGGAACTTTCTGTTGGAATGTTATGCCATTCGGACTCAAAAATGCTGGAGCTACATATCAAAGAGCAATGACATCTATTTTTCATGATATGATGCATAGAACAATGGAGGATTACGTGGATGATACCTTGGCAAAATCCATGATTAGAACTGAACATCTAACAGACTTGAGCATGATCCTCGACAGAATGGAAAAATTTAGTCTTCGACTAAATCCTAAAAAGTGTGCTTTTGGAGTCACTTCTGGGAAGCTCCTAGGATACATCGTCTCCAAGAAAGGCATTGAAGTTGATCCAGCTAAGGTCAAGGCTATAATAGAGATGCAACCTCCCACAAATATCAGTCAAATGAGGACGTTGCAAGGCAGAGTTCAATCTATCAGAAGATTCATATCACAGCTAGCGGACATATCAAAGCCTTTTACAAAAACATTACATAAAGGGGTGACCTTTGCATGGAATGAAGAATGCGAGAACAACTTTCAACATATCAAGAAGTATCTATCAAATCCACCTATATTGATGCCTCCTATTCATGGGAAGCCTTTAATATTATATGTCTCCGCAACAGATTCATCACTGGGGGCATTGCTAGCACAGCATGATGAGAACAAGAAAGAAAGAGCCATCTACTATATCAGTAGAACTTTAGTGGCCTATGAGAAGAACTACTCAATGATAGAGAAGGCATGTCTTCCTGTGATCTTTGCATCGCAGAAACTGAGACACTACATGTTAGCTCATACTACTCATTTGGTAGCTAAAATTGATCCACTGAAATATCTCCTAAGCAAAGCTGCCCTCACAGGTAGACTAGCTAAATGGGTCATGCTCTTGAGCGAATTTGACATTGAATATGTTGAAAGAAAAGCTATCAAAGGACAGGTCATTGCTGATCAACTAGCTGAAGCACCACTATTTGATGATACACCCATGCAAATGGAATTTCCCGATTCCTCTATCATGCACCTCTCTTCTAGAGCATGGTGGTTATTCTTTGATGGCTCCTACACACATAATGGATCTGGAGCAGGCATATTGTTCATCACTCCTCAAGGATACTCGATACTCAAAGCATTCAGATTAAAGTTTCCTTGCACAAACAATATTGCTGAATATGAGGCACTTCTCAATGGTATGAAAATGGCAATACAGTGGAGAGTTACAGAGATGCACATCCATGGGGACTCACAACTGGTTATCCACCAAGTCAATGATGTGTACCAAACCAAAGATGAAAAGCTCATTCCTTACAAGAGAATGGTAGATGATTTAAAGAAATACTTCATCTCTATTACATTTGAGCAAATACCCAGAATGGAGAATAAGGCTGCCGATGCAATGGCGACATTATCTACTCTCTTACAGCAGCTCGAACATGAACTACGCTACGAGTTCCTAGTGGAAGCCCTATCCTATCCTGCATATGACTCCCCTGAAACCCGCATGATCTGCACTGTTGTAGGTTATGACTCATCTCGCTACAAAAATTTGTTCTCCTATCTCCACGACCAAATCATCCCTGACTCCTTTAACCATTTTGAGAAATGAAACCTTATCCGATCCGCATCCTGATATGTCATCATTGGTAATGATCTGTACAAACGAGGTCTAGATGGTACACTGCTTAGATGTTTAGAACGGGAAGAGTCTCAACGTGCATTAGAGGAAGTCCACGAGGGTATATGTGGGTCACACTCGAATGGTTTAACGTTAGCTCGAAAACTTATTAGGGCTAGGTACTATTGGCCTGAAATGAAAAAAGAGGCTATTAAATTTGCTAAAAACTATCAACAGTGTCAAGTACATGGCAACTTGATTCATGCTCCAGGGAGAGATCTGATTCCCTTTACTACACAATGGTCTTTTCAACAATGGGCATTTGATCTCATAGGTGCTATCCATTCGCACTCTTCTAATGGACATACCCATATAATCATAGCTACAGATTATTTTACAAAATGGGTAGAAGCAGTTCCTCTAACACAAGCAACGGGGAAACAGATCTCTATGTTCATCCTGAACTACATCATTTGCAGATATGGGATCCCTCACTCTATAATCACAGATAACGGGGGACAATTCAAAAACAAGGACCTAGATGACTTATGTGCTAAGTTCAAGATTACTCAACATTGGTCATCTATCTACTATCCTCAAGGGAACAGACAAGCTGAGGCTTCAAACAAAAATCTCCTGAAGATCTTGCACAGAACAGTGAATAAAATAGGAAGAGACTGGCATCTGATGATCAATCCAGCTCTCTGGGCATACAGAACTAGTATCAGAATGCCTACAGGGGGCTACACCTTTCGCTTTAGTTTATGGGTCTGAAGCGGTACTACCTATTGAGGTTGAAATCCCATCACTCAGAATCAAAATGCATGGACTTGTCACTGATGAAGACTACAGAGTGTCTAGGTTACAAGAACTTGAATTACTAGATGAACACAGGCAAGCAGCATATGATCATCTCAGAGTGTATCAGAAAAGAATGTCTAGAGGCTACAACAAGAAAGTCAGACATAGAGAATTTCAGGTTGGCGATCTAGTGTTGAGAGAAAATCCTAAAAATCAATCACATCGAGAACACAAGGGGAAGTTCGAACCCAATTGGTTGGGTCCCTTTGTTATCACTGCTACTTTTGGCTCTGGTGCCTATCAACTCTCAACGACTAAAGGAGAACAGCTCCGAGAACAAATCAACGTTCTCCATCTGAAGAAATTCTACGCCTAAGGCATTTAGTGCTTGGTAAATGTCCTGAAAAAAATCTTAAAAATCAGAAAAAGTCCTGAAAAAATGAACATCTTGGTGAAAACCTAGCAATAGGCGCCTTGATGATTCACAAAAAAATCAAAAAATATCAAAAGTACAAAAAAATTGAAAAAATGAAAAATACAAAAAAATGAAAAAAGAAGAAAGGAAAAAAAAAAGAAAGTGCCTTGGTGAAAACCTGGAAACAGGTGCCTTGGTAGCAAAAATAGAATTTCTACCAAGATGGTGAAAACCCGGCAAACGGGCACCACTTGTTCCAAATGCTCCATCTATCAGCACAATCTTGATCTTTCCCAACTTTCAGTCTTGCTTTAGTTGTACATATCTCCTAGTTTGTTTCAACATTTCCAGTTTTCAATAAGTCAGTTTGTACACCAATCAGCTTGTGCATCTGTATCCTATCAATGTTCAAACTTGGGGGCAATCAATGTCATATCCTATGGCCTCCAATGTATCTTAGACGTGTCATATCTAGCCAGAGTCCTTTGAAGCTTCATTTGAGTCAGTCAGTCAGTCTTGTCTCCAGAAAGGATTTTGCATTTATAACAACGCAATCAAACATCAAACTCAAACTGAAAACAATCTATGCTTTTTACATGCTTTTATCTCCTTGTATGCTTACTGATTTGCATTGAGATTTTTGCATATTATGTCCCTTCGAGCTCTTCAATGATGTCCTTTATCGGATTTAGAGAGTGATGACTGGGGGCATAATCATTTCTTTATTTTCTGCTCGTATGTGAAATCTAATAACTTTGGAAATTCTGGATTGAAATGGTGTCCGACTGTAAGAGCCTCTATCTCGAATTGGATGGCCATGCGTACCTCGACCATTGATACCCAGAAAATTCAAGGAAGTTTGATCTAACTATTGTCTTTTTGAGTAAGTTCTTTCTCCTACTGTGGAATGCAATCTTGCCTAAGAATGTGAATGATAAAGGGTCACTACGGGTAATTCACATTGGATTTAGAATGATCTCTTAGCTGTTTGATGTGTTTTTAACGCAAGGCGTACTCAGGTCATCACAACATTTATGTTTTGATGCTTATACAAATTGCTATATCAAAATGGACATGATATTCATGTCATCCTGGCATTTGTGCCTTGGTGCTTATATCTGATCCAACATTTCGAAAATAAATCAATATTCATATGTCCATGGTTGTATAACTAGTGGGTGTTGTATTGATTCTTGCGCATACAAATCGATATTCATATGTCTATGGTTTCATGGCTAGTGGGCATTGTATTGATTTATCCGGTTACCTAAAAGTTCAATGATGATAACAAATTGACACATGATCAGTGACTAGGTCCTAGGTCTTAGGTTGCATTTCATTGCATTTTGCATGTTTGCATGATCTCACAATGGCTAAACAAACTTCAATGCTTAAACGATTCTTCAAATCACCTCTTCCACTCTAATAAGAGTTGAATCTCACACGAAGGTTCCTCCAACGAAGCAGCAAGTAGAATCCTTTTTCGGGATCAAAATTCAAATCTGAGATCATTCATATTATTAATTGCTTGCATAATCAACCTTCAATCATCACAAAAATCTAGTATTCAACTTAACTGATTAGCTTTCATCAAACTATCAAAATTTCAACTTGGTCAACTATGGTCAACTCATGATCAAACTTAGTCAACCTTGGTCTCCAAGACCTCTAAACGATGTAGAATGCATTCATTGGATGTGTTTAACCACTTCTCAAATCAATTAACATGCTTCTAAACTCTCAACACTGACTTTTCTTGTTAGATTTCAATTTTAATCCCGAAGGGGGCATGGTATTGCATATCATTCAAAGTCTGTCATCAAATTGGAAATCAATATCTTTCATCAGTAATCAAGACAATAATCACGTCTAGTCACTAATTCATCAAAAGTCCTCATCGCTCGGGGCAAATCTATCATCACTTGGGGCATATTAGATTCATCGATCCATATCAATCTGGTATTCTCCTAATCTTGTAAACTATATCAGTTTTTGCAACCATCAGATCATAGTGTTCTTTCCTTGGTTCTTCGACAACTAAAGGATTTGCATATGATACTTGCTAGTTCTGCTAAGACAATCGAGTCTAGAACAGGTCACTCACTTCTTTGCAATCCTAAGGTTTGGAATCAGGCATTTTGACACTTTTTCGCAATCATAAGTTCATTTGCTGTTATAGTAAACATTATCTTTGGTCATTCAGGACTTATTATCTTCATATCAAATTCAATATCAATCAACTCCTATCTCAATATCTCTCAATCGGTTTCTATCTTGAGATCGGTTTATCTTTTGAATCAGTTTCATATCTTTATCAAACACAGACTATCTTTGAACCACTGCGCCTCGCACAGTAATTCAAAGAGGGGCAAAATGTAATACCCCAAAAATGGGCTATAAGTTCATTAATCTCCTACATCTTCAATTCGAATGAAATCGACATCAAAGTCCTAATCTAAGGCACATCTAAACATCATCGAATCGTAATTGATTATCTTAAATTCTGCATCGGAGAATATTCCTAGTAATATTCCTAATCATCATAATTATCTTTAATTTTATAATTATTTGGCAATAAATCACATTTATCCTAAGTTTGATTAATTGAATATTTTCATATTTAATTAATTAGATTTAATATTTGCCACTTAATTGTTTAATTAAATTTAATTCTATCTATTATTAATTGTATTATTTAATTTTGACAATAAATCAAAATTCCTATGAATAATTGATTAAATTCTTATTTAATTAATTAAAGCATGTTGTCATTATTTAATAATATAATTTTTAATAAAAGTTTGAATAAATAGTTAATTAACCCATAAATTAATTATTTATTTTCAAAAATCAGTTGAGTTGAGGATAAATCACTTTATTTATTTATTTAATTCTTAATTATTATGCATATTCAAAAGAAACAGTTAAACTCCAAATCAGAAAATCAATGCAAGTTATTGACTTTTTGGAACTCAACATCCTTTTGGAGTTCAAAAAGCTGATCTAAACTCTAATTTGAGTTAAAAAGTTGTTTTTGCATGATTTTGAGAATTAACTATCTTTCATGATCAGATAACTCAAAAATCAAGATGAGTTAATTTGAGTGATTTATGGCTTTTCCCATGCACCTCCAAAGCCCTGGATTTCTATAAAACAAGGCTTTAGCTCTTCACAAATCATCTCATTTTTTTTGCACAATCACGCTGGAGAATTGGAATTGAAGAATCAAAGCTCTTGCGAATCGACATCTTTGTAAGATCAATCTTATTTTTGCATTCATATTTCATATCATTGTTAGATTAGCATAGCATATCAGTTTTTATATAGATTAATTTCATATCATTTTTTCATTCATTCTTATTGCATAGAAAAATCCAAAAAAATAGCTTAATTGCATTCAGTCTCATATCTAGATCAATTGCATTCAAATCCTTCATTTAGGTGTCGTCTAGGTCACTGATCTCGATAATAATCTGAGAACATTAATCTCGCACCTATTAGAAGGCATTAAATCGCTTGGTTAGATAGCTTTCAATTTTGCACGATTTTGATTATCACTAACCTCTTATGTTTTACTGAGTGTTGTGTCTACAGATCAGGTACAATTTTCACACACACAGGTATGATGAGAATGAAAAAGTTCTTATTGAAGATATTGTGATTAAACACGTGTGTTGGCTTTCAAGAAGAATTTTATTGAGATGGCTGGTAATATTCCTAAAGAGCTATATGATAAACTTGAGGTTAGGAAATAGTTAGCATTGAAAGAAGATGAGAAAATCAGAATAAAATATATTGAGATATGTTACCTATGATAACATTTGATGAGCATGAAAGAATCATGAATGAATTAAAACCCCTATTAAGAATAAAGTCTAGATTGATTAAAATAATGGGGATAAAATATGATGAGATATTTGAAGACACTCATAAGGCCATTGATAAAGTGTTAATGAAAGTTCAATCAAAAAAATCTACCCCTCATCAACCCAAGGCTACTAAGCCTACAATAGTTTTGATTGGAGAACCATCAAAAACAGTTGAGGCAAATATTGATACATCCAAGGATGACGAAGATGATAGTCAATTTGTTAGTACTGTTAAGCAACCTGATTTTTTTGTTGCTGGGGTGCCTATGACTTTGGACACCTCGCTAGAAACTAATGACCCTTTTGAAGGGAATATTGACATTGCACCTGATATTGATGATAGTGATGGAAAGGATATAGAGAAACCTACCGAGGAAGAACCATCTAAGAGAAAATAACAAGTGAGAATTGTTGAGGAAGAAAAGGAACTTGAGAATGAGATTAAAATGAAGCAAGAAACAATTACACATGTTTCTTCAGCCTTATTGTTGGAAAGTTGAGAGAAATCATTGAGCACAGATGTTGAGAATATGGATGAAGATGAGCTGATGAAACTATCATACATCACATTTTCTAAGGAAAAGGAGAGGTTAAAACATAAAACTGAGAAGAAGTCAAGGGTATTAGGCAGGGAAGTTGACACCATCAACAAAATCCTACCTATACCTTTCACTTTCCAAGGAAAGGTCACTGCAGAGAACATGAACAAGGCATTGGATGACTTTGATATTTAGTATGACTCTTGGGAGAAGATCGCTAAGGTGAAAGCTGAGAAAAATTACTTGGTGAAGAAGCTAGAGGAAATGTGCAAGTCCATTTCATGGGACTTGAGTATAATTAGTAAGAATATTTTTGATGCAAAAGGTAGTGACACATGGAAGAAGGTTATACAATTATTTTATAAACCCCATTAGACACTTTAAAAACATAGAAAATATCATTGCACATGACAGGAAGATAGTTGACAAGCTGGTGCACAGTTGTGAGACCTCCTCACACACTGTTTTGGAACTAGACAAGGAAGTGTCCAGATTGCTTGATAAGATAAGTGTGATGGAGATAGAGAAAGCGAGATTTGTGGTCCAAGATTCGGTATGCTAAAAATTTTAATCACTCCCAAGCTATCAATTCTTGAGACACCTATCAGACATGGAGAAAGAAGCAAAATCTCTTACTGACAACATACCCACTAATTTAAAAGGAGTTGAGATAGCATCTTTTGTGCTGAAAGGATGGATCCATGTGGGTTAAGTTTTGGTAAAGACTTGGATAGAAGAGGTAAAGATCTTGGAAAACTCTTTCTGAGATATCCTTAATATGGTGTAAAATATTTTTTTATGAGAAAGTATACAATATTGTTATATGTATAGAGATTCTACATTTTTGCACACCTTTTCCATTGATGTCAAAGGGGGAGTAGTAGTATGAAAAATGTATAAAAGGAGATATAGAGAAGAATGTATAGAGGATATGTAGATAAGGAAATATATAAATAAGGAATAAGTATGTACTTAGTACTTTGGTATTGGGCACTTAGTCATTTTTCACTATGTGTTTCCATCAATGCCAAAGGGGGAGATTATTGGCAAGTGAGTCATTCATGGGAACATTACAGTTATGTATGGTCACTTGGAGTAAAACATAGTTTTGGTGATAAGGTGTTGGAAAAATAACTAAGTCTAGGAAGCAGTTTATTGGGTAGCACAGTTTTGAGCAGCGAGCATTGCATATGATAAAATAAGTCTTGTGAACTTAGAGAAAGGTATTTTAGGATGTGGTAGACCTTTATTTAAGGTTGCTTGTGTTTTGGAGTTCAGAGATGAGAGTTACAACTAGTTGAAGTCGTGCGATGACAATGAAGCAATACCTGAAGGTAATTCATGAACACCATCTAATAATTGAATACTTAATATTCATTGAAATAAATTTTGACATAATGCATCCCAACAATTAATAATTTATTACTTAATAGTTATTCCAAAATTGGATATAATAAAAAATATAATTTTTTAAAATTTTGCAAACACATTGTAAAAATAATATGTAGAATACTTTCATTTTTTTAACCATGGATGCACTAGTAATAACTCTACATTTCCAGGAAGAATTTTGCAAACTTTAATTGATAGAGTAGACTTCACAACAAATAATGGAGGCACCCCATAATATGTGTGCAACAACTTGAAAGATGGAATGACTCAGTGTACTGTGAATGTGATGGTGTAATAAAACTTAAGAGTATCAATCAACCATTCCTCAAGTGTGCCCTTGTGATAGCTAATTTTAGATTATCCTTTAAGAAATTTCATAAACTTTAGACTGAGTTCATCAAAGAGAGTGTGCTTCTTGATATTTACTATTGGCCTGATGGTGATTTTAAAAATTCATCCCGCAAGATAAAGATTGTGAATCTCATGGTACAAAGCATCTGACCATCCACATAAATCTACAGTCTCAATTTGTAGGTGGTGAAACTTCACATCTAAGTTCATCTGCACCTTTGTTCTATAATAGAAGTTGAAGTATACAACATAGTTATAAAATTTAATTTGAGTGTTCCTTCCTCCATTGTTTTTAATTAGATTGGGCATTCTATCCCTTAGCCAATAATGAACACTCAGTTCCTCTATACAAAGGAAGACATTGCATGGAAGAAACGGGTGAAAGTCCTGCAACCAACTAGAAACCCATGATAAACGCAATTTGTCTGACATCTTGGTAAGCTGCATGAAAATTATTAATAGCATTTATATCATAATGTAAACGATAAGGAATATAATTTTTGAAACTAAAGAAATGTTGCATAAAGGATAGTAACCATTAAGAAAATGGATGTTATCAAAGAAATATAAAATATATTTTATCGACTTGATATCTTCACGCACATTTTTTTAAAGGTTAGTATATTAAATCATTTTTAAAAAAAAATATATTTAACTTAAAGTGATACAAATAGAAGATCATAGAATCTTCATTGTTATAATATTTAAAAATATTTATTTTTAAATATTTTATTCTAAGAATTTTCTTTAAATTATTAATTAAAATAATTAAAATAATTTTAGTACTATTTACGTGATACTTGCACATTTATGATATCAAAAAGTATAAAAAAATTATATGATCAAAATCTTAAAATATTTTACCTTTTCTATAGGTTTCTATGATATCGAAGCTCCCGGATGCGACACTAGCTGCTAGAAGGAGTAGAAATGGGATTAAAAGCAGGAGCATAGCTCAACATCCCCTGATTCAATGTATTAGCATTCCCAAAGTAACAAAATGCTCCAAAAATGGTTGCTGGTGACTGTAAATTGATCTTCTTGGCCTCAGAATATGCTTGGATCAAACTGGTGGGAGCCAGATGAGTTTTTTGGACAAACATAGACGTGAAACAATCCAAGGCCACATGGTAAATAGGTCTCGCAGCATCATCATTTATGCGAAAAGGATCACACAACCGTGAGTAGGCCCTTTGAAATCTGTTGTTGAAAGCCCCAATAGGTTCATGCTCTTGTCTTCTTATCTCAATGAATTGCCTATGCAATTCAGTAGGGGTGATAGGCAATTTGAACTTCCCCAAGAACGCATGCTTCAGCTCTTGCCATGTTTGGATTGAATTCATGGGTAAATTAATATACCAATAAAATGCTTCTTCACCCAATGAATATGTGAACAATCGGCATGCCACATCTTCATCTTGAACATTTCTATTCTGTAGAGCATCTTCGAAAATCTTTACATGTTCATCAGCAGTGCGGTTGACATCGTTCATAAAGAACTTAGAGCAGAAATGCTCAAGATTCTTTGGCATATGATTGTAAACAGCAAATGTTGCAAGAGGTGATGCATTCTGCGGTCGCCATTGTTGTGCCATTGCTGGAACTTGTTGTTGGGCGGCTACAGGTACAAGGGCTTGTATAGGTATTTGTACTATCAATTGTTGAATTTGTGTAGCTCCTTGTTGAACTCCTTGAGTGGTCCCTTGTGTCTGATGTTTTTGTGGTGGAGTTTGAAATTGTCTCATAATATCAACTACACTTGGTAAGTTCTGACTTGTAGATGCTTCTTTCTTTCCTTGCCTAGGCTTTGGTTCAAAATTTAGTTCTTCTAGTTCTTTTTCTCCCGGATTGGACCTCAAGATTATTTCGTATACCTCAAGCGAGAATGAATTAATGTGCTTAGTATGTGAAATCTACTTTAATTCCTTCTTACAGGTGCTAGAGGCTATTGATTCCTCTGAATGACCAATGCTCTTTGAACAACTACTTCAATTCTTTGAGCCTTCTCTTCTTCTTCTTCTTCTTCTTCTTCTTCTAACAGAAAGCTCACTCACATATACTTAGTTGCACTTCTCTTAAGTTTCTAGGTGAGCGAGTTCAATCCTACGATGATGTCTTCTTAGTCGTCTCCAAATCTGAGGTTAGGCTGTAAGACTAGCACGATGTCTCTATGCAGAAGCACCATATCAATTCATGACATGCAAAATTATGTTGGGAAAAAATTATGCCTAGCCCTCCTTCTAGCACCAGTTTCTGTTGATGGCACGATGATAGAGGGTTTATGCATCACAAATGCTCAAATTTTCTATCTTGTTCCAAGAATGAATTTCAATTCTGCCATCCTTCTAGCGCTAGTTTCTGTTGATGCGTGTTTTATGAATCACCAAACAGTAGAACAAAATATTGAGATATCTTATCCTCTATTGAACAAAGTACCGCATATGCTAAGATTGCAAGAAGATCATACAGTAACTTCCAAGGTTCCTCGACTTGTGGATAAGATCGGCGTTGATGTGATTTGTTGATGATCACAAGGGACCTTATATTTTCAATCCTTTATGTCATGATGAATATGGGTACTATCAAAAGATTTTCAATTAAGTACTATTTTTTGGGTTTTCATCGGATATGCAAAAATGAAAGGGGTTAAGGGTTCAGAGATCCTAATCTAATCCTAAGGGTAATGATAGCCAAGGAAAGTACGTTGATGGATGAGTTATTTTATTACTAAGTCCCGCTTCACCAAGTCAAGCTACAACTACACGTGGATTAGTGCAATCTTCAAAGGTTTGTACGAATGATTGAATTTAGGCACATGGATAGTGGGTTCAGGCTAACTTTGCACGACGATTTAGAATCACTAAAATGTCAAAAGTATGAACCAGAAGAACTCATCAAAACATCATTATATTCTCCAAAATAATCACAACACTTTATCTATTAAACTTAATCTAATTGAGAGAATTATGAAACCAAGAAAGCATTAAGACACATCAAATGATCACCACACTTCAATGAAAATTCTATTGTCTCAATAGCTCATAAGCAACAATCTCAAAATTCACTCCTACAAATGAGAAGAAGAGGCCTTTATATAGGTCCTCGAAAATAATGAAAGGCCTAAATCAAAACAATTACCGATGGCCCAGATTTTGCCACCTCAGCCCTAATTAGGGTTAGGGCACAAAAAATGAATCCACATTAATGCAAAAAAAGAATCCACTACCATAGTGGGTAATAAATGCCCACTATGCATGCACACTCAGAAGGAAGGTGGGGTGCAATAAATGACCATTACGTGCTCCTACTATGCATTAAATGTGTCTATTGTCCTATCTTTGACCTCTCTATTTGAATGCCTGGAATCTATCTAACACTTTCCAATTCTTCCACGCTAATGCTGGGTGTCGATTCTTGCTTGAATTCCAAGGCGACCATTGCTCCCTCGGACTTCTTCAAACTATCATCCCAATTTGGTACCAAGTCCTGAGCAGAATGCATATCATTCGAGAAAATAGAAAGGTTCTCATAATCCTCCTTCGTGAAAAAGATCATTTGAAAGGACTCCTCCAACTTTCTTTTTAGGTTGCCTAGAGTTATCTCTTCTTCAGCGAGCCTTTGTGACAAAAGCGAGGTGACATTGTTGGAAACTTCCTATCGGATATTATCAGCCACTTCCTTTAGTTGAGTCTTAATGAAATGCTCAAACATTTCCTTGGCCAACAACACTGCTCCATACCATCTAGAAAAGTCATATGCTTCACCTTCTTTGACAACCCCACCATCAATCAGTTTCTCGCTAGGTGTCTCCATCAGCTCGTGTAACTCTATAATTACCTCATCTCTATAGATGCACTCATCCTCCCAACATCACTCCATACACTGGATTTGGGAAAGGATGGAAAGTGCTATGTTATGTATCTTTACCAAATCCTCAATGTGTTTGTAGGCTTCATTCTAGATGCCCTCCATCCAAACCTCTGCCCTTTATGCAATCCGTCTGATTCTGTCCATTCCTTCAACAAACTCCATAAGGACAACTAGAGGAATGAATGATGGATTCTTCTCACTAACTGGATGAGACATGCTGCTTATGTAGTCACATAGGGCTTTAATTTAACCTTTCTGCCTATGATACTTCTCCTCAAGCTTCTTCATTTTATCTTTCACTGCCTGCGTGGAGTCATCAAAATCCTCCATGACCTGTGCCATGGATGCATGACCTAAGTAAACTTTGGTTATATTATATTCTTCAAGAGCTATTTGATCCTTTGCTTTATCTACCATTGGTGTTGCAACCTGTAGGATCCTGGCTCCAGATTCTCCTCGAATAATCTTTGTGAACTTCTTTCCCTTTCCCTTTTCATATGATCGGTTGACTCGGTCTAGGATTTCCTGCAATTCAGTCGCTGGGTCAACCTCCTTTTCTTGGCTCCTTTGAATCCTCTTTCTCAACCATTTTTGAATATCTGCGTCCTGATCTTTCTGCACTGCCAACTGTTCTTGTCCTTGGACTGTTCTAATATCAATTTCTTCCTCTGCCCTTGGACTTTCTGTGGTTTCCATAGGGACTATAGCTTCCATCACAGGAAATCCTTCTTCTGCTACAGGAACTTCTGTCACTATTTTTGGAACTTCCTCTTCCATCATTTCTCTTTCTAGAAGTGTACCGAGGCTCTCCTCAGTGATGATATCTTGCTCTCTGCTCCTTCTTTGTGGTAACCTTTCATTAGCGTTGATACTTAGTCTGTCCTGAACTGACCTATTGTGGTCTTGCTCCATCATCCTCTTTGTGATATCTGTTTCCTCATTGGTGAAAGTTCCTATCTCTTGCACACTAGGAGTCCGACTAGGCGAGGATGGAACATCTATAGATCTCTGCCTTTTTTTGTTGTGGTTCTTCATTATGGAGGTCCAACTTCCTTTTTGCATGTATTTCTTGAGAAACACCCTTATCCTTTCGGAGTTCTACACCACCTAGTGGGATTTCCCCCTCTTCCATCACTCTTCCTTGTGGTTGCCTTGGTCTTTCATCTCTCAGTGCCTGATGACCCATCAATTGGTATGTCCATTGTTCCTTCCGTATGACCACCTTGTTTAATTGCCTCCCAATCCAATACCTATTGAAATCCAAGACCAGTCTAGACAACGTGTCAAGGTCTAGAACTTCTTTCCTTGACCAATCATAGGCACTGATTTCTCTCTTTTTGGGGTAATATCCTTTCTGGATCGCATTTAATTCTTCCTCCATCTAGTCAGGAATATGAAAAGTCTTGCATGCTCTGATCAGGTTCAGTGGCAATTTGGAGTGCATCCTTTTCTTCACTTCGTGCTCATCTGCAACAATTGCCCAAAAATCCTCAAGGTGCACCATATGCTGATATCTGATCCCTGCCACTGACCGTATCTTATTGTAAGGATCAAAGTTTAGCCTTTCTGTATATAGAGGAAGATGGAAGAATGATAATTCCTTGTGGGACTTCTCAACCGCCTTTAGGGATGTGCACATTTCAGTTTCATCTCTGCCTATTGAAATCGAAAAATCAAGTCCCAATTTCTTCTTTCCTTTTTGAATCTTGTTGTAGACAGTCAGTTGTCGAGTGATCTCTAACATGACCATTTTATCTGTCGGATACCTAGGAATCTTGTATGGTTGCACTGAGAATCCTTGAAGCTTGATGTAAGAAAAAGTTATAGGAAACTAAATAAACCATGCCCCGTATTCTTCCACCAGTTTTATGGCTTCTGTCTACAGTCTCACATGTAGCTTCTTTTGCAGAGTTCACACAATACGCATCGCAAATGCATCGTTAACTCAGACATAATCATCAATTGCATGCAAATGCAACTGAGGATAGCAATCATATACTTTCAACCATCAAGTTCCAGTCCCGATTGCTCCTTTGCATCTCATTCTTTCATATCTTGTTGCTCATGCTAGCATAAAAATGACGTACGAACTCATGTAGAATTTCTTTATCTGCTCCAAGCTTTCTAACTACTCGCTCAGGTTGTCACTAATCAACCCTACCTAGTCTACATGATTATGTTCTTCCACTACCTGCTCAATGAAGTACCACATCCAACTCTCAAAGAGATAAGACTGAGGTAGACCAAATATCTTGCTCAACATCATTATCATGTCACTATATTCTTAGTGGAAATCTAGCCACACTAGCTCTTTGGGTAGCTTAGAAAAATGAGATCTGTTCTTTCTCAGCCACTTGTTATTGATGATCTCCTCACAATACTGGACTCTAACAATGAAGACTCTTTCTGCTTGCTCCTTAGTTTTCATCACCAATCTCCAAGAGGAAGGAATTTTGAAGGCCTCTGAAATAGTTGGTGGAGAAAGGTCTGCAAGTAAGTTTCCATCAGCATCTTTGATTGTTCTGTCTCTCGCCTGGTAGTGTCTTGCACACTCCGTGATCAATTCAAGATGTTGGAAGGAAGGAGGGAATCCAGCTGCAGCCACCATGCCACTATTCACAATCTAGCTGGCTAGGTCTGTTGGATGATGTTCTTTATATCCAAACATCCTCTCGTGGAATTCATTTAGGTCCAAGCCTCCGAGGTTGGTATTACTGACTTCTGATAACTTTGACATGATCTTGGACTCCGGATAGAATCTACTCTGCTCATTCTTTATTAGCTGCCTTCTGGTCATGTTTGTTCCTCTAGGTTCTGTCATCTCGTTCTCCTGCAAAATAGAAAAGAAACATACATAAGAGCATGCAAGAAAACAAAAACTAAAATAATTTCTCCAGAAAAGAAGATTTCAGAATTTTGGAAGTTTTTGTATTTTCCTCTGGAATAGGAAATTTCTTTCTCCTAAGAATTTTCATGATCCTTCCCACTTACTGAAAAAAAATCCCCTTTTCCTAGAAAGCTACAATTTTTGAAAAAAAAATTCCACGCTTCCCAAGAAAATCTATGCTTCTCCTTTTCTCATTCCAAGAAATTGACTCTCTTTCTCAATCTCTCTGCTTAGCTTGCTCTTCAAAATTGTGTGTGAAAAAATGAATTGGGAGAGGGTCTCTTTTATAGACTTGGGAACCTTGGAAAGCAGCTTTAAAATGAGACACTATTTAGCAGATTTCACTTTCAAAGAGATTCCTTGCCATTTGTCATTGTTTTTCTCCTAGCTTTTTGGCAATTTCTAATTTAAGTGCTCGACTTCACGGAGAAGTTTATCCAATTTCCCTTTTTCAATTTTTTATTGCTTTAAAATATTAATTAATTAAATATTAAATCAATATTTAATTAATTTGAGATTTTAAATCCGAAAGCAATTTTCCATTTTTGATTTTTTGAGTTAATTAATTAAATATCAATGAAATCAATATTTAATTAATTTCAAATTTTAAAACATATAATCAAAAAATATTTAAAGCAATTTCCATTTTGCTCTTGCTCTTTGCAATACGATCTATAAAATCTATTCCAAGATCATGGCAAACAGGCTTAAAGGTTTCCTGCCTAAAATAATCTCAGAGGAACAAACAGGTTTTGTTCCTGGAAGATCCATCCTGGACGGTATAATTACTATACAAGAAACTATTCATTCAGCTAGCAAAAGTAAAGAACCATGTATGTTTATGAAACTAGATATTCAAAAAGCATATGATATGGTAGATTGGAGATTTATGTGTAAGGTGCTCGAAGCCTTCGAATTCTCTCATCAATGGATTAATATTATATTTAAATTCATATCAACGCCCAAAATATCAATTCTTATTAATGGTTCTCCCTAAAGGTTTCTTTGAAATTTCTAGGGGAATTCGACAAGGCGATCCGTTATCTCCTTTTCTCTTCATCATTATGGCTGAAGCCTTTGGGAGAGCCTTAACAACTGCCCATTAGAACTGACTTCTCTCGGGTATTATGGTCACAAGTAACATACCAAATATCACTCATCAGCAATATGCTGATGATACAATCCTCCCCGAAAAAAGTACAATCTCTGAAGCTACTGAGTTTAAATCCATTATAAAATCATATACGATGGCTTCAGGATAGAGAGTTAATGAGAATAAGTTAGAGATTTTCTTTCTGAATACAAAAGTAGACATGGAAGATAGGATTTGTGCGCTTATGGGCTATAGGAAAGGACAATTCCCATGTAGATACCTGGGAATAGCCCTTGAAAAAGGCTCCAAATCCTACAAAGCCTGGCATAGCACAATGGAGAAATTGGAAGCAAGGATCAGAGGTTGGAAGGATAAATGGCTTTCTAAAGCAGGTAAGGTCACTAAACTTAGTTCGGTTCTTTCTGCCATCCTAATCTATCCCATGTCCTGTCTCCCTCTTTCAAAGAGTTATCACAACAAATTGATTACTACTCTCAGGAATTTCCTTTGGAAGGACTATGAGGAAGATAAAAAATTGGCCCTAATCAAATGGGATAATATTTGCAAACCTAAAGTATTGGGTGGACTAGGCATTAAAAACCTGGAATTGAAAAATGAAGCTTTGGGAGCAAAACTGATTTGGCGATTATACAATGAAAGGGACCAGAAATGGGCTAAGTTATTATATAATAAATATCTTAATATGGAAGACCCTATTTCTATTTTTAGAATGAAGAATCCTCCTAAGGGATCTGAAAGATGGAACTTTATGCTGAACTGTCGTGACCTTATAGGTAAGTTCCTTACTTGGGATGTTGGTGTTGGTGATAAAGCCCTTTTCTGGGAGGATTTATGGGATGGGCATCCTCCTATTGTTTCCAAACCCTATCCTAAACACTTAAAGGAAGTGTTAACTTCTCGCTGGGGTATGGAAGTCAGTAAATACAAAACCAAGACTTTGAGTAATGGTGCAGCTTTTTGGACTTGGAAATCAATGGAAGACTTAGGTCTCAATCAGGAAGAAGTAGAAGAATATACCAAGATTATTTCGGACAGGGTTATCAAGCAGTTTGAAAGAACAGATAAACTTATCTGGGCGGCTGCCAATGACGGAAAGTACAATGTTAAGGATGGTTATAACGCAATACTCAACTCTCAAAGCTAGGATAATATCGACATCCCACTCAAATTATGTTGGGATAGGGCCTGTCTCCCTAAGGCGGGTTTCTTCCTATGGCTAGCCTTTCAAAATAGGATCCTAACCACAGAAAGACTAAGCAAATTTGGGATTTATGGTCCCACTAGATGTGTGCTCTATAAACAAAACTCAGAGGATTGTGATCATTTACTTTATGGGTGTCCCTATTCGCATCAATGCTAGGAATGGCTTAGATCTAAGCTAGGATGGCATGCACCTTTCCCAAAATCTTATAGGGACCTCCTTATTTGTTGGCCAACCCACTTGGTCAAAGGAGTCTACTCCAAACTATGGAACATATGCCCATCTATTGTTTCTTGGGAAATTTGGAAGGAGAGGAGCCGATGTATTTTTCAGAACTCCGAATTGAAGCCCAAAGAGCTAACCAGGAAAATTGAGGCCTCTATAGTGGAAGTTTCTAATTCACATCTCAGGAAATGTATGAAAGAAGATGGTTCCTTTTCTTCTTGGGATGGGCTTATGAAAAAGAATTGGACTAACCTGATTAATCCCCCCCTTGTCTATTTTAAAAAAAGCAAAGAAGAAAGGGCTAACTACAAATGGTCTCCTCCCCCGAAGGGCTGGGCAAAGCTCAACTTTGACAGAGCCGCTTGGGGTAACCCTGGGATTGCAAGTATCGGCTGCCTAATCAATAATGATTCTGGGCAATGGCTAGCAAAAAAGGCTATGGCCATTAGTCCCACTTCCAATAATTTGGTTGAACTAGAGGCTTTGGAAGTTGGTTTGAATTTATGTTTGAAGGTTGGGATTTCCAAAGTGGTTATTGAAGGGGATTCACAGATTATTCTGAATCCGATTAGGAAGCGATCAACTCCTAGCTGGGTCCTCAACTCAAGACTTGACTCTGTCCTTAAACTTCTCGACCCCTTTGAGGATTACCAAATATGTCATATTTATCGTGAAGGTAATTCAAAAGCAGATGAGCTTGCAAACAAGGGGGCGGATGGTATCAATATCCACCTAATTAGGAAATCATGCATCTAATTTGATGGCTAGGGGAGTTTCACCTTTTCCAATCTCGCCCCATCTCTATTATAGAAAGTCCTCCTTTCCTGCTTATGATAAACTTATTCCATGCCCCTGACTTTGCAAGTGCAGTAATGGTCGTAATTGTGGAAAATATAATATTTGAGTCCCCTCTTCTCCATTTCAAAGATGGCCCTATATATAACCGATGTACACTTACTCCTGAAAGTGCATTAAACCTCCTGTGTTTTCTTTGGTAGTGAGAGAAGGATATTTTATGACAATAGCTAGGAAGAAGAATAACACTGAGCCTTATTCATCAAAAGAAAACCAAATTACTCTACGAACATAGCATAAACATCTACCTTAAAAGTTCATTCACTTTTGATCTTCAGGAACTTACAGCAGGGGAATGAGATATAAACATACTTAAAACCTCCTTTAGAACAAAGTATTAGACAGAGACGTCACTCTTACTACTCCTTTCTAAAGCTACTATTCTCACCTGCAATGCGCTGGTTAACACGGCTTTCATCTTTCCATTCAATAGCTACTCCCCTTACCACCCTACCGTATAACTGAATTAAGATAAATTTAAATTAAAGAGAGTTAATGTTGGCTTTAAAGAAATCACGACATGAGTGATTGAGCACGGTCCCTTTATTAGGTAGTTATGACGAATCACTGCCAGATGGATTCGCACGCTTCAAATCTACTTGACGTGACCCCCTCTTAATTAGCCTTTATAGAAAATGGACTGGATTTATATTTTCTTACGAACTCCATATCTCCTCTTAAAAGGAAAGATTTATTTCCTATGTGTGATGACAGTCCCGGATTAACATCTCGGGAACCGTGAATTTAGTTCGACTGTAGTGGCTGCCCATTGAGACCTGTTACTTGGAATCACTCTGAATGCTTTGAACTGGAGTTCAAAGGCATTCAAAGCGGTTCAAGGCATCAACCAACTAAAATATTGGTTGAACCCCTTTGAACCACTTTGAACTAAACTTCAAAGTAGTTCATAGTGGTTCGAAAGAGTACACACCAGATGTCGAGCGTGGGTGGGGTGATTAGTGCATGAACTCATCTAATAGCTTTGACAACAGTTTAGCATAATTATTAGGGGTTGGGTTCTTGGCTTGATCGGAATATGTTAAAATAGACTCACTAAATGTTCACACTTGTATAGCATTATTTGCTCCTTTTATGTGATGACATGGTGTTAGCTCATTAGCTATAGTGTCACCTTTCTCCTCCGGAGATGATAATTTAATATGTTATTTTTTAGATCTAGTTTGTGCCTCTCTTGGTCATTGTGTAGATCATTCGGTCCTAGGACTTAATTTTTACAAGTTTATTACCCTAAGGCTTTGAAATTATCTAAATAGCTTAGTCTAAATACTTATACACGGCTTACCCTACTAACCATGATATTCTTTCTAGCATGGCTTGTGGTTTCTTTGTTGTTTGTAACAGGACTTAGCAGGAGAAGGTACTCACTCAGAATTTTCACATGACTAGAAACCACGATTAAATCTAAATGTACACTTGTTTACTTCCTTAAAAAGGATCAGCTTGTATTTTCTTCACACTGTATTTTCAAAGTATTTTCTCAGGCTTTTGATCAGGGGTATGCCCCTTTGAGATTTTGTATTTGTTGGACTTATGTCCTGGGCAAGACTAGAGGTTTTCTTCCCCGTTCTTTCCTACCAGTGCCCGTTTGAACGGTGGAGATGTAAAATTAATTTTATTAATAAAAGATATTATATAGGCTGCGGCCGTTTACCGATCAAATTTTTTTTTTTTTCCATTTTCATGAATTTTCATTTTTTTTATTACTTTTATCTATTTTTTGTGTTTTAATTAAATATTAATAGAAAATCAATATTCAATTAAAATTTTAATTTTGAATCCAAAATCGATTTATTTCTTGCTTTATTCTTCAGGTTTCAAAATTTTTATTTTTATTTTTTCACACTTTGGAAATTTCGAGATTTCTGGATTTTCCCTGATTCTCCAAAATTCTGACAATTTGAAATTTCAAGTTTTCAAATTTTTAAGACTTTGGAATTTTCTGGTCGATTTTAGAAATTTTTAATTTGTACGAATTTCTCAAGCTCTTCAACGTTTTCCAAATTTCAATTTCCAAGATTTTAAGAATTTCCAAGGTTAAAATTTTGAACTTAGTGTTCTGGAATTTTTCTTCGATGATCGATTTTTCATTTTCATTTGGTTTCCGAATTTGGCTCAACAATTGATTTGCTTCAAATTCCTTCGATCTTAAAAAAAAAGGACTTCCCAAAAAATCTGAAGCTCTAAAATTTTTGAGATTTTGCAATTCTTGAAATTTTTATTTTACTTAATCTTCAAGCTTTGAAAAAAAATGACGGCCTTGTGTTTTGAATGCATTTTATGTGGGTCCGGGATTTAACTTTCCGTGACCACCTCTGTTTTGCGCTCTGGGCGCACATTGGCTTAAGTCACGAATTTTCATTGTTTAAACATTCCTTTACTGCCCCCGGAATGTAGTCTGGGCGCATATGGACCCAAGCGAAGGATTTAATATTTTTCATTCTCCATGACCAAGCACAAAGTGCGTCTTGAACACATCTTGGCATGAGTTGAGGATTTTACTATTTTCAATATTCCCTAACTACCTCCGTTTTGTGCTCTGAGCGCATATAAGCAAGGGTCGGGGATTTTGTATTTTGCCACATTCTGTGACTTACTTGGGAGCATGCTTCAGGCACATGTCGTGTTGAGTCTGGGATTTTAATTTTTGGACTTTCCTTGACCGGGTGTCTTTTGCGCTTGGAGCGCACTTTGGCGTAAGCTGAGGATTTCGTTCTTTTCATTTCTCCATAATTGCTTCTATGTTGCACTTTGGGCACATCTTAGCATGAGTGGAGGATTTTGCTTTTTTTATTATTCCACGACCACCTTCAAAATGTGCTTTGGGCGCATATTGTGTTGAGTGAAGGACTTTTCTTTTCCAAACTCCGTGACTACCTCCACTTTGCGCTCTGAGTGCATATCCAAAGGCGTCAGAGATTTTTTCTCTTTTTACATTCCGTGACTCAGCCTGAAGTGTGCCTTGAGCACATCTTGGCATGGGTCAAGGATTTTATAGCTTAAATGAATCCACAGCCAAATGATTTTTGCACTTAGAGCGCACTTTAGTGGCTATGGAAAATTCTTGACTTTTGAAATGCTCCATAAGTGCACGAGTTTTGCACCTTGAACGCGTTTAGAGTGCCATCAAGGATTTAATTTGTTTGGCTTTCCTCGACGAGCATTGAACTGCGCTCCGTGAAAGGTGGGATGTAGATAACAGACTCCTTCATTCACCATGTTGGGCATGATTCTTGCTCTATGAGGAACTATTTGCTCAACAATCATTTCTCCTAACATTCACTGTGTTATGTGCTAAAAAAATTTCTTTTATTGAAGACTTCATCTATGTTTTGCGAGGCACTTGGTGGATTGGAATTACCACTTTATTGAATGAAACATGACTTATTCGGAGACTGGTTTAGGAGCCTATCAAGACAAGACCCAAAATAGGGGGGCAAGTCGTCTGAAGGAGAGGGGTTCCGTGTTAATGGGCGATGCATGACAATGTCACAACATGAGGTTTGAACTTGGGTGGGGACAACAACACCACTACTACTTAACCATGACACTAAGTGGTGAAACCAATTTAATTATGCTTCTAATTGTATTTGTGCACTTTAAATTGCTAGTAACTTGAATATGGATTGTTCGATTGACTTTCACCCTCACCATGAATATTAGTACATGTCTAATATGCAACATATTACTAGTTTCCATGTGTTCATTCATAAGGTCTACATTGCAATTAAATCACAATCACCTTGGGAGGTATTTACAATAACCGTATGTCATTTTGAAATAGGGAATCTAAGTATATGAATAAGGGAAACACTATATTACATTCCAATATAAACTCTAGGGGAATTATAAGGATGGACGTGGATATGTAAAAACAAATACAATCTATGTTCTCAAGTCTCAAATATGTATCAAGTATATACTCTTCATTTCTAGCTCATGCATAAGAGCCACCAAATTTTTGCAAGAATAGACAATTATCTAGTCGAATTCCATGCAATGTAGAACAATAAATAATTGCCATTATCAAATCTCATTCTCCACTCCATTTCCTTAAAATCCTTATGTTGATCAAAGATTGACATCGACTTATCATATCTGGTGTATGCTCTTTCTTATTTTAGTAAAGATGTCCAATCAAGCTTCAATGTTTATTGAACATTTACAACCTCTTCAATTACTAATATGGCAAAATGGGCCATGTTCAACTATCTCGAAGTTGCTACAACTAAACCCTGTAAAACCCAAGTAGGCTTAGTGATGAATGTGCGTGTATTCCATAGAGGCACATGCTTGAATTTGGAGGAACACATATATGTTCACCATGGTGAACACAATAGGAGGTAAATAGAAAATCAACCTCTTTGTGAGTTCTCATTAGGCATACCTTATAGACCAAATTGATATCCAATTCTGATAACCTAAAAAAAATACTTTTATGACTATTATGTATTAGATTTATAAATATTTTCTACCTTGGAATTTGAAACTCTCCATTTTCTTAACAAAACTTCAAACAAAGAACATGTCATGAATATGTCAAAAACATTTACGCTAATGCCAACAAATATCTAATATATTTTACTTATTTTCATCAAATTTTCCTATATACAAGTCAGAATAAAACGAATCTAAATTCGAGTACTTAAATGCAATGTAGAGTTATTAAATTAAACTCACTTTGCATGTTTAATTCACACTTATTCTCACTATACCCGAACAAAACCATGACGCTGTAGCTAGTTTTGGTCAAAATAAATTCTCCAGTGTTAGAACAAAGGCATCTGACTCCCGCCTGGAACACGGCTTACTATTATTAATGCGAAGTATATGTAAATCAGACTTGTGGAGGCCGATGTGAGGGAGATTGGAGGACTTTGTTTCCTGTTGGTATTGGCTAAATCGTAAACTAAAACATAAAATATACAAGGGAAGTGTGAAGAAGTTTGAAAAAAAAAAAAGTGTCCCCCTTGCGGTTTGTACTTCTTTAATGGCTGCCAAACCCTTCCTTGCTGGCCGTTCAGGCTGAGGGAGTGGCGTGTAGATTTGGAGGAGGCTGGTCGTCCATTTTGGTGAGTTATTGCTGCTGCATTTGAGGTGTTTAGGGTTTGAATGTTGAAGTATTTTCATTTTGTGAAGAAAAAATCAGACCTGGAGGTGTGGCATGCATATTTGGGTTTCCAGATTGCTGATTTCCATTGTTAGTTCAATATTGTAAACTCCTGATTTGTGGGTATGACGGAAATGGCATTGTGAGGTATTTTGATGTTCCGGGTTGTCTTTATTTTGATTATATTACGCATTTCCCATTCTGAAATAGTTCTGAAAATCATTTCTAGTTGTGGGTATTTCTGCAATATTGTATTTGAAAGCATATTTCTGTTATTTATTGCTGCAAATAAGTTTAGTGTGAGAAACACATTTTGCATCTCCGTCTTCTTCTCTAAACAATCCAAAAACAGAAAACAAAAAAACAAGAAAATACAAGGGTGTATGTTACATGCTGTTTCTGGGATCAGGATACCAGAGGTGGCCTAGGGACGGCTTTGATGTGTCTCTGCATATTTGAGATGTGATGGTAGGGGTGTGGCCGGAAAACATCTGGATAAAGTGAAATCATACAGTTTCTCTATAATGTGTATTATCATAGTAAGTGAGGTTTCTTTGACAACATTTTTCTACCTCCCAAAATTTTATGAAAAGATCTATTCTTTAATCCATATATATACAATAGAGTAACTATTAAGAATTGCCTTAATCAAACCTCTTGTCTTCAGATGTTGGTCCAAAAAGAGCATAATTCATTCCTCCCTTCTGCAATTTTTTCTGTTGATTGTTGAATGACATCTGCTTGTTTTATTCTTCTTTGTGTTCAGTTGAACATAGTAGAATCAACTATTTACAAAATTGAGTGTTTATATACAATGTGAACTTGTTAATTTATTCACAATACAATGCACTTCGTTAACACCCTTACAGTGGCTTGAACAGAACATAGAATTTGCAACCAATTTTAGTCAAAAGAAATTCCACCATATATATAAGAAATCCATTCAACTTCTTAGCGGAACTATCTGTACTATTAATATGGAAGAGAGATTGCAAGGTTCTATTCGCTCTTGGTCATGAGCTGAAAACCTGAAGAATATCAAACTTGCAAGATTAATGAAATAAAGTGAAAATGTTCCCATTCTTATGCGAAGGTTCTTAGATGCAGAGGGAAGCTGCCGGGCAGCCTACAGCCTAAAAGACATCAGAGAGAAGTGTAAAAACAATCTCTGCCCTCAAAGGTGGGAGCAACTATTATATTCATATATTTTTGGTTATATTAGTGTCATATTCAAATTAAAGGTCTGCAGTTACGATGATAAATGCAGTAAAGCTTTTTGACACAATCTTATTCTAGAAACTTCATCATACAAATTTTGTAAATGTCACAAAACCACTCTGACAATAAAAGCTGACACATACCAAAACCACTAAGCTGATATGGGTTGAATCCTAACCCCATCAAAAAATAGTCCAGATTTCCAACGACGAGAACCTACCTCTTTCATACTGAACTCAATGTATTTTGGCGCCTCAGAATCAGTGTACGCTTTGACAGTAAATTCCCCTGCAACCACTTCTATCCACCCATCACTTTGATTATTCAAAGGAGCAATCTTCATATTCGGATCTATGCTTGCTCCTTCTCTGTCCACCAGAAGCCGACCCGATTCCATTTCATCTCCTTCTGCAGTTGTTAGATTAAATTTCAGGGGAAGCACATTCCACCCATAAGGGCGGTCGGATCCAAATTTAATCAGAAATGACACCGAGTAGTTTGTATTTGGTGATAACAGCCTGCAGTCAAATCTGCCCTTTATCTCCAACCACGCAACCATTTTTAGTTCGGCCACTTCCTTGAAACTGAACAGACAACATGAAACCTTAAGGCTTTCATCAGACCTCGGGAAAAAAATATAATGTCACTTAAGGGTAAAGTCTCATCAGCATGCAATAGAAACTGAGAAGAATGTCTATTGTTTTGCAAGAAAGAACAAATTTTGAAAATGAGAGGCATGCCATACTACACTGTCTTATATAGAAGCAAGTAAAACAATCATTCAATAAAACTTGAAGATTTGAAAAGATTAAATAAGGTTCGGTTCACACTCCCTCTTCTTCGATAGCGGTCAAAAGCCAGGGCTACAAAATTTGAACAGTATGTATAGGTAAATGGAGATAAGTCCTTGGGTGGGGCTTCCACAAGGGAGGTCTGACTAACCCAATTGGCATCTGGCTTGGCCGTGATCCGAAAACTAAGCTTTAATTATTTTCTTGAAGGACAAACCAGTATGAAATTATTTTAATGATGTTTTAAAACAGCAAATCTCTACAATATAATTGGCTTCAAGGGACACACTTGATTTTGAGTTTACATTTGTAAGATTAGCAGAAAGGTCTAGGATTGTTAGCTGTTCAAGATTGCTGGACAAGCTTTCCAACAAGGGATAGCACCGATTGCCACCGATCCCAATAACTAAAAAATTGCACCCAATTGCGAGAGGAATGAAGAAGCCCTATAAACTGTGAAACCCTAAAAGTCTTACCCAACAACAGAGTTTTCCCTAAGCTATTGGGCGCAGAAACACAGGTTTAAGATACATAGCAGCTAAACTCCAAAACAGATATTTAGTTTCATTTTATTTTAACTTTTATTTATTAATTAAGTTGTTGGTTAGGGTTCGGGGACGGATTCGGGTTTGAGAATCTGGTTCGTAGATTCGTGAATTTTTATTTATTTTTCATTATGATTCGTATGGATTTGTGTATGTGTATATATATATATATATCAATAAGGGAAATATATATAATTGTAAAACTAAATCATTTCATAGTATGAATCTATGATGCTTGATCAATGCCAAATGTCAAAGTCTTCATAATTAGGTCTTAGGTAGTCTTTGTTGGTGGCTGTCTTCAAGTCCCTAGGTCCAACAAATGAGGTTTGAGTGATTTTGCCCTGTTGGGAAGTCATGTCTGTCTAGGATTTGGGCGAGAGCTAAGCTAAGTCTGTCATAGAGATGAGGTCGAAACCAAGTGATTTGTGATCAAATGAGTTAAAACCCTTTGAGAATCCTTTTTTCAGCTTCAGTTTGACCTTAGAAAGCCATGATGGATTGTGGGAGGTAACCCTGTTGAAGGCTTGCTGAATCCTGAAATTTGCCTAAGTCTGAAATTTTTCGAAAACCCCCAAAATCTAGAATTTGCATCTTAACTCCTATGAAGTTGGAACCTATCTCAAACATCCTGAAAGTATTTATACAAATATAACTTAAAGTATAAGAAAATAAATCAAACTTATACTTAAATGTCAAAAATGGCATATTAAGTGCTTTATGCCTTCATAGGCCGCAGGTCTTGGAAATTTGTGTGGGTCCTTGTGGGATCCTTGTGGAATCGTGCTGGATCCCCGTGTCCGCGCCGGATCCGGGCAGGGTCCGTGTGTGGACCTGTTGGTCCGTCTGGATGGACCCACAGGTCCACACACGGACCCTGCCTGGATCTGCCGCGGACCCATCCGCAAATCCGGACCCGGACCCAGTTCGGGGGGCCAAGGTGCGAATCCAGCTTCTTGTGCCAAATATAAATTCTACAGTGCCTTCACTGCATACAGAGCAATTTAAGGGGAGAAAAGATTGTAGGTTAAAAATTCTTCAACTAAGAATTAACATAATGAATTTTCAATTAGCATTGATCTAAAAATATTCTCTCCTCTTCTAGCTTGCCAATATATTAAATAAAATATCCAAGCCACTGAAATTAGCTATACTGAGATCAATTGTAAGGAATCTATATATCTCATAACCTGGAATTCGCAACTTCACCGGGACTCCACCTCCAATAGCGTTGGTCATCACCCCAAACAATTGATAATTCTCTGGAAGATAACATATAACACACTTTTGCAGTTGGCCTTTGTAGCCAAAATCTCTGCACGTAGTCAATGAATTGTGTGAATGGTTTAAAGGAAAAACAAAACCAACAGGAAAACAATAAAATCTGTGTACCCACCTGGGTTCCTCCGTTCAGATAGATTGATTGACATAGGAGAAAATAGAGTTGTTTCTTCGAAGAGAAAGTGATGGGAGTAATTGAATTAGCAAGGATTTGGGCATAATGGGTAGGAAGCCATTTATCCCAGAGAGAGTCTGAGGAGGCTGCAGATCTAAAAAGCTTGGAGACTGCAGCGAGTCTGCAGGCATCGCGAGGAGTTGTAAATGACAAGATCACAGATATACAGTTCTCTGGCACTTCTTTCATCTTCTCCATTTGCTTACTAATCTAAAACACAGAACAACACGGATTTCTTTTTTAATTAGGGCATTAAAGGCAGGACTCGAATTTGTCGGTCACCCCTACCTGATTTTTTTTAATGACGGTTTGGTCATTTTTAGGTTTTTTATTTAATTATAATTTATTAATAATAAATGTTAAATTTTAACTATTATGACTAGTTTCTAAATTCATAGAAGAAATATAAATCATTTAAAAAATTTATTAAATTTTTTTAAAAATTAGAAACATTTATATCTAAAAATTTGTATTTTATCATAAATATTTTAAAATAATATACATTTATACTATAAAGTACAATACTATGTATTACTTATAATAATTTTTTATGGTTTATTAATTATCGAAAGTGTCATATATATACAATTTAAGATGACTTGTTAATCTATACAATCTAATAAATTTTCAAGCTATCATATACGGTCCAAAATGAAAAATGGATGGTCTTGTAATTGCTGTTTTTAAAAAAAAAAAAATTATAGGTGCAAGTTTCAAATTATTCTATATGTTTGAAGACCCCACCCCACAAAAGTGAGGATTCTTATATTGCTTTTGATATTTTATGTAAATCTAAATTTATGATATTTTATATATTAATATTTTATTATCTTCAAATTATATTACTAATTTTTAGATTCATATAAATGAATTTTAGATTTGTATTTGCCATCTTTAAACTTATTTACTCATCACCTTGGATCAAATATGTGGGTGCAAACTTGATATAAGTTAGTTTCATTGTCATGAGTTTGATTCTTGACTAACAATTACATATACCATGATGGATGTTCAAGCTTAGGTTGATGGGGAGTTTAGGCAATGGATGGTCAAGGTTAGTGATAGGACAAGGGTATCAATGAAGGGAGCAATGATGTGGTTGTTAGGGATGATGAGATTGATGAAATGATTGGTGATGGAAAACTCTTGAAGGGAGCAAGGATAGCAACCCATTTGGATGTTGCAATAAGTTTTCTTAGCCTCTGCAAATGTGTCACCAATGTTTTTATTATGAGGTCTATAGTCAAGGACTTGAAACATTTGATTTAATTTAACTTGTATGGGCTACAAGATCATTTGATCATCAATGTCTAATCCTTGTCCTTGATAGTTAATGCTTTGACATATTTTGTTAGCAATGAGATATTTATTTAAAAATAAGGCAGATATCCATTTTACGTGGGGAATGACAAAGTGTCATTTTGGTGGGAAAACCTAATCAAATAAAGGTGGTGATAGCAAGTTGATAGGATTATAGTTTGGGATTGGTTAGATATGGATTCTTGGATCCTAAGATGGTACATAATCATGAACGAGGTTAGTGTGGATTCTTGGATCTTAGTTTAGGAGGGGATTTGGTTCACCATGCTTTAGACCAATTTCTTGACATATTCGTATTTACTTGGATGATATGAGGGGGGAGTTGCATTGTGATTTGGTAGTATAACTACTTATCAATAATCAATGAACTCTTTGATTTGTGGACATGGATGGAGGAGCATTTTTGACATTTAATGATGTTGGATTTGATGTATTTAGGGTGGAAACATGACTATCCAAGATGTCTTTTATCTCCTTTGTAGCTGAAGTAGGTGTTGGAATATTCCACTATGCATTTTCTATTTAATCTTCAATACTTCCTTCAAGGTGCTTTGTCAAATCCAAAATATTAAACACAAGTGAAATATTGAGTTCACTTGGCAATTGTACTTCATAAGTATTTCTTGAATCATGCTTCTTAAGGATTTTGCATGGTACAAACTTCTTCATCTTCAACTTATTATATGTTCCTACTATAAATCTATCCTTTCTCAAATGAACTATGACTTCATCTCCAATTTGAAATTTCTTATATCCACTATTCTGATTTGCCTCTTAATGTAAATTATTTAGGTGTTCTACAAAGCCTTCAGCTTTGGCACTACTCTTTTCTCTTTTGTCCAACTTCCTTAATTTTGAAGCATTTCTAGGACTGCTTCCATATACAATTTGGAATGGTGATTTACCACTGCTCCTATTGACAAAGTTATTGTATGCAAATTTTGCTTGTGGTAAAATCAAATCTCACCCCTTCAATTTATATCCTACTAAGCATCTCAATAGGTTTTTCAAACTCCTATTCACCACTTTTGTCTTCCCATCAGTTTGTGGATGGTGCGCTGAGCTGAACTTTAAATACATCTTCAACTTTTTCCACAATGTCCTCCAAAAGTATGCATTAAACTTAGTGTCTCAATTTGAAACTATGCTTTTGGGCAGACCATGCAGTCTCACCACTTAAATCTAAAAAATAATTCATCCACATGAACAACATCATTAGTCTTTTTACAAGAAATGAAATGTGCATTCTTCAAGAACCTGTCTACCACCACAAATATGGAATCATGCCCTCTTTGAGCCCTCGGTAAACCAAGAACAAAATCCATACTAATGTCCTCCCATGACCTCTCTTGTTCAGGTAACGACTGATATAACCCTGTATTTTGCTTGATTCCTGTTTCCATCTGACATACTCTACAACTCTGCACAAACTTCTTAACATCTTGTTGCAATTGTGACCAATAATAAAGTTCACTAACCAGAGTAATGGTTTTATCTTGACCAAATGTCTACCCAATCCTCCACTATACTTCTCTTTGATTAGGCTCTCCCTCATGGAACTCTTTGGAATGTACAATTGGCTACCTTTGAATAACATACTGTCTTGGATTAGAAAATCTAACTATCTGGTCCCATCTAGAGTAATGAGTAACAGGTTCTATGCAAGCTCTCTAGGCCTCGCCAAAATTAGGATCCTCAAGTTTCAAACTCTTGAGTTCCTGGAACCCAACAACTTCGATTTGCATCTCTGTCGACAAATTCTACCTACTGCTCAAAGCATGTGCAACCCAATTAGGCTTTCCACTCTTGTGCTTCAAATCAAAAGTGTAACTCTGCAAAAATTCAACCCATTTTAAATGGCTTTTATTCAACTTTCCTTGGTTGTTCAAATACTATAGGCTTGATGATCAGTAAATAAAATAAACTTTTCAGGCAAAGATAATGTCTCCACTTCTTCAATGCCTGAACTATAGCATAAAAGTCTTGATCATAAACAAAATATTTTCTTTTGGCGCCATTCAACTTCTTGCTAAAATAAGCAATGGGTTTACCTTCCTAACACAAAACATCTCTAATGACATTGCAACTAGCATCACAGTCTACATGAAATACCTTATTAAAATATGGAAGTGCCAAAGTAGGTTGTTTTATAACTTTTCTTTTTTAGCAAATCAAAACTCTTTGCTGCTCCTACAGTCCACTTAAACTCTTTTCTATCCCCTCTCATTGTTTCAGTTAGGGTTCCACATATACTATTGAAATTCTTGATAATTGTTTTGTAAAAGCTTGTTAAGCCATGAAAAGATCTTGCCTCAATAGCACTCCTTGGAGAAGGCCATTCAAGGATAGCCTTTACTTTCTCTGGGTCCATTTTAAGACTATTTGCTAAGACAACAAATCCCAACTACACTAACTCCTTCACAAAACTGCACTTCTTTAGGCTAATGAACAACTTTTCTAACCTTAACTTCTCAAAGACCCTACAAATATGCATTATATGCTCTTCCAATGTCTTACTAAACATTATAATATTATCTAAGTAAACAATAAAAAACTTATTGAAAAATTCTTTCAATACCTCGTTCATGAGTCATATGAATGTGCTTGGTGCATTGGTTAGCCCAAAGGGCATGACTAACCACTCATACAAGCCCTCCTTTGTTTTGAAGGCTGATTTCCATTCATCTCTGGATTTGATGATATCCACTCTTCACATCTATCTTTGTGAAGTACTCAACTCCACTTAAACAATTCATAATGCATCCATCCTAGGCAAGTGAAACTTATACTTGATAGTAATTTTATTGATAGTCTAAGAATCTATACACATCCTTCATTCTCCATTTTTCTTTGGTGCTAGTATTTGTTGGTGTTTAAATAAAATCCCTAATTACACTTAAGCTTACTTAGGATCATGAATTGCATAGTAGTTTGTCATTGAGACACTTAAAAGTTTTCACCTTAATTAAGCACATGGTGTAGGAGAATTCCACTTTAAGTGGTGATAGTTGTTATCCAATTCTACTTCATGTTTGAGATCCACCTTTAGTGCACGTATCACATTATCATCCTCATCATATGACACATACTTCATTGCATAATGGAGGATGATCCACCTTTGGTGGACATGTGATTTCACCTTGTGTAGGTGATAGCTTATCTTCTCCTTATCATTGTCTCTTATTGCTTTGCCTATATAAGTAGACCTATTATGTACATTTTAATTATGTCCATTATCAATAATAGCGTTCTTGCATCTTAATGCAATTGTCTTGCCATTCTCTTGTGGAAGTTATCTGGTCTTTCATTTGATCCTAAGGGTGTTGTAGAGTCACCTAAAGCTCTAACATGGTATCAAAACTATGTTGACTTTCCACATTTTGCAGACTGCTCCTATATTGGTGGCCCGAGGGGAGTAATTGATAGGCTAGAATTGGCTATATCGACCATCTGTGCTAGTGATCAAGCAGTGTGTAGTTGCATTTGATTGGTAGCCTTTGTGTCATTGCATTTGTTGTACTATTCTATGCGGTGAAGATAGAGGTCGTGTTTTTGAATTGGGAGCTTGCACAACCTGATTCGCTTGGTTCACAATCACATGACAAATGATATGTATGTTGTACATGCCACATCACCTTTGGCACATTGTGGATGCGAGTTAAGCAAGCAACATAAGCCCCATTGAATTGGTTCATTGCTGTGTAGATAAGTTCAATAGGTGGGGCCCGCACTTTTAGCTCCCATTGAATAAACAATTATTTTCCACTCTGCAGCCTGCAGTCACATAGTTGACCAAGAGCCCGCTTGAATCCAACCCCTTATATGCCTCAAAGGGGGTATTTTTTCGTCTGCTCATAACTTGAGCAAACAAAGGCCAAATTCAACAAACAAGATATCAACAAAAAGATTTTTTCATCAACTTCTCATTGGTGCAAGTATAATTCAATAATTTGTGTTTAATGTTGACTTTGTGCACTTCAAGAATAATATTAGTTTGTATAATATCAATTGTTGATCTCAATTTATAATTTGAGAAGTGAATTATTCATGTAGTCATGGAGTATGAAACACATCTTGTTGTAATATCTTTGACTAGAGATAATTATGAGTCATGGACAAAAGGAATCATCACACATTGTAGATGGCTTAATCTCTTGCTTCATCTTTATGGACTCATTTATGAGCGAAATACAAAGTGGAATAAAATAGTTTGGTAAGATAAAAATGGTCATATTAGGGGATTGATTGGTATGAGTCTTGGTTTGGATTTCTGTCATGATATCGACTCTAAGATCCTAAGTACTTAATGCCCACACACAATTTAGACCTTTCTTTGGGAGAATTTTGGAGATCCACATGTTCCTCCTTTCCCACATGATCCTATTGCAGATTGTCTCATTCCACTTGATGATGCAGATAATATTCCCTATGATGATGATACATTAGATGAGATTGAATATAATGCATATATTGAGAGTAAGGATGATCCAGTGACTTCACTTGCAGATCCTACGTCTCCATTTGAGATTACACATTCATCTTTTTTTGGTGATTCCAATAAGTCATTGCAAGAGATATCTATTTGTCTTCCTAATTGGGATTCTTACTTGTCAGATATTGGTGCATTGTTTGTGGAGTCTCAAATTTCAGATTTAGGAGACATGTACTCGAGGGGGTTTCTCTTCTCTTTGATGACAGTTTCATCACAATTGGAGTTGGAGATACTTCTTCACATTTTTTGGAGATTGACATTCTTGATTCTTCTCCTTCACTTGGTTTGTCACATTTCATGGTTTAATTTGATGATGTGATAGATTCATTAAGCTTGGAGAGACCTATTTAGTCTTCAAAGATGCATATTTGGAGACCTTTCTCCTTTAATTTGGATATGGATTGGTTCATGGCATCATCATCATCATACTTAATTTAGATTCCACTTCCTAGTTCTCATCCACAATGAGAAACATTCCTACATTTGTACTTGTTATATCTTCTTCCTAAGGGGAGAAATGTTATTTGTAGGCATTGAATTATCTTTTGTTTGCAGGTACACTTCATCAACATTAGAGCTTCTTTATTATGGGGGGGATATCATGTCTCCTACTATCCTTCCAATGGGGGGATCATTGATTGCATATACATGATGTATGTAGTACTTGGGGGGTCTTGAATCCTCCATCCATCCATTCATCTTGTGTGTTTTCATTGCTCTTTTCAAGGGAGAGTTTTTCCCTTGAGATTTTCCCTCTTTCTCCGTTTTATGAGAGATTTCATTCATTGCATTGCATTTGCATATTGTACATGGGTACCTAATATGGCCTAGTAGTTGGGACCCATCTTGCATTGTGAATTTAAGTGCATTCTCCTAACTTGCACTTAAGAGGGGGGGGGGATGTTGGTGTAATTAAATATTCCTAATTACACTTTACTTAAGCTTACTTAGGATAATGCATTGCATAGTAGTTTGTCATTGAGACCTCCAGGAGTTTTCACCTTAATTAAACATATGGTGTAGGAGAATTTCACTTTAAGTGGTGATAGTTGTTATCCAATTCTACTTTATGTGTGAGATCCATCTTTTGTGCACATCACATTATCATCCTCATCATATGGCACATACTTCATTGCATAATGGAAGATGATCCACCTTAAGTGCATTCCCCTAAGTTGCACTTGAGGGGGGGGGGGGTTGTGTTGGTGTAATTAAATATTCTTAATTACACTTTACTTAAGCTTACTTAGGATAATGCATTGCATAGTAGTTTGTCATTGAGACCTTCAGGAGTTTTCACCTTAATTAAACACATGGTGTAGGAGAATTCCACTTTAAGTGGTGATAGTTGTTATCCAATTCTATTTTATGTGTGAGATCCACCTTTTGTGCACATATCACATTATCATCCTCATCATATGGCACATACTTCATTGCATAATGGAGGATGATCCACCTTTGGTGGACATGGGATTCCACTTTGTGTATGCAATAATTTATTTTCTTCTTATCATTGTCTAGGAGCTTATTGCCTTGCCTATATAAGTAGGCCCATTATGTACATTTTAATTATGTCCATTATCAATAATATCATTTTTGCATCTTAATGCAATTATTTTTCCATTCTTTTGTGGAAGTTATCAATACATCAAAGTTCCTACCAATATTTAGAGAGGAAGGAAAGTAGAGATGTACAGATGAAAATTAAAATTCTTGCCAATAGTTAGAGAGGAAGGAAAGTAGAGATATACAGATAAAAATTGAATTAAATAATGAAAGGAGATATGAAGAGAGAGTTAAAAGAGATAGAATGACACAAGTAAAGATATAATGATACAAATAGTTAGAAGAGAATAAAAAAATAAAAACTATCAAGGTTTTAAGAAGTATTAATATTTGTCATTTTAAGAAATATTTAAATAACAAATACAACTTTTAAATTATTTCATAGTGAATTACTCATTTCTATCATTAAAAATATAAGTTGAAATATATAATTTAAAAAATAATTATATTTATTGAAAACTTATTATATACTTTAATATGATTGATTTGCATATTATATGTTACAAAATAATTATTATTAAAATATTAAAATATTAGTTAAATATTTTAAACATATAAGTATTTATAATTAAGTTGTTTTTAGATTTGATTGTATAATATTTGTTACATGAAGATTTCTCATAATCTGTAATCAAAATTTTAGAAAACAGACATAATGAAAAATGATCAAATATTATAAATTAGTACTATTAAAAATATATTTAATATATAATTAATCATTAATTTATTATATTTATTATTGTATTAATATAATCTTTAAAGACACTAAATCAATAATAGATAAAAAATTTGAAAGAAAGAATTAAAATATATTTTAATTTTCTATTCCCGATGCAAAATGAACAATACCTAAGTATCCTTGCATAAACTTGCATAATCCAATGTAAAAGTAAAAAGTCGAAATAAAAAATTCTGTAAACTAGCAATTACACTTTGGTGTGTAATGGGTGTGTGTGTAAATTTTGTACTTGATTTGTAGACATAACACTTTAGTAAAACATTAGAGGTTAGCAAAAATCAAAATTATGCAAAATGAAATCTAATTTAACCAAGCGATTTACTGCCTTCTAGTAGGTGCGAGATTAATGTTCTCAGATTGTTATCGAGATCAGTGACCTAGACGACACCTAAACGAAAGATTTGAATGCAATTGATCTAGATATGAATTGAATGCAATTAAGCTATTTTTTTGGTATTTCTATGCAATAAAAATGATAAAAACTAATATGAATTTATGCTAATATGGAAATTGATATGCTAATATGATCTAACAATGATATGAAAAAGAATCTAAATGAATGTAAAAAAAAAAGAACAAATTGATCTCACAATAGCTTTGTTTCGCAATAAGCTTTGATTCTCCCAATTCCAATTCTCCAACGTGATTGTGCAAAAATATGAGATGCTTGGATGCAAATTTGAGAGATGAATTATGAAGAGCTGAGCTTTGTTTTTATAGAAATCCAAAGCTTTGGAGGTTGTGAAAGAAAGCCATAAATCACTCAAATAACTCAGGTTGATTTTTGAGTTATTTTTAAATAACAGATAATTAAGTCACAAAAATCATGCAAAAGCACAGTTCAACTTGAATTAGAAGTTTAGATCCACTTTAAAACTCAAAAAGATGTTGAGTTTCAAAAAGCTAACAACTTGCATTGATTTTCCAATTTTGAGTTTAACTAGTCCTTGAATGTGCACATGGATAATTATGATTTAATAAATAAATAAAGTGATTTATTCTCAACTTAATTATTTTTTGAAATAAAATAATTAATTTATGGGTTAATTAACTATTTTACCAAACTTTTATTAAAAATTATATTATTAAATAATGACAACTTGCTTTAATTAATTAAATAAAAATTTAATCAATTATTCATAGGAATTTTGATTTATTGTCAAAATTAAATAATACAATTAATAATAGATAGAATTAAATTTAATTAAACAATTAAGTAGCAAATATTAAATCTAATTAATTAAATATGCAAAATATTTAATTAATCAAATTTTAGGATAAATGTGATTTATTGCCAAATAATTATAAAATTAAAGATAATTATGATGATTAGGAATATTATTAGGAATATTCCTCGATGTAGAATTTAAGATAATCAATTATGATTCGATGATGTTTAGATGTGCTTTAGATTAGGACTTTGATGTCGATTTCGTTTGAATTGAAGATGTAGGAGATTAATGAACTTATAGCCCATTTTTGGGGTATTACATTTTGCCCTTCTTTGAATTACTGTGCGAAGCACAGTGGTTCAAAGATAGTCTGTGTTTGATAAAGATATGAAACTGATTGATATTGATAATTGATATGAGACAGAAGCTGATTGATATTGATTTGATATGAAGATAATAGGTCCTGAATGACCAAAGATAATGTTCACTGTAACAGTGAATGAACCTATGATTGCGAAAAAGTGTGAAAACGCCTAATTCCAAACCTTAGGATTGCAAAGAAGTGAGTGACCCGTTCTAGACTCGATTGTCTTAGTAGAACTAGCAGGTATCACATCCAAACCCTTCAGTTGCCGAAGAACCAAGGAAAGAACACTATGATCTGATGGTTGCAAAAACTGATACAGTTTACAAGATTAGGAGAATACCAGATTGATATGGGTCGATGAATCTGATATGCCCCAAGTGATGATAGATTTGCCCTGAGCGATGAGGACTTTTGATGAGTCAGCAACTAGACGTGGTTGTTGTTTTGATTACTGATGAAAGATATTGATAGATTTGATCGATAGAATTTGATTTACAGACTTTGAATGATGTGCAATACCATGCCCCCTTCGGGATGAAAATAAAAATTTGACAAGAAAAGTCAGCGTTGATAGTTCAGAAGCATGTTAATTGATAAGAAAAGTGGTTATACACGTTCAAGAACGCATTCTGCATCATTGGAAAGTCTGAAAAGACCAAGTTTGACTAGGTTAAACCATGAGTTGACCATGGTTGACTAAGTTGAAATTTAGATAGTTTGATGTTAGATAATCAGTTAAGTTGAATACTGAATTTTTGTGATGATTGAAGGTTGATTATGCAAGTAGTTAATAATATGAATGATCTCAGATTTTGATTTTGATCTCGAAAAAAGATTTTACTTGCTATTTCGTTGGAGGAACCTTCGTGTGGGATTTAGCTCTTGTTAGATTGGAAGAGGTGATTGAAGAATTGTTTAAGCATTGAAGTTCGTTTAGTCATTGTGAGATCATGCAACATGCGAAATGCAATGAGACATGCAAAATGAAATGCAACTTAAGACTTAGGACCTAGTCACTGACCATGTGTCGATTTGTTATCATCATTGAACTTTTAGGTAACCGGATAAATCAATACAATGCCCACTAGCTATGAAACCATAGACATATGAATATTGATTTGTATGCGTAAGAATCAATACAACACCCATTGGCTAGGCAACCATGGACATATGAATATTGATTTTATTTTCGAAATGTTGGATTAGATATAAGCACCAAGGCACAAACGCCAAGATGACTTGAATATCATGTCCATTTTGATATAACAATTTGTATAAGCATCAAAACATAAACATCATGATGACCTGAATACGCCTTGCATTACAAACACATCAAACAGCCAAGAGATCATTTTAAATCCAATGTGAATTACTTGTAGTGACCTTTTATCGTTCACATCCTTAGGTAAGATCGTGTTTCACAGTAGGAGAAAGAACTCACTCAAAAAGACAATAGTTAGATCAAACTTCCTTGAATTTTTTGGGTATCAATGGTCGAGGTACACATGACCATCTAATTCGAGATAGAGGCTCTTACAGTCAGACACCATTTCAATCCAAAATTTTCAAAGACGTTAGATTTTCACATACAAACAGAAGACAAAGAAAAGATTATGCCCCCAGTCATCACTCTCTAAATCCTGTAAAGGACATCATCGAAGAGTTCGAAGGGACACAATATGCAAAAATCTCAATGCGAATCAGTAAGCATACAAGGAGATAAAAGCATGAAAAACACAGATCGTTTTCAGTTTGTGTTTTGATATTTGATTGCGTTGTTGTAGATACAAAATCCTTTCTGGAGACAACACTGACTGACTGACTCACATGAAACTTCAAAGGACTCTAACTAGATATGATCCGTCTAAGATACATGGGAGACCATAGGATATGACATTGATTACCCCCAAGTGTTAAACATTGATATGATACATACGCTTGATCAGATTGGTGGACAAACTGACTTATTAAAAATTGGAAATGCAGAAACAAACCGAGAGATATGTACAAACTAAAGCAAGACTGAAAGCTAGGAAAGACCAAGATTGCACTGATAGATGGAGCATTTGGAACAAGTGGCGCTCGTTTGTCAGGTTTTCACCATCTTGGCAGAGATTCTATTTTTGCTACCAAGGTGCCTGTTTCTAGGTTTTCACCAAGGCACTTTTTCTTCTTTTTTTTTTTATTTTTATTTTTTTCAATTTTTTTTATATTTTTTGATATTTTCTAATTATTTTGCGAATCATCAAAGCGCCTATTGCTAGGTTTTCACTAAGATGTTCATTTTTTTAAGACTTTTTCTGATTTTTAAGATTTTTTCATGATATTTAACCATAGACTGAATGTCTTAGGCATAGAATTTCTTCAGATGGAGAACGTTGATTGGTTCTCAGAGCTGTTCTCCTTCAGTCGTTGAGAGTTGATAGGCACCAGAGCCAAAAGTAGTAGTGATTACAAAAAGACCCAGCCAGTTGGGTTCAAACTTCCCCTTGTGTTCTCGATGGGATTGATTTTTAAGATTTTCTCTCAAGACTAGATCACCAACCTGAAATTCTCTGTGTCTGACTTTCTTGTTGTAGCCTCTAGATATTCTCTTCTGATATACTCTGAGATGATCATACGCTGCTTGTCTGCGCTCATCTAGTAGTTCAAGTTCTTGCAACCTAGACACTCTGTAGTTATCATCAGTTATTAGACCATGCATTCTGATTCTTAGTGATGAGATTTCAACCTCAATAGGCAGTACCGTTTCAGACCCATAAACTAAAGCGAAAGGTGTAGCCCCAATAGGTGTTCTGATACTTGATCTGATACTCATTCTGATACTTGTTCTGATACTAGTTCTGATACTGGTTTTGATACTTTTTCTGATACTAATATACTTGATAGCATCTTTTTTCATTGCAAACTCTCAAGCAAGATCATATCGTACAGTCCCAATGTCCAGCAAGGTGGAGAACAAGAGGGATTAGCAAACTAGTGGAAGAGATGGAAGACGAGAATGAAGGAGAATGAAGGGAAGGAATCCTCAAGGGAAAACTCCTCAAGAATACCCAAGCTAGGGAAAAATTTTCATGTAAAGTGCATTTGGACAAGCAATGAAAGGCTAGCATATGATAAGTCACAAAAGTGTAATGCCAGAGTAGGAAATGATGCAATCCAAAGGAGTAGACATGTCAAGAGGCTTCATAACACTGTGTTTTACTCTTTCTTTTATTAGATCAAGACCAAAAGGGAAAATGATAGCGACATGTGAAAATGAATGGAGAAAGACGTATATGAAGGCTAAACATGGAAGGAATGAAAACAAGATCATCATAAGACAACTCACAAAATAGCCAAATGTTCATGTATAGATCAATATTGTCAGGATCAAAGAGTGAAGATGGAATGGATGAAATATGTAGAAGAACTACGCATTGTATGCACCCAAAAATGGTCGCCTAGACTTTGGGCTCCATTTATTTGATTTATCAACCCTGAATCATTTTTATCAATAATCAATATTTTCAACATTATCAATTTCTTGATCAAATCTTAGTTTCGATCATATATTGGATTTTTATCCTTGGATTAACCATTTTATTCTAAGCTTTTATTTACTTAAAAAGAATATTTCCTCCCCTTTTATTTGAATAAAAAGCCCCACCTTTTCTTCTTATCCTAAGTTGCACAAATAAAATATTATTTTTATTTTATAAAAAGGAGAAAAACACTTTTTGTCTCATATGGACATAAAGTCAACTCTTATTTTCTCATTGGAGGATACTTGTGCACATGGATTGCTCCTCTTTCAAGCTCCACCTTTGATTGAGAATTTTGCCTCTTAATCTCCATGGTCCATTCCTTTGCATTTCTTATAAAAGGAAAGCTCTCTCTTCCATTTGCATACCATGTTTTGAATACTAATCTTATGCTGGAGGAATTCTTGGAGACTTTTGGAGCTTTTGGAAACCCTATTGTTCTTAGTCTTTCACTCTTGCATTTTAGCTTCATTTCATAGCTTAGTTTCCTTTGATGCAATAGATTAATCTCACATAGTCTAAATAAGAAGGTTGTAATCCTTTGCATTTCATTTCAATAACTTAATTTGTACTTTCATTTCCATAAAATAGTTTGCATTCTCATTTAGATTTACATTGCATACTTTGATTTTATTGAAGATATTGGCACTCTTGCCCTTGTCTTCATTGTGAATCTCTCATTGTATGGTTGACTAGCAAGGTCACAAGTTTGTAGCTCTAGTTGAGAGCAAATTTATCATAGTCCCTTGCAACTCCATGCATATAGAGCTATGAGCCGCTTTGTGAGGCCTCATTCTTGAGCAACCTTACATGTAATGGTTCATAGAAGTGCACTTTTTTAGTGTGTACATTTTTGGCGTCCACCGTGGGGCAGAGTAGATAGGTTTTCTCTTTTGTTTCATTGCATTTTCGTTATTTTTCAGATTATTTTTCAGAAATTTCGCAGGTTCTGGCTTTTTGTCTCAGAGTATCGTGCGATACTTTTTAGGAATATTGCACGATATACCTTTATATAGCGGTGCGACACTTCGCGTAAGAGAAGAATCGCCCGCCAGTACTAAGGTATATCGCCTGACGTCGTGCGAAGTATCGCCTGCCCATAGTGCAGAGTATCGCCCAGACTGAGGTATATCGCTTGGCTATAGGAAACTGTGTCGCGCGATACTGGTGAAGTCTGAGGTATATCGCCTGATCTGACAGAGACCTGCATTTCCAGTTTTATCATTCGAATTTGATCATTTTAGTTTGCTGGTTTATTTTACTGTATTTAGATAGGTCTAACCTGCATCTTTTAGCTTGGATCTATCAGTTTATTGCATATTTACATTTGGATTTTGATTCTCCTAACTCTTGTTGGTCTAACAAGTAGTGGTTATAGGTGCTTCTTGCTTGAAATTTGTTAAAATCGCATGTCAAAGAGGGCTACTAACAGTTTTTGCAGGGCTGCCCAAGCATAAAAATAAAAAAATTCTTGCTTGTTTATTTGCTTTCCTTTCAAGTGTGGCATTAACTAATTGTATTAAGAATTTTTAAAACCTTGTGAAAGAGATTTTGAGGTGGTAGGAGAAGTATGCTTTTCACCTTTAGGTGAATCAGAAAATCTTGACCCATCTTAAAGTTTTGGAAGCAAGGGAGTAATTAAATCTCTTTGCTTGGTGTGTTTGGGAAAGATTCTTGAGATAGGGGAGTATGCTCTTCACCCTTGTGGTGAACCAAAAATTTTGAACCTCAAGAGTTGATCCACTTTTTATTTAGTTGTTAGAATCCTTTAGCGGGCCTGCTTTTGAACAATCAAGAGGAATGACTCAAGTGGGGACAACCTTGTCATCATTTTCCTTGGTGGCAAGTGATTCCAACTCACTATAATCTCAAGGCTATTAAGGACACCAAAAACCTTGGTAGACATAACACTTATCTTCGTTTGATGTGAGTAGCTCATGGGATTGCGACCATGGGGAAAACATTAACAAGAATGCTTAAGGTACTCTTGAGGCCGCGAGGTCCTAGTCCTTTATGATGAGCAAGAGGGGTGTTGTGAACGGATATCCTTATTAAGAACCATTAGATAGAAGCCACCTTGTTTAGCCGCTTATCTTCTTAGTGCAAGGATTGATCCAAGTGGTTTATCCGGATCACCTTAAGATACTCACCATATGTGTCCCTTTGGTTGTGTCATTTGACACTTCCACGACAAAGCCAACATTTCTTGTGGGTAGCCACTTGGTGTGAGGCGAGAGGGCATCAAGTTGTGGGCTAAGTTGGTAAGTATTGAGCCTTGACTTTTTAGGATAGACTTGCTTGAATTGTCTTCGGTTGTGTGATGCCAGTATAAACGTTTTCACATACAAACGATTGGTAGCGTTCATAAGGTGCTTTTTCAATTCTGATATCACAAGTGTTTGCTTTGGCAAAGTTGCTTTTGCCCTTGTTTCAAGTGTTTTGAGACATGTTTGATCCCTCGCTGTTTGCAAACCTGCCAAAATTTCGCTGATATTGTGACTGAAATCGAAAACATCAACCCTCAGACCGAAAATTTTGACCAAGCAGACCCAAAAATGCAAATTTTACACAGTTCTGGTCAAGAGTTAAGTAATTTTGCAACAGTATCGCGCCCTTTAGAGAAAAGTATCGCGCGATACTTCGTGGGTTCGAAAAGTATCCCTTGACGGACTATCGCTCGACCTGCCTGGAGTGTATCGCTCGACTCTTATAAAGTATATCGCCTGGCATAAGGTGAAGTATCGCGCGGTTGTAGGTATATCGCCCTAGTAGCCTGGAGTATATCGCCTGGGTAATTTCTGTCGTGCTTGCAATTTGGTCAGTTTCAGTTGCTGCTAATCAGGTTAGGTCTTAGAGTAGGCTTCTTGCTCTGACATTTGAGACTTGTCTTGACTCTAAATTTTTGGTTTTAGTCCTTCGGGATAGCATTATCCGATTTACGAAATCACTTTGGAATAATTGTCAAGTTAGAAGGTCATTCTTGGTGCCAAAGTTCATCTCTAAGATTGTTAGCTACATTCTTGGAAAATTTTAGTGCTCTTATTGCCCAAATCACTTTCATTTAAATCTCAATTTCAATCATATTTTGGCCTAGTCCAACCTCCTGGTTCAAAAGTGCAAGGGTAGTCACCCTTTGATTTGAAGCACCTCTTTGACAGTGTTGGTAAAGCCCTTTTTTTATCTTCTCATTTCTCTTTGGACAATAGAGGACTTTGATTATCCTAGTTTGGCGCTGACACTTTGAGAGGTCACCTTATCATTGAGAGTATCTTTCTTTCATGTCAGTTACGACAAGGTACCAAGTCAATCAAGGGAAGCGACCTTCTGTTGCCTTTAGCTAGTTACCACCCGTCAAGATTCGTCGACAGCATAAGGGAAAATGACCCCTTTTTGATCAATCACCTAAGAGTGAATCTGAGGTTTGTTTTAATCCGGAAGCTAATCCTAGTGAAGTGAGCATCTCTTTTGTACCACTTTCGTCAAGTATGGATATGAGTTACACTTTCACCCGACAACAAAGAGAAGCCATGAATCAAACTCTTGAGCATATCTTCCAACGACATAGAAGAGAGTATGGTGGTTCTTCTCATGCTAGTCCACCCGGGTCACCTCCCAACAACGCAAGGTATTTTGATGCTCACCAACGAGCCGAGAGACATCATAAGCAAGCTCACTCAGATTCAGGGTCACAACACGAGGACCAGAGCAACGAATCTAGTGATCACCACATAAACGCAGCCAATGCAATAAGGCATTCGAGACCATCCTCCCCACTTAAAGACACCTCTCGATATGCAAATACGAGATTGAGAAGCATTGAGAGGGAGAAGCAAGCCTATTTAGATGAACAAGTTGCTAAAAAGGAAAAATTCAGACAACTAGAAGAAGAGGAACGTGCGTTGTTGGATATACAGAAAAGAGTCGCCCAAGAAGAAGAAGATAGACTCTATGCACAACTCCAAAGCCGATTCAACGGGAGGGGAACCAATAGTGGGACCAACTCACCTCCATCTACCCCTTCGCCAAGTCCTAGAAGAAGATCAAGGACACCCTCATGATCCCCAAGTCCTAGAGGAAGAAGGGTTTCAAGATATGATCATCATAGGAGACGATCACCTCATAGACATTCAAAGCAACCCTCCCAACGAGCACATCATGGCTCACAACATGGAGGAAGTTATGCCAAATTTGACCATATGGATTTTATGACTATGCAACAAGAACCATCCTTTCAAGCATATGTGGAACGATATGTGGAACAAAACAAGGATCAATTCCTAGAAAGTCTTATCAACAAAGGTGCTAAAGTTCCATATGATTTTGACGTCCACCAAAAGATTAAGAAACAGAATCCTTCAACCAATGAGGTGATCATGCAAATGCAGAAGGACATAAAAAGGATGAGGGCTCCTAAGAGCACATTTAATTTGGACTCCATATGTCCCAACCCGATTGACAAGAGTGTGGTGTTGGTTGAGTTCTCTAAGAAAGTTGAGTTTCCAACCTATGACAAATATGATGGCATTGGTGACCCTCATGACCATGTTTGACAGTTCTACATAATGAGCTTTTCTTTTCATCATGAAGACTCCTACTTGATGAGATTATTTCCAATGAGTCTCAAAGGCCAAGCCATGGAGTGGTTCACCAACCTTACTCCTCCAGTAAAGTCATTTAAAGAACTCGTCCAAAGATTTGTTCAACATTTTGCTTATAATCTATCAAGGTCGGTCACAATGCTTGATTTGTGCAAGCTTAAACAAAATCAAGAAGAATCTTGTCACTTTCCTACAAAGATGGAGACGTTTGTGCTCAAAATATCCCAGGACAATTCCTGAAGAGGAAAGAATAGACATCATTGTGAGTAACTTAGTGCCAGAATTAAGATATGAGGTAAGAAAGATACCATTCAATTCTTTCGATACCATGGTAGAAGTGACATGTCGCATAGAGGATGTCCTAAAAGAACAAGAAATTTTGGCTAAATCAACTAATAACAACAATGGCCAAAACAACAACAATCATGGTTATAAGGACAAAAAGAACTCCTATTGGAACAAGAATAAACAGGTGGTCAATGACGGAGTTGTTGACTCACCACAACCTAAGAATGAAGGAGTTCTTAATCTCTCTAATGCGGTGCAAGCCATGAAGCTGCAAGCGTCCTCAGGACAACAAGAGAATAAATCAAAGTATCAAGGGAAACCTAAGAAGGAAAAGAGACAATTCACCAAACTTGGGGACTCCTATGCCGACGTTTTCAAAACATTAATTGCTCATAATTTGGCGCAACCTCAGGATCCTGCCAAGCACCGCATACCTAATCCTAAACCTCATTGGTGGGATGAGAAAGCCTTTTGTGTCTTCCACAATGGAATTGGACATGATATCGAAAATTGTTTTAGGCTTAAACATCTTGTCCAAGACCTCATTGAAAGTGGGCGATTACAAGTTGATGGTTTAACCACTAATGCGGATCATAAGGCTTTTAAGGAACCCTTGCCCAAATATGAAAAAGGGGAAAATTCTAACAACAAGCATGGTAAGGCTGCTATCAACTATACATACACAAATGCTGAAAATGTGATTAACATGCTTGAAGTGGCTGACGATAACATCAACATGATGAGAGGGAAAGATCCTTATGGATATGATGTGGACTCAACTCCTATGACTGATGAAAGACCCGCTGTGGTGATAAGAGGTCCTCACTCACGAAGAATGCCCCAGTCCCTCAATGCTGTCACTAGGGGTCAGGCCCAAGCTCCCATTATTATCAGAGGTCCTAGCACTAGCAAGTCTAAGCAGCCCATGTCCAAGGGCGTTCCTCCTAAATCTGCCGTTGGTCCTGATTCCAATTATAATCTTATTGACCAATTGCAACGAACACCCGCGTAGATATCTATTTTTGAACTTTTAGAATTGTCCCCTAAGCATAAGCGTGTCCTTGAAGACGCTTTGCGAGCAGCCAGTGTCCCTAACAACTTAGATATTGATCAATTCCATAATATGGTCAACCATTTGTCTAGCCCTCATTACCTCACCTTCTCAGAAGAAGACGACAAATCCATCAGTCACCCACACAACTTGGCCTTACACATCGAAGTCATGATTCATAAAACCCGTGTCAGGCGTGTACTGATAGATGGGGGTGCGGGGCTCAATATTTGTACCATGAGTTTGTTGAAGGCTCTAGGATATTCCGAGAACGTCATTGACACAAGGAAAAAGATCACAATCAAGGCATATGATGAAGCAGAAAGAAGTTCTAAGGGATTGGCCGTTTTGCCTATTCGCATTGGTCCAGTAGAAAAGGATATCTTATTTCAAATTGTTGATGTTGGACCTTTAGCCTACAACATTTTGCTGGGTAGGCCATGGATTCACGAAATGCAAGCAGTCCCATCAACGTATCACCAGTGTGTTAAGTTTCCCCATAATGGTGTAGAAATTTGCATACCTGGAGATAGTGCTTTGTCAGTTAATAACATTTCTGCTGGATCACATGTACCTTTGAATAGGGAAGCTGACAGTCCTAGTAGTTCACTTGAACAATGCAAGCAAAAGTTTAAGACCATAGATCTTGGGATGGGAGATTATAAAATTGAGTCTTTTACAAAAATACCAATCTCTCCTAGGTCTTATGGGAGACCATCACCAAATATGAAACCTTCGTCATCAGCAATGACATTATTTGGAAAATTTGTTGAGTCTTCGGTTCCTATTCCGGACGAGAAAGAGGAAGTTGCCGTAAGGGACTGGATCTATCATGAGGAACAATACCAACACAACGAGAACTTTGCTCCTTCACCTAAAACTTACGGGAGAGGGTATACACTGGTTAAGAATATGGGTTATCCAGGATATGGTCCCCTTAGCCATAGGTTGGATGCTAAAGCTGAGCCTCTTGACCATGCCCTTTTTGGACGAAAGAATAAGTCAACAGTTGGCTTAGGTTTTGAAAATAAGAAGAAGAAAGGTGTCCCTGTCCCAGCTGCGACGGATAGTGACAGTGATTCAGACTACGCACCTGATCTTTCTAATCAACACATGTCTGATGATTAAGTGCCTTCAACAAATCTCCTTTGGGGAGATTCAAAAGACTTGATAATTGACGGTCCTACTATCCCAGTTGCGACAGATAGTGACTATATGACTGCTAGGTCGATAATGGAAAGTGTTGCTATCCTAGCTGCGACGGATAGTACCAATGCTAGCACTAGAGAAGGAGAAACCCTTCCTAACCTTGAGGCTTCTACATCACGAGGCCCAAATGATGATTCAGACACAGACTCCCATGAGTATGAATGGGACTCACTTTCAGATGCAACAGTTGACTTGGACATGGATGTTGTCCATGCTTATAATACCCAACCCGATGCGGCTAATGAGCTTAGTGTAGGACTAGAGGATTGTACTCCTCAAATTGCCTTAGTGGATGACGCTTCGTTCGGTAGGATGAGTCCTAATTTGGGTATCTTAGGAGAAGACTTGATGAATCTCAATTGTATGGTCACCAGAGATAACACCTTTCACATAAATAATATTGAACTAGTCATTGACCTACCCCTTGTTCACTATGACCTAATTGACTGGTCTCAGCGCCATCAAGAGCCTATATTCCTCACTTTTCAGAATGATTACGAAATTGCCTGCTATCTGAATGCTCTTGAACCCGTGGCTTCTTCCACCAGTGAACCAACAACAAGTATGACGGAGCCTGATATTAAGTACCTCAGTCTAAAAATAAAAGAGAAAGAAAAAAAGAAAAATAGGTCTGATGGCGAAAACCACTTTGTGGCGGTATCAAAACCAAAAATAGTAAAAAGAGGTGACATATCTGAGGGTGAAAACCTCTTTGAGGCGCTTAAGGATGGGGTACTTAATAACTTGCTGAGTTATTTCCAAGATAGATCATCAGTATTGATTGAGCCAACAAAACCAGTTAATTTGAACACAGAAGAAACTCCTCAAATAGTTCATCTTGCTCAGTCTTTATCAGAAGAAGAAACCAAGACATATATACAATTCTTACAAAAGAAGAAAATTAATTTTGCATGGACCTATTCAGACATGCCAGGGCTTGACACAAATCTTATAATGCATCACTTATCCATAGCTCCAGGAGTCAAACCAGTGAAACAAAGACTCAGAAAAATGCATCCACATGTAGCTCTCCTTATCAAAGCTGAATTAGAAAAACTTTTGAGAGCTGGATTCATCAGAGCCATCGATTATGCAGAATGGATCTCAAACATAGTACCAGTTTTCAAACATGATGGGTCCATTCGTGTGTGCACAGATTTTAGAGATTTAAACAAAGCATGCCCAAATGATGATTTTCCACTTCCGAACATTGACATGATAGTGGACATGACCGTGGGCTATGAAATATACTCCCTAATGGATGGTTTTTCAGGATATAATCAAATTAAAATAGCTCCCGAAGACCAAGAGAAAACAACATTCACATGTGCACGGGGAACCTATTGCTGGAAGGTCATGCCATTTGGGTTAAAGAATGCAGGAGCAACCTACCAAAGAGCTATGACCACTATCTTTCATGATATGATGCACAAAAACATGGAAGATTATGTGGATGATACCCTGGCAAAATCAAGAAAACGGGACACGCACCTCGATGATCTGGAAGTAATTCTAGATTGCATGGAACAGTTTCAACTCAGATTGAATCCAAAGAAGTGTGCATTTGGTGTCACCTCAGGCAAACTTTTAGGATTTATAATATCAGCAAAAGGAATAAAGGTTGATCCCGAAAAGGTCCAAGTAATTTTAGACATGCCACCTCCGAGAAACATTAGTCAGATGAGAAGTCTTCAGGGATGACTCCAGTCAATTAGGAGGTTTATCTCACAGCTGGCAGATAGAGCACAACCCTTTAATAAGACGTTGCATAAAGGTGCTTCTTGTGTATGGAATGAGGATTGCCAAAAGAGTCTTGATCAAATAAAACAGTATTTGGCTAATCCTCCAGTTTTGATGCCTCCTATTCTAGGGAAGTCTTTGATTCTATACATTTCAGCAACAGAGTCTTCCTTGGGGGCATTGTTAGCTCAATTAGAGGATATTGGGAAAGAACGTGCCATATACTATATCAGCCGTACTTTAGTCTCCTATGAGATCAATTACAATAACATTGAGAAGTCTTGTCTTGCAGTGGTGTTTGCCTCTCAAAAGTTGCGACATTATATGCTTGCTCATACCATACATTTGGTTGCAAAAATTGATCCTCTTAAGTACTTGCTTAGTAAGGCTGCCCTCACAGGTAGACTTGCTAAATGGATGATGGTCCTAACGAAATTTGACATAGAGTACGTTGAAAGGAAGGCCATAAAAGGGCAAGCTCTAGTTGATCAATTAGCTGATTTCCCAGTTAAGGATAATATGCCTATTCAAGTGGAATTCCCAGATGAACACATTTTATATATGACTACTCGCACTTGGAAAATGTTCTTTGATGGTTCCCGCATGCAAAATGGATCAGGTGCTGGAGTATTATTTGTTTCTCCACATGGGTACAATATTCCAAAGTCTTACAAACTTTTATTCCCATGTACGAATAATATTGCAGAATATGAAGCTTTAACCAATGGCTTGAGAATGGCTATAAAATGGAACATCACAGAGTTACATGTCTTTGGGGATTCCCAGTTGATCATCAACCAAATCAATGAGGAGTATCAAACCAGGGATGATAAATTGATACCCTACAAAAAGATGGTTGACTCATTGAAACGTTACTTTACCTTTGTGACGTTTCAACAGATCCCTAGGACAGAGAACAAAGCTGCAGATGCCATGGCCACATTAGCTTCACTTCTTCAGTTGGAGACACATGAATCAAGATTTGAATTCCTGGTGGAAGAGCTACATCATCCCATCTTTGACTCGTCTGAAAGCCATGTCATTTGCACCATTGTCACACACGAGTCTTCCCGATATGGTGCTATCTATTCATATCTTCGTGATGGCATCATCCCTGACACATTCAACCGTTTTGAACGCTGAAACCTCATCCGTAACGCCTCTCGTTACACCCTTATCTCTGGTGATTTATATAGGAGGGGTTTAGATGGGACGCTCCTTAGGTGCTTGGAAAAGGACGAATCCAACCAAGCGTTAGTTGACATCCACGAGGGCATTTGTGGTGGACATTCTAATGGTCTTGCCATGGCCCGAAAGTTGCTTAGGGCGAGATATTATTGGCCCACAATGCAGATAGATGCAATAGCCTTTGCTAAGTCGTGTGAAAAATGTCAGAAACATGGAAACCTGATTCATGCTCCAAGTAGGGAGTTGATCCCTTCTGTTTTTTATTGGCCATTTCAGCGCTAGGCCTTTGATCTGGTTGGGCAGATTCATCCCAACTCATCAGGTGGACATAAGTTCATTATTACTGCCACTAACTACTTCACAAAATGGGTGGAAGCTGTGCCACTTTTTGTTGCTTCAGGGAAGACTATCTCTTTGTTCATCTTGAATCATATTATTTGCCGATTTGGAGTGCCTTCTGAGATTATCACTGATAACGGAGGTCAATTCAAGAATAAGGACCTAAAGCATTTATGCAAAAAGTTTAAAATCAAGCAACATTGGTCCTCCATCTATTTTCCACAGGGAAACGGACAGGCAGAAACCTCTAATAAAACCATTCTTAAAATTCTTCATAGGACAGTGCACAAGAATGGTAGGGATTGGCACTTACAAATCAATCCAGCACTATGGGCTTACAGAACAAGCATTCGCACACCTAAAGGAGCCACTCTTTTTTCTCTTACCTATGGCGCTGAAGTGGTATTGCCTTTAGAAGTCGAGATACCATCACTTAGAGTCTCACTCAAAGGTTTGATTACAGATGAGGATTACCGCGCCATGAGGTTACAGGAACTAGAACTTCTAGATGAGAAGCGTAAGGCTTCCTTTGATCATATGAGAGTGTATCAGAAGTGTATGTCCAAGGCATTCAACAAGAAGGTTCGCCCTAGAGAATTTCAAATAGGTGATCTTGTTTTGCGAGAGAATCCTAAGAACCAACAGAACAGAGAACAAAAGGGCAAGTTTGAACCTAACTGGCTTGGACCATATGTCATCACAACGGCTTTCGGTACCGGTGCGTATTTACTGTCAGATCCCGATGGAGAACAACTCCCTGATCCCATCAACATTGTGCACCTTAAGAAGTTCTATCCTTGATGCCCGTTTCAGTCTCGGGGGCATCCTTTGTCCATATTTTATGATCTTGAAAAAATACCAAAAAAATTGATATATGATGCTGAAAAAATCCTAAAAAGCATATACAGTCCTGAAAAAATACAAAAAAATTAAAAGTTCAAAAATTTCAAAAAAAATAGAAAAAGTGCCTTGGTGAAAACTTGGAAACAGGCGCCTTGGTAGCAAAAATCCAAAAAATAAAAAAATGAAAAAAGATTCCAAGTGGTGAAAATCTGGAAACAGGTGCTACTTGAGGCCTTTGCACCTTTATTTGTTAGCACGCGTCTTCGACACTTGGCCACTTTCCATCATGCCTTGACCTTATTTGACTTGGTTTAGAATTGGTCTTTACCTTTGTCTAGGGGGCATACCTGCTAGCATAGGTCTTTTAGGTGCGTTTGTCTCTTGGGGCATTTCACAACAGGTGTTTTTCAACACCACCCCAAACAGTGTTTTTCAACACTACACTTATCAGATGTCTTACCCAACAGTCTAGTATGATGTGATATTTCTCATTTGCAGATGCAATGATCAGAGTTTGACTCTATGACCAACACACACATACACTTAAACAATCAACTCATTGAGATATGTTGACTTTATTTTCCTTTGTGTGCTGTCTATGCAGATTTCTTTGATGAGTGGTCTCTCCCTGAGAAGTTTTCGATGATGCATAGCTAGAAGACTGAGGGTATGAGAACATGTTTTATTTCTTTATCTGCTTGTGGGTATATTTTGTTGATCCTAACTATCATGAGCATTTATGCTGGTCTTACTTGACACTTGGGGTTGACAAGGTATTATCCTTGACTGTTTTGCGAGTGCATGCTTCTAGTTATTTTGACTTTCATGTTTCTTGATACAAGCATAATCTCGCCATATCAAACTTAGGTAATCTCACTGCATTAGTCATTTTGACCTCCATGTCTTTGATGCCTAGGTGGGATTTCCACATTTCTATCTGATAAAGATCATATTCATATCCACGTAGTTATGCTAGTGTGCATTGTATGATCTTGCAACGCTACCAATAACGCTCGATGATGATAATTAGATGTCTATAAGCGTTGTGACCTTGCAAGTCAACCACTTTCGTAGTAGCTTGCATTTTTAAGGTCATGATAGTCTAGTTTTGCATTTCTTGCATATGGAGAGAGCTCTCCTTTTCATCTTACGTGGACCTGTCAGTCGACTGCGCTCACCTTTCCTTCTTCTTGATCACGTCTTTCACTCTTTGTCTTTTTCATCTCGAACCTGTTCCTGTTTATCACAAGGGGTCAATCATATTATCATAACTATATCACAACTGTCATTTTTAGAAACATGAGTCTATATCCTACACATGAGAATTAAACATACATCTATGAGAGAGAACATACATAAGCATGTATATAAAGCATTTTTGAGCAAAATGACAAGACAATATACATAAACTGATACATCCATCATAAGAGAGACAAACACATGATATAATCAAACATCCAGTAATCTCATATATACATCAATGTCATGATACAATATACAATATGGGATCCCATAATCTGGATCAATGTCTCAAGATATGTCTAAACATCTATCAACCTAAGACCTAACCCTAGGACTCGCTACCACCCTCGTGAGGAGTTCGTGGTGGTGGAGGAGGCATGACTCTCCTATCAAGTACCGCATCTGATACCCCTGCCCTCTGAGAATATGATGGTGCTCTCTCACCCTCTGGAACGGCCTGAAGGTAGAGTCCGTGATAATATGCTGCTCTCGCTGACTCCCGTCGGATCTCTAGCGCATCTGCCTGTGCCATCGCTTACGACGTGCTATCTCTGCCCTGAGATCGGCTATCTGCTGATCTCGCTCCGCTCTCAGATCTAGTAACTGCTGGTCTCTCACTGCTATAGTAATCCGGAGCTATAGTAATCCGGAGCTGCTGCATCTCAGCCTCGAGAGCCTGTATCCTCGCTCTCATATCATCTCCCCTCGCAGGCTGGTCCTGCTGTGCCTCTGCCTACCGGCGAGCTGGTCTCGCCTCATCCTCAGGCGTCGCCAATCTCCGTCCTTGTGACTGTTTCCGGCCACCTGATCTCGATCCCTCTCCTCTCTCCATCCTCCTCCCTCTCCCCCTCCCGCCATCTCCTCCATCCCCTCCGTCTCCTCCGTCCCCCCCGTCATCTCCTCCGTCTCCTCCCTATGCTGGTACCTGTGCATCTGGTATCGTAAACCGAGGGAATGGCGCCCTCCGCCGCTCTACCTTGTATGCTGCATCGGCCCCACATCTGCCACATCTAGGAAATACTCCAAGCGCTCGCTCCTGATACTCGCTATCTCTGCGACAGCCTGCTAATAGTTTAACATGGGTAGCCACCCATGACCCTCCTCATCCCTAGCCCTGGCATATGTAGTAGTCTCTGTCGAGACTCGGTGTTGCCTCCCAAACTACCGCCACACCCGAGTGATACAAAATCTCTCCACTATCTCGGCATATCGACCTACTAATGGCTGAGTGCACATCATATAGCTCAGCTCATTGGCTGCATCTCCCCAGACCTCCACCTCCCTGTATGGCCTCCATGTGAAAGAGGCTATCTCATCTAGGATCCTCCTATAATATGTCACATCCCCAGTATGGGCATGTGATATGAATCCTAGGTACTTATATATAAAGGGGTACCTCCTCTTCCTCAGCTGGACTCTGGGGCGCACCACAGCGATGTGCTCCCAAGCCCACACCTGTGCCAGGATGGCACCGCAAGCTCAAGTCCGACCGTCCCTGTATACGATCTCATGTAGCTCGTGATACATCTCTGCCAATATGGCAGGACCCCATGCCATCCGACGAGGCCTGCCTACCAAATCCACCAGTAATCTAGCCCATCCAAGCGGGAAACCCTTCTGACTGCGGTCAGTCATCAGGATCTGTGAAATGATAGACACCACTATGCATGGCACTGGATAATCTCTGCCAAAGTCATCTATCAGCCTCTCCTAGCTGACATGCCTGTCCAGAATCGTAACATCATGGAACATCTCTTGGATCAGTCGGCGCCCCTCAGTGGCATCCTAATCATAGTACACTTGTGCCAACAAATAAATCATGTCAGTTTTCATCACATGGAAACATTACATTTATGATTATATCTCAAAACCTGATTATACTCACAGGCTCGCCATGACATGACACACGTAGGATCTTGTAGACATCCTCCAGAGTAATGGATGCCTCTTTGGTAGGCAGGTGGAAGGTGTTGTGCTCACTATGCCATCTCTCGACAAGAACAGTCAACAACCCATGGTCAACTCTGATGTAAGGATATCTCAATAAATACCGGAATCCCATGGCCCTGATATTGGCATTGCCCGGATCATCCAGATCTCGGACACCGCAACCCAGTCACCTTCGGCGCTCTGATGATCAGCGCCGGAAAGACCTCCTGCAAGCCAAAAAATCAAGCCAGTTGTTAGCACATATCATGATGGATGTCTAAAAATCAGTATAAAACATTTCTAAAATGTAACATTGTCTGGACCCATGTCATTTTTGCTCAAAAATGCGTCAAATATCAAATTTCTAACTTGGGTGATACTATTTTTTGGAGAAGTATCGCGCGATACTTCTCCTTATAGCGGGGCGATATACCTTAGGCCGCATGATACTTCGCCCGATATCGTGCGATATTTCGCCCAGTATTGTGCGACACTGGTGCCTATGGTCGCGCGATACTTTGGAGACCCGCGAAGTATCGCGCGACACTTATCCCCAAAGGGCGTGATACTTCTAAAGTATCGCGCGATATTTCACCCAACTCAAAAAATTTAAAATTTTAAAAATTTGAAAAATGGGCTAAAAAGGTATTAAATGCGAAAAATGACTCAAAAAGCTCAAGTTTTTCGAAAACATACCGGGGCAGGATAGTGTGGTGGCCGGTTGTGCAACCGGGCGCGCTTGAATCGATGCTTGTGGACGGGAACTCCTGCTTGCTAGGCCATTTTCTCTCTCTAAAGCTCTCAAAATTCTCAAATCATTATAAGACAAATGATTTTTGAAAATGACATTTTCACCTTTTTTATAGCATTTTGATTTTTGATCAATTTTCAAAACACCTCGGAATTGCGCGAAAATTGCACCCCTAGCTAATTTCGACGTCTTGGATCCATTTTCGAACTCGAAATCGAAATCCGAGGTCATCTTGATAGTCAAAATCGCATTTCAATTTTCACTTTCTTCTGCGCAGTCGGTTAAATCTTTTGAGGCATAATCCTTCGATCTTTGTTGGGGCATCGTCATTTCTTCATTTTCATATCTTCCAAATTTCTAGTCTTTCATTCATCTTCATTCAATTCACTCTTTTCTCACGTTTGACTGCATCTTTCTCAGTCAGGCTGGGGCATGTTTTAATGGTTAACTTATTGATCTTTACATCCGATTATGATTTCATTCTGATTTGATCAAATCTTTATCAATTCACTGTTCTCCTCTATGATTTCGATTTCGACTCCGAGGGGGCAGTATTTATGAGATTCTCATCCCTGATTTCCTTGATTCTCTTGATTCAGACATCTTTTGTGAGCTTTTGCTCAAATTTGAGATTCTTATCTCTTATTTTGAATGTGATCCCGAATCGACCTCATGTTCAAAAGCTTTTGTCTATGTTTGTCCGGATGTGATCTCGAATCGACCTCACATCTGAGTTGTCTTGTGATCCCAGATCGATCTCACATTTCAATTCTTCTTTGATTGCATGTGTTCCCAAATCGACCACACATTAGTCAAAGAGGAGCAAATGTATGCACCCAAAAATGGTCGCCTAGACTTTGGGCCCCATTTATTTGATTTATCAACCCTGAATCATTTTTATCAATAATCAATATTTTCAACATTATCAATTTCTTGATCAAATCTTAGTTTCGATCATATATTGGATTTTTATCCTTGGATTAACCATTTTATCCTAAGCTTTTATTTACTTAAAAAGAATATTTCCTCCCCTTTTATTTGAATAAAAAGCCCCACCTTTTCTTCTTATCCTAAGTTGCACAAATAAAATATTATTCCTATTTTATAAAAAGGAGAAAAACACTTTTTGTATCATATGAACATAAAGTCAACTCCTATTTTCTCATTGGAGGATACTTGTGCACATGAATTGCTCCTCTTTCAAGCTCCACCGTTGATTGAGACTTTTGCCTCTTAATCTCCATGATCCATTCCTTTGCATTTCTTATAAAAGGAAAGCTCTCTCCTCCATTTGCATACCATGTTTTGAATATTAATCTTATGCTGCAGGAATTCTTGGAGACTTTTGGAGCTTTTGGAAACTCTATTGTTCTTAATTTTTCACTCTTGCATTTTAGCTTCATTTCATAGCTTAGTTTCCTTTGATGCAATAGATTAATCTCACATAGTCTAAATAGGAAAGTTGTAATCCTTTGCATTTCCTTTCAATAACTTAATTTGTATTTTCATTTTCATAGAATAGTTTGCATTCTCATTTAGATTTGCATTGCATACTTTGATTTCATTAAAGATATTGGCACTCTTGCCCTTGTCTTCATTGTGAATCTTTCATTGTATGGTTGACTAGCAAGGTCACAAGTTTGTAGCTCCAGCTGAGAGCAAATTTATCATAGTCCCTTGCAACTCCATGCATAGAGAGCTATGAGCCGCTTTGTGAGGCCTCATTCTTGAGCAACCTTACATGTAATGGTTCATAAAAGTGCACCTTTTTAGTGTGTACACGCATGATGCTTGATTGTCAGGTTTTCATCATGGTACTTATCCAAGGCGCCACAAGGGAGTGGTTTTCACCATAAGATGAATTTATTTATTTTTACTTTTGCTACCAAGGCGCTTGTTTTCAGATTTTCACCAAGGCACATTTTTAATTTTTTTTGTTTTAAATTTTTTTTTTTTTTTGGAAGAAGGCAAGCTTTTTAGATAATGCTCCTTGAAAGGATAAACCATGATATGCCAATGATTCAAAATGATATGCTCAAAATGCTGATAGGGAAAGGGAGATGGAAGAGAAAAATGGAGGATAAGGTTTTATGTAAAGCGAGTGAGGTTGGAAGATAGAAGGAATAGGCAAATGAGGAAAAATGATAGAAGGTAGAAAGATAATGAATGGAAAGATTGTGAAAGGGTAGATGGAAAAGAAGACAAGCTCAACATCAACACATACCTTGAAGGATGGTGAGAGGATGGAGGAATCATGAATAAAGAAATACATGAAAGAATATGGTGAATGGATAGCAGAGGTTGTGGTTTAGGCGCATGGAATGGAGGAATGTTTTTGGAAGAAGATAAAGTGGAAGTTTTTGGAAGCTTGAATGTCAACTTAAATTTTTGCTCAATACTAGACTCTTTCAAGAGAGACTTTGGAATCCATATAGCCGTAGGCTTTTCATTTCTTTTTGGTAATTTGGAGAGAATATCTTCAATTATGGATTTTGGAACCCATACTTGTCTTGTAATTTTTTTCTTAGATATATCTTTGGACTTTATGCTTCCATGTTTATTAGAGGAGACATGGTGATCTTTTTTTGATGGATTCTTGTATTGCTTCTTTTTCTTGTATTGAACATTCAAGTTACCTCCAAAAGATTTGGGACTTGTGGAAGGAGGATATGACTGGTTTAGATGGGTGGGTGAATAAAAAAGATTCAAGGGTATGCATATATGTTGATCTTGAGGAAAGATAGGAGATGGAGGGATGTAAGGACCCAAGATGGATGGAAAATTAGGAGAGTTAGGAGGGGAAAGTGAAGGGACATAAGGACCCAAGATGGAAGGTAGACGTGAAGCTCTTAGTAGTGGTGGAATAGGTCCAAGGATGGAAGTGGAAGATGCAAAAAGATAATCAACAAGTTCATCAGCATCTATATGACAACCAAGGATATCAATATCTTTAGAGTGAGCATTAGAATTTTCAATAGAATCATGGACATCTTGAATATGAGCACCTTTTTTGATAGGATTGTTCAAAGCTTGCAAAGACTTAGGAAGAGTAGAAAGTGGAAGTGAACATGGAGTGGTAGAATAAGAAGATGGAAGACTTTGATCTTGACAAGGATCTTTGGATAGAATAAGTGTATCATTTTTTTCTTGATTTTCAATAGGCTTAACATTGGAAATGACAACACCATTTTTACCAACCTTAATGGAAGTATCATCTTTGGAAAGCGCAAGTGTAGTAAGGTTATTTTGATTGTCAATAAGCTCAACGGTATAAGTAGTAGCTTGATCTTGCTTAGGAGAAGACTTAAGACATGATGGAATGCATGAAAAAGGGTGTATATGATCAAAAGAACCATGAAGCAGATAAGAGACATCGGGAAAATGAGTGGATGACATGGAGGGTTCTTGATCTTGATATTTCTTTATGTTCTTTTCTTTATCATTTTTAGAGTCCTCTTGACATAGAGCCACTTCTAAGGACAAGGAAGCATGTTGGGATTGTATGGAAGACTGTTGCAGAGATGGTGAAGGACCAGCTGCAGTAGGAATTGTAGCATATGAAGGCTTAGGCTCTTTAGGTTTAGCATTATTAAAAGTATTTGCAGCCAAGTGAAGGTTAGCTTGAGTTTCTTTAAGAGGTAGCCCTGGAGGATAACTATAGGGAATCGCATGAAAAGTATAAGGGCTTGTGTCGGATGAAGGTTCTGTAAAAGATTTGAAAGACTTGGAAGCTTTAGGAAATGTACGAGTATTGGAGGAAGTAGGGGATGGAAGGGAACCATCACAAGAAAAAGGTTCAACATTAACATGATCTTGCTTGAGAAGATAATCTTTATTTTCAGCAGGAGAGTCCTTAGGAGAAGGATTCTTATAATATTGATGCTTTAAGCTAGCACGATGCATTTTATAGTCCTCAGCAGTAGTAGATGGATCATAATCAAGGTATTGTTCACAAAAGCCATCAAAGTCTCTTTCAAAATTAGAATCATATGGATCACCATCACGATCTATCCAATGTGATGGCCCATTTGTAGTAAGTAGGAACACACGACGATGAAGACTCTTAGGAACAGAGGTGTCATAGGTATCATTACATTATCTATCGTCATAGTCATCATAGTCTCCAAAGCTTGATGTGTCACTCTCTGTGGAAGAGGTATCATAAGGGTTGTCACGTTTCTCACATTTTGTCAGAGGGCATGGTGACATGTACAAGTCTTTATCAAATGGAAACAGACATAGAGCTTCCATGGAGAACTCTTTAGGTTCCTTCTTTTTCTTAAGATTGTTAATTTCAACTTGCATAGCTTGCAGCTGCTTTATCATAGCAGTGATCAGAATTTCTTCTTCATGTGTACTGATTTTTTGAGACGTGTACTAATTCTCAATAGCTACTGCTTTGTTTTTGACACAGTGATTCGTTCGACAGATTCTGAAATAGGCTGTAAAAGCTGAAGTATCTGGCAATTCTGACAATTTTTTGACAACTTTTCAAAAATTTTGCAAACGACACTCTACAGACTCGTACGACAGTGTGTAGGCTATGAAATGACAGTTGCAAAACTCGTACAATAGTTGCAAGCAGGATTTGACTTTTTGAAATATGCTGGCATGAAAATTCGTACAACACTGGGTTTGCTATCATACAACAGATGGGTTGTAATGAAATGACACTTGATAGAAACTCGTATGAATTTCTGACCTCCTGAGATGACTTTTGACTCCAGAAAAGAATTTGACTTCAGATTTTGCAAATTTTGAGTTTTCAGATTTGAATTGTTTGCAAATTTCAATGTCCAGATTTGACGATTGTAATAGATTTGTCCATTTTCAGTAACCAGATAGATAAACAAGCATGCAAAATAGCAAGCACGTGATTTCAAGCATGTTTGAAAATAATGAACAAAGGCAAAAGCAACCTTGCGCATGAACAATCAAGTGACTTATTCATTCTAATCCTCAGAAGCGCTAATTGTGTATGTTCCAAAAATGATTTGCAATAACGCACATATACCCTATAAAATGAAAATTTGGCCTCGCTAGGGTTTTTAGTAATGGTTTGACTCTGCAACTTTTATGATCCAAAGGGGTGAACTCCAATCCCGACGCACCAGGGTTTTGACATAGTTCGAGAACTTAATCTTCAAGAGCTGCTAGGGAGATCTGACAACCCAACAATAAATCATACTCGTGGAGATTTTTTCCACAAGGATATTTATATAGCGGCTGTCACTACCACGACGAAAATGGCTATTACCGCTTGAGGTCCCGTCAACGCAGTTTGCCCTATGAAGGGATTGTCTGCTACGGTTAACCCTCTCTAAAGGTGACTCACAATAGTATACCACAAGGGGACTTGGCTCCAGATCCAAAGTTTTGATGCCTCTTCACTTTTAACCCAAACAAAGCAAGCAGATTAATCCGACACGCTAAGAAAAAGTTGTGCTTCACCAAGGTCTATGATGCCAACTCTACGTGATCTATCAACCTCTCTGAGGAGAGAATGTATCAATCAATAAGAGAAGGCGCACTAACCAATTTTGATTCACCAAAGCTCGTGATGTCAACCCCACATGATCTATCAACCTCTCTTAGGAGAGAATGTATCGATCAATAAGAGAAGACACACTAACCAAGTTGAATGTGAAACGCACTAGGTATCCTCCCTACCTACAAGGATTCTGTCGTTAAGAAAAATTTCGCTAGGAATCCAATCTCTCAAGAATCACGAATAGTGTTCATAGGTTCTAATTACTATATGAGCACAGATATATTCCCGAAAGCAAATCTACCAAAAGTACCGAAAAAGCAGAAAAAAAAACACTTAACGCTTAAAGCGAATATGAGATGAGTCCACAAGGTGGAACACTTAACACCTCACACAAGCTGAAAATGAGTTCCCAACTTAGAAAACAAGTGAGTTCCTAAAAGCACAAAAGGGTTGCCAAGTGGAACATTTAACGCTTCTGTCTTGTTGACCCCTCCCCTTTATGGCACTGAGATTGCAACCACGGGGCGGAAATGAGGGGCCGATGGATTAGCGAGTCCAATAACCCAAGATAGCAATCAAGATCAATCACAGATATTTAAGACTACTTAATGAATACTTAAGGGGTCACAACCTAGTATCAATTATGCAAGTGTGTAAAACAAAAGCATGAAAAGAATCTCCCAAGCTAGACACACGAGAGATTTATTTTAAGTCCCAAATCGAAATGTCATTAGATGAAGGAGAATACTTGGGATCCTTGCAACGTGCTTAGTAGATTTTATCTGATTTTTAGCAATTTTTGTTGAGCCTTACTATGCAAGCAAGCTACAAACTCTTCAACAAGCCAACAAACAAACAAGATATGCAAGGTATATTCAACTTATGAAAACCCTAGGGTTAGATCTAAAAATCAATTGTTAGGAGCAATAATAACCAGAAATTAATCCAAATGACAACTCATATCATGCATTGAATCATATGAAAAATAAGTGCATACCCATCACAAAATTTTAATTTTTTTGCACTCCATTTGACCTAGTCAACAAGATCTAATTTTTCTGATATGATTTTGGCCACAAAAATAAAAATTCAGAACAAAGACCTCTGCTTAAAAACAGAGAGCTTTTCAAAAATGTAAAAATTTTAGAAAAATCTCTTTATTTGTGCCCTAGAGACCCGTTTTATCAAAACAAACCATTTTTTGTAAATTGACTATTTGAGCTATAATATCATGTCCAAATTTAAAACACAAAGAATGGACCCCCTGTAGAATTTAAAGAGCTTTCTGAAAATATAAAAATTTTCAAAAAATATGCTGATTTGCGTTAGAAATTAATTTTTTCCGGAATTTCAAGAAAAAATTATTAAAAATTCAAAACACTTCAGAAAATTCTAAATTTTTTACTGTAGCTTCCTTGATATGTCACCAACCTGCAAAAAAAATTTCAGACCAAAACTCCAAGCCGTTTGGGAGATAAAATTAAATCTTTGAAACTTTGAGATTTTAGCTCCAAAAAAAAATCAAAACCAGCGTGCAAAGGTGGGTCGCCCCACGGTGGGCGCCAGAAATGTGTGTGTGAATTTTGTACCTGATCTGTAGACATAACACTTCAGTAAAACATTAGAGGTTAGCAAAAATTAAAATTATGTAAAATAAAATCTAATTTAACCAAGCAATTTACTGTCTTCTAGTAGGTGCGAGATTAATGTTCTCAGATTGTTATCGAGATCAGTAACCTAGACGACACCTAAAGGAAAGATTTGAATGCAATTGATCTAGATGTGAATTGAATGCAATTAAGCTATTTTTTTGGTATTTCTATACAATAAGAATGATAAAAACTGATATGAATCTATGCTAACATGGAAATTGATATGCTAAAATGATCTAACAATGATATGAAAAAAAATCTAAATGAATGTAAAAAAATAAAAATAAAAATTGATCTCACAATAGCTTTGATTTGCAATAAGCTTTGATTCTCCCAATTGCAATTCTCCAACGTGATTGTGCAAAAATATGAGATGCTTGGATGCAAATTGGAGAGATGAATTATGAAGAGCCGAGCCTTGTTTTTATAGAAATCTAAGGCTTTGGAGGTTGTGAAAGAAAGCCATAAATCACTCAAATAACTCATGTTGATTTTTGAGTTATTTTTAAATAACAGATAATTAAGTCACAAAAATCATGCAAAAACACAGTTCAACTCGAATTAGAAGTTTAGATCCACTTTAAAATTCAAAAAGATGTTGAGTTTCAAAAAGCTAACAACTTGCATTGATTTTCCAATTTTGAGTTTAACTAGTCCTTGAATGTGCACATGGATAATTATGATTTAATAAATAAATAAAGTGATTTATTCTCAACTTAATTGCTTTTTGAAATAAAATAATTAATTTATGGGTTAATTAACTATTTTACCAAACTTTTATTAAAAATTATATTATTAAATAATGACAACTTGCTTTAATTAATTAAATAAAAATTTAATCAATTATTCATAAGAATTTTGATTTATTGTCAAAATTAAATAATACAATTAATAATAGATAGAATTAAATTTAATTAAACAATTAAGTGGCAAATATTAAATCTAATTAATTAAATATGCAAAATATTTAATTAATCAAATTTTAGGATAAATGTGATTTATTGCCAAATAATTATAAAATTAAAGATAATTATGATGATTAGAAATATTACTAGGAATATTTCCCGATGTAGAATTTAAGATAATCAATTATGATTCGATGATATTTAGATGTGTCTTAGATAAGGATTTTGATGTCGATTTCGTTCGAATTGAAAATGTAGGAGATTAATGAACTTATAGCCCATTTTTGGGGTATTACAATGGGCATGACTAAGAGGTATGTAGGGGAGATAAATGGAGAGAGGAGAATTGGGGAGATACAGAAAAAAGGAGCAATGCCAAGAGAAGGAGAGAAGGGTAAGGAGATAGGGGTGATGGTGCAAATGGAGATGGAGATGGGGAGAAGAAGGATAAATAAAGATAGAGAGGAAAGTTAGGCAAATAGAAGAGATAAATATATATAAAAGGAGAGGGGGTGGAAATGAGAGAGGGGGTGATACAAAGATAAAGAAAGAGATATGAAATGATATATAAAGATAGGCAGAGAGAAGGAGAGATATAAGAACACCTAAATAAGAGAACACTATATATATATATATATATATATATATATATATATATATATATATATATATATATATATATATATATATATATATAAACAAGGGTATGAAAAGGGAGATAGAGAAAAAATTAAATTTATTTTTATTTTTTTAAAATTTACTTAATATTTTAAAGTTTAATTTTATTATTTTAAATTTAAATTACTTTGAAATTTCATTACCTTAAAATAATAATTCTTAGATTTTGTTTAATGAAAAAATAATTTAAAATTTTATTTTTCTCAAATAAAATTGTTAATTTATCTTATATTAATATAAATAATAATATAACTTATAATGTATAAAATCATAATTATAATCTAAAATTATCTATAAATAAAATTCAATAACAAATATATAAATATTATCTCAAATTTACAATATTTAATATTTATATTATATAGTACAATATATAATACTAAATATTATTATATAAACTAAATACATAATTTTAAATAAAATTTACAAATTACATTTAATAATTTAAAATACCTAAATTTATATAACAATTTATTTGAATTGTTAAATTTTTGACTTCAATTAAATTACGTGAGAGGCATGTTAAAACGTTTGAGCTTTTAATTAAAATCCTTTACTTGTTTCTTTAAGCGTTAGTAAATGTTAGTCATTTTTTACGGACATGGAGATAGTCATGGGTCCACCACAAGTGAATGAAGATGATTGAGATAATAATGTTTTCACCTATGATTTGCAAAGATAGTTGCTTCGCTTCAGATAACGCCTTCAATGTGATTAATAATTTATACTTTATTTAAGATTGAACGACATTTGGCATTTCAACAACGGTTTATAATTTCTGCACAGTACGAGAAAAAGAGAAGGTTGTCATTAATGCATGACAGATTTACATCTTTTCATGCTGTAAAAATATCTATATTTTTTGTTGAGGAAAATTGAATTTTATCTCTACAAAAATTAGTATAGTGCAATAGAATTAATGAAAAATGAATTTATAAAATCATGTAAAATGAAAAAAAGATATAGACATTTGTATTTGCATTTTATTTTTTAGATTATGTGATCTGATTGGTCAATTTAATTGAAAAATTGAATTCAATGGATGCAATAGTAACTTGCCTTTGGTAGGAACTAACAATATCATTCTTGCATCTTAGTGCAATTGTCTTGCCATTCTCTTGTGGAAGTTATCTTGGTTTTTCATTTGATCCTGGGGTGTTGTAGAGTCACATGAAACTCTAATAGTTGGTACATCACATGAGCTCAAACTCTCTCATATCAATCGCTTCTGTAATAACTCTGGCACTTGTTTGTTCAACTCTTCACTCTTTGTTGGATTCATTCTATGGGCTGCCTTATTTGACAAACCGACTCTAGGAATCACGTCCATTTGATGACTAATCTTTCTTATTGGCGCCAATCCATTAGGTACATTATTAGATACAATATCTTGACACTCATCCAACAAATATACTGTTACATTGGTGAGCATGACTGATTGTGCCCTTGGTCTCCTTGGCGTTGCCAATGCAGTGGTGGTTCGTGACATGACTTAACCGCCTCATGTGTCTTCTATATGTCTAGTGGCTGTATCAGGCATTAAGAGATCGATCTTTTGGTGCAACAACAACCACTAGTTGTAACAAGTAGTATCAGAGCTTGGTCATAGGTTCGAACCCTGCGCTTGCACTGGGGGGGGATTGTTACAATGGTGAGCAAGACTAATTGCCCCCTTAGTCTCCTTGGCATTTCCAGCACAGTGGTGGTTCGTGACATGGTTTGACCACCTCCTGTGTCTTCTAGATATGTCTAGTGTTTGTATCAGTCATTAACAGTTTGATCTTTTGGTGCAACAACAACCACTAGTTGTAACATATACGACTTCCATAGGTTCATGTCTTCTACTTCCTTTTGATCAACTTTTGGAATTAAAGAAAAACACATATGCTCATGCTTCATGCCTTCTAGAAACTTCCTTCCATCAACTAAACATATTCTCGCATTACTATATAACTTTTCCTTTGTTTCCTTCAATGACTTCAACTTGTGTCGAAATCCATCCTTTGTCAAAGAATATGTATTTGCACACTCATCATGTATTTAAGGAAAATCAAATTTTCGTGGTCTCCCTAACAATAGATGACAAACATCCATAGGTAATAATATCACACAATACCTCATCATGATAGTTTCTAATTTTTTAAACTTTACTAGACATTGTTCATTGACCAAGGTCTTGTGATCCTTCTGCAACCAAGAAATCCGGTATGGATTTAGATGCTTCCTCCTTGCTAACTTCAATTTATTAATCATTTCTAGTTCTGAAACAAGCTTATTAGTACTACCAACATCTATAATGGCATTGCATATTTTACCACCACACTTACATCTTGTGTGAAACAAATTCTTCTTTTACTCAAGTACCTTCTCATCATTTAGCAAGGCTCTTTTGGTAACAAGGACCTCTCCTCTTTCAACATCTTCAGAATGTGACAACTTAGCCTCGTCATCTACATGTGCAACTCATGCATTTCTGTTTGGTCATCTCTTTGTCCTCCCTTGATGTTGGGGGCACTCATAAGCTCTATTCATTCTTCTCCACACTAGAAACACGTTCTACATAAATATCCTCTTCGCAGTCCTCGTCCTCTTCCTCTTCCTTTTTGATCTCCATTATTTTGATCACTAGGATGAGAAGAATAATTTCCCCTTTGATTCTGAATGCTAATAGAGTCATCATTCTTCTTCTGATCTTCATCTCAACGTCTATAATATCGTCCACTAGACTTTCCACCATGACCTCTTCCATTTTGCTTGCTCTCAGACTTCTTGTTCAATTTTTCTTCTACCTTCAAAGCAAATTGATATGCATTTTCAATGGTAGACATTCTTACCATTATCAACTCTTCTTGAATACTCGACCTCAACCCATTTATATAATGAGCAACCTTCTCTTTGTTGGCTTCAGAATAACCTATTACGATAAGGATTCAATAGAACTCTTTTGTATACTCGTGGAAAGCTTTTCCTGCTTGCTTCAACCCTTGCATTTTCTTCAGCAAATCAAACTCATAGTCAACGTGAATGAATTGTCTCTTCAATTTGTCCACCATCCGATCCCATCTTGTTATCTTCTCTCTCCCTCTTCTATTTCTCTCAAAGTGAACTTCTTTCCACCAAATTTTAGCATGAATTTACAACTTGGCCTTTGCGAATTTGACCATCTCAGGATCTTCTATTTCCTTATACTCAAAGTACTCTCCCATGTCATTGAACCAATCAGTCAACTCTTCTAGATTAAGCTTTTTAAAAATTGTGGAAACTTCAATTTTCGGTCTCTTTCCAATCTTAGAAATGACCCAAAAAACCTAGTTTCGTTAGGATCTCTAGTTACTTCTTTCTCTTCTTCAAACTATCCTTTAGATTCATCCTCACTTTCATCTCTTGCCCAAGTTTTAGCTCCTCTACGTAGCTCTTGTTGCAGTGCTTGCACTTGTTGTTGGAGGGCTGTAAAACCCTCTTTTGTCACACTAGTGATTCTTCCACTATGGTTCCTTCGTGGAGATATTTTCCTTATTTATTTCTCAGAACCACAACCGCAATCCTGGTGTAATTTTCCTCATGTGCGATGATCTATTCACACACTTGGAAACCTTTGCTCCAATACCACTTGATGAAAGGTACTCTCCTTACTAACCTAAACACACAATAAAATAGGGTAATAAACAAAAAAATTGCAAGAACTGAGCAATTGGAAGAACAAAAACACTTGCTTTCTATTATCTTCAATGAAATGACATTACAATATTAAGAAAATTAATATGCTTCAACCACATGGGCATTTTCATTACAATAATTTGCAAGATAGAGCCATAAACTCCCCTTCTAGAATTGAGTCCAAAACCCACTTTCATCCTTGTTTATGTAGCACTAATAACTGCCTCATAATATTCTAAAAAGTGGAACTTTTCCATTTTGGCATCCAGGGTTCAAATTTTCTGCCTAAGTGATTTTCTCTCTTCCTTTTTGTATAGAAACTTGAGTCTTGATCGCACGACTTTTGGAAGCCATAACATTTGATCCGTGCACCTGATTTAATATTATAACTATTTTTCGGAAACCTCTTGAAACACTCTACAACCTTGAACCTCGAAGCATCGTCCTTGACATGTTTTGACCCCTTTTGGAGCTCTAAGGCTTTCAAAATTGAGTTCAAAGTTTTTCGTACCACCTTGCCAAAACCAAAAGTTCAATATCTTCAAAACCAAACTTGATTTTGCCACAAAACTTTATTGACATGCTTATGTATCAAAAATCAACCTCTAAGGAAGTAATTGGAGAAATACATGCTCAAATGAAAGACTTACTAAAAATAATAAACTTACTAAAATACATGCTCAAATAATAGACTTACTAAAAATGTGTTAATATACATCAATCATATTTTCAGATGGCACGAAAGATAGAAGAAAGACAAAAGAGGAAGAATGACTCTCAAGGTAGGGGAAGAGGAGAAAATAACAGAGGCAGAGGAAGATTTAATAGTAGAGGACCATTCAATAAGTTCCAAGGGGAGTCAAGTAACCAGGAGAACAAAGAAGGAGAAACCAATCCTAGAGGAGACTATAGGGGGAGAAGAGGCAACAATAGAGGGAGATTAGGAGGAAGGTGCTTCAACTGCAACCAAGTGGGACACCAAGCCTCAAGATGCCCGGACAAGCAAGGGAATAACCACCAAGGAGGAGAAAGAAGGGTACACCTAACCCAAGAGGATGAAACTCAGAGCATACAAGGGCAAAGAGGAAATGCAAATCTAGAACAATGAGAGTTCCTTATGTTCAATAGAACCCTATTGAAGAATCCTGCAAGCAAGGAGTCACCACAGAGAAAGACCTTATTTCAGACAACTTGTAAAGTGAAAGGTAAGGTGTGTAAGGTGATAGTAGACTCAAGCTCCAGTGATAATCTAGCATCCATTGTAATTGTTGATAAACTTGGATTAAATAAGATACCCCATCCTAACCTAGGTATAAAGTGTCCTGGTTAAATAAAGAACAACAAGCTTTGGTCAATGAACAATTGTATGTGGAGTTCTAGATTGGTGACTACCAAGACAACATCCTATGTGATGTGACATACATGAATGCCTGCCATCTGCTGCTAGGGAGGCCTTGGTAGTATGATGTAAACTCCCAACATGATGGTAATAAAAATGTCAATGAGATCACTAAGGGAGGAAGAGAGTTTACTATGAGGCCCTTGCCTAATGATAGAAAGGAGACACACCAAGCAAAAAGTATGCTAGTTGTTGGGGAGAAGGAGTTCTTGAAGACACTCAAGGTGAAGGACACTCCATGTTATACCATTGTGGTAAAGCCCAAATGAGAAGGGAAGGAGTGGAAAGTGGAAGATAAAGAACCATTAAGGAGTGTGGGTCCCAAGGAAGTGCAAGAGTTGTTGGGAAGGTACAAAGATGTGATTGCAGATAGCAAGACTGGGACTCTACCACCATTCAGGGATGTGAGTCACTACAATGACTTTATACCAGGATCTACACTCCCAAACAAGGCAGTATACAAATTGACCCCAGATTAGAATGAGGAGTTGGCAAGATAGGTGGAAGAACTCTTAAGTAAAGGGTTTATAAGGAGCATTAGTCCTTGTGCTGTGCTAGCCCTATTGGCCCCAAAGAAGGAAGGTACATGGAGGTTATGTACTGATTCAAGGGCCATAAACAAAATCACCATAAGATACATATTTCTCATGCCCAGGATGGAAGACTTGATGGATTGCCTAGGAGGGGCAAGGTACTACTCCAAGATGGACTTGAAGTGTGGGTACCACCAAATAAGAGTGAGCGGAGGAGACGAATGGAAAACTACATTCCAGACAAATGCGGGGCTATTTGAGTGGATAGTTATGCCCTTTGGCCTCTCAAATGCACCAAGCACATTCATAAGACTCATGAATGAAGTTCTTGTTGTTGTCTTTTTGGATGACATACTCATTTTTAGTAGAAGCAAGGAAGAACACCTAGTGCATGTGGAACAGGTCTTGAAGAGGCTAGAAGAGGAGAAGTTGAGAATCAACTTGGACTAATGTGTTTTCTTGCAGGAGGAATTGATATTCCTAGGATTTGTCATCTTAGGAGGGAATCTCAAGATGGATCCATCTAAGGTGGATGCCATACTAGACTTGCTAACCCCAAGGACTGCAAGTGAGGTAAAGAGCTTTCATGGCTTGGAAAGTTTCTATAGAAAGTTTATTAGAGGCTTTAATGTGAGTGCTCCTATGACTGATACCATAAAGGGGGGTAAGAAGTGCCACTTTGTATGGATTCAAGAAGCTGATAGGGCTTTTGAATTTTTGAAGAAAAAGGTTGCAGAACAACCCATACTAGTTCTGCCAGACTTTAACAAAGTCTTTACCATTGAGTGTGATGCTAGTAATAGGGCCATAAGGGGAGTCCTAAGACAATAAGGTAAGGCAGTAGCCTTCTTCAACGAGAAACTAAATGAGGCAAAGTAGAGATACTCAACATATGACTTGGAAATGTATGTGCAATGGTGCAATCTTTGAGGAAATGGAGGCACTATTTGTTGCCAAAGGAGTTTATTGTCTACACAGACAACCATGCATTAAGATTCCTAAATAGGCAGGAGAAGCTAAACCATAGGCATATGAAGTGGGTGGAGTACTTGCAATCATATACCTTAACTATAAAGTACAAGAAATGGGTAGCCAACAAGGTTTCAGATGCCCTTAGTAGGAGAAATCTGAGCATACAGGAGGTGAGATTGGAAATCATGGGAATCCACTCTATCAAGGACATGTATGAATATGATGAAAACTTCAAAGAAGCCTACCAAGTGTGCAAGACAATGAATGGCCAGTATCACAATATATTTTTAGACTATATTCTTCAGGAATGATTACTCTTCAATGGCAGTCAATTATGTATCCCTAAGGGATCAATCAAGGATAACATTGTGAAGGAGAAGCATTGTGGAGGCTTGGCAGACCATTTTGGGCTTGAAAAGACTCTGGAGTTGGTAAGAAGATTCTACTACTGGCACAAGATGCCAATTGATGTTTGGAAGTTTGTGGAAAGTTGCATGGTATGCCAAAGAGCCAAAGGGAGGAGTTCTAATGCAGGACTCTATACACCTTTTCCCATCCCAAATAGACCATGAGATTGAGTGAGCATGGATTTTGTGCTTGGGCTTCCTAGGACCAAGAAAGGGTATGATGGTGTATGTGTGGTGGTGGATAGATTCTCAAAGATGGCCCATTTCCTACCTTGTAAGACAAGTCATGATGCCTCACATGTAGCAGAGATATTCTTCAAAGAAGTCATAAGATTGCACGGATTACCCCGATCCATAATATTTGATAGAGATTCCAAGTTCCTTGGTCACTTTTGGAGGATCCTTTGGAAAAGGCTTGGAACAAGTTTGTCCTATTCACCAGCCTACCATCCCCAATCAGATGGCCAAATGGAGGTTGTCAATAGGTCACTTGGGAACCTATTGAGGTGTTTAACAAAAGATTATGGCACTACATGGGATTCAATGCTTGCACATGAATGCATAATTTGCCTATAATGACTTGGTGAACAAAAGTACAGGACAAAGTCCTTTCCAAGTGGTCTATGGGACACACCCTAGGGGTGTGATGGAGTTAAGAGAGGCGAGTTCCTTAGAGAGGAACAATGCACAAGCAAGTGACTTTGCAGAAGTCATGAGGGACATCCATAAAGAAGTGAAGAGCGGGTTGGAGAAAATAATAGAGAAATACAAGGATGCAACTGACAATAAAAGGAGAGATGTACAATTTTCTGTGGGAGATATGGTGATGATTCATCTCAAAAAGGAGAGACTCCCTAAGGGAAAGCATACCAAACTCATGATGAGGAAGATAGGTCCCTTCAAGATTTTGCAGAAGTGTGGGACAAATGCATACAAGATTGATTTACCACCAGACATTGGGTTATCGAACACTTTCAATGTCTCCAATATAAATGCCTATAAAGGCCCTGACATATTAGATACAGGTGGGGATGAGGTACCCAAGGAAGAAATCCTCAAGACTCTTCTTAGAGTCCAACAACCGGTGATTGAATGTATCCTTGGCAAGCGAGAGAGTCCAAAGACTAGAAGGCATTCCTACTTTGAATATCTCATCAAATGGAGGGAACAACTAGTAGAGGATGTAACTTGGTTGACATAAGAAACAATTGAGAAATTGGGTCACAAGGTGTCAGAATTGCCAACTCAAGAGACTTAAGTTTTATTGGCTCAGGGAGTATGGTGCAGGGCACCTAAGACCCTTCCATGGAGTCAACAATGGGACTCATGGGGGTAGGTTAGACATTGGGATCCTTATGGATCTTTTCTTTGTAATAAAGACCATTTGTAAGGTCAATTAGCTCTAAGGTAAAGTTATGAACCTGGGTGAACCCACAATAGTGGGTTACACTTTTTTGCCTGAATGGACACTGAACACTAAATTTTGAAAAAAAAATTTAGATTCAGATACATATTGTCATTAGACCATTTGAAATCAAAAGATGAAGTAACTTAGAGTCTTTTAGGATTTTTTGTCTAGATCATAAATATATTTTTTATTTTTATTTTTGAATTTTTTTGAATGGTTTTTTCTTTCTCCCATGAAAATTGGTATGTTGCTGAAAACGTCATTTTCAAAGAGTTACATTGTTTTCATAGAGCATAACTTTTTTTTCTAAAATAGATATCAATGTGATTCTTTCAAATTTAGTTTTTTAACATCCATATGGAGGGTACCCAATTGGTTTTATGACATTATCATGATTAATTCATATTTTATTAATGTTTGAAGTTGACTAAACTGTAATTTTGACATACCTTGACTACATAGCTTATAGCTTGTTGTGTATTTGTCCAATTTCATTTTTATTTTTTTTGATAGAAAGATAAACTCAATACTTAGGGCATAGATATTTTTAAAATTTTTTTTTCTCTAATTTACTATTTTTCCATAAGCGTCAAACATAGAGGTAGACATACGGTGAAATATCTATGTTTAATAAAACTAAAAATACAAAGTTATAATAAAATTAATATATATTAACATTATAATCATTGGAAAGATTTTTCTCAGTAGTACCTTACTACATAGATAGTTTTGTGAAATGGATTCATTTGATTTTCCAAAAGATAAATTCGAAGTGATTTTTTGTTAGCATTTTAATAGGTGCGAAGGAGACTCCATTATAGGTATGAATGAGGAGTATAGATGTTATATCAATTATTTTTTTTATCTAAGAGGCTTTGACCTAACCATTTGTAATGAAATCCTTCAAATGGAACCTCTCAAGGCTTAAATCATCATATTTTATTAAAAATCTGTTATTTCAGCAAAAATCAGCATCTCTAAAAAAGTGTAACCCACTATTGTGGGGTCACCCACCTAGAGACGTAATTGTACCAAAGGTCTTAGATGCATAATAGGTGATTTATAGGAGGATATGTTAATTTTAGTCCATAGTAGAATTGACATTGCACATTTAGTTGGTATTGTTGCAAGGTTTTCAGAAAACCCCAAGGAAGCACATTTGTTTGTAGTTAAGAGGATATTCAGATATTTGAAAGGGGCTAATGATTTCGGTTTATTATACACAACAAGAGGAAATTTTGATCTTAAAGTTTATACTGATGGTGATTGGGCAAGAAATATTGATGACAGGAAGAACACTAGTGGCAGAGCTTTTTTTTTAGGAGAAAGGCTAGTGACATGGTTAAACAAAAAATAGAGTTGTATTTCACAATCTACTGCTGAAGCTGAGTATGTGGCAACAGTTATGAATTGTTCAAATATTGTCATGGATCAAACAACTACTGGAAGGTATGCATGAAGAGATTACTGATCCTATTACAATCTATTGTGATAATACCAGTTCTATTAACATATCAAAGAATCTGGTGATGCATTCTATGACAAAGCATAGATCTATTAAGTATCACTACTTGAGAGACCAAGTACAAGCTAAACATGTGACATTGGAGTATGTGAATTCTAGGGAGCAGATAGATGATATATTTACTAAGCCATTACCGAAAGATGGTTTTGAGTATCTGTGAGGTAAGTTAGGGGTTATTTCCCTATCCAATGTATATTAACGAAATATGCATGCTTTATCAATTCAAGGACTCAATAGAATATCTATCTTGTGAGTTGATCCTAGCATTTCACTCGTTAGGTGAAGCCTGAAGTTGTGAAAAAGAAAATCTTGTGACTATAATGACAAATCTATATACTTAGGTATATTTGAGATGTTTATGTTTCTTTGGCATTATTTTTGATATTAAGGAAATCAAGTTTTCAAGGGACCTGAAACCCTTTACAAGAAGGTCACAAAAGATAGACAAAGACAACCCACTAAGATGAAACGAGTCAAGACCTAAACAAGGGTTTTACCAATAGGCTCCCACAACCTAGAATAGACATCTCGGGCGAGGCCACGAGAAAACCCAGCCAAAAGAAAATCCCAAGATTTTAGGATTTTCCTTTAGCCCCCTTATGATGGGATCGTAGGGTCATAGCAAAAGAAGGCAACGCTCTCTTGGAATGTTTTCCTTTAACCTTGATCCATCCTTCTTCAACCTTAGCAACAACATTCTGCCAATCCAACGAGTCCAAATCAGAAGAAAGAAAACCCCTAGAGGGGGCAGCACCCTACCGGAAGGCAGCCGACAGAGAATCAGGGCCAGGGACAGGGGCAACTCCACTAGAAGGACCAGCAAGAGCAGACCCAGATGCTAACCCTGCAAGAGAACAAGAAGGAACTATGTTAGCCCCAATAGAAGGGGAGGACACCACAGACATGGGGGGATCTTGCACACTCGCTGATGTTTCTTTGGCATTGTTATCAAAGAGGGAGAATATTGAAAAATGATAATAAGTCAATTGATGCAAACTGAGGGAGATGATTACAAACATTAAAAAGAATGAAGGATGAGTCACTATATGTCAAAAAAAGAATAAGTTCAGATATTAGAGGAAGAATATCAGGGAGATGAATACAGTAAGAGGGAGACAAATCAGATGCATATAGCTGTATAAGATCTAATGTTGTTGACAGAATCAGAAAGAGAAAGACTACAGATGAAAGATAAGAAAAAAGAAGTTATTACTCATAGGGAGTTCATAATATGAATGACAGTGAAGTGTACCATCATCAATTGAACACTGAATTTGTTAGTGTTGCCATCAATGCCAAAGAGGGAGATTGTTATCATAACTGATAATAATGTTGATGGTTGTTTATTTGATGGAGCTGATGATGAAGACCAACCAAGATCAGAGATATACATGATGTTAGTAGAATGATTAGATCAGTTATAATCTTGTCATTGATGTCTAGCAATTGATTTTTGATTTATATTATGTTTCCATATCATTCAGAAATGATATAAGATGAATGAGTTAAGGAGAAGAAATAAATGAAAAGTTAAGAAGTTGTAGACTTAATTGGGCAACTGATACATATTGGACAATGATTTGATTATGTTGGTATGATTATTTTCTACCTAACATATGATTATGTTAATTTGGTAAAGTATGGTGATAAAGATTTGACAACTCTGTAAGATAAGTTGTTATGGCTACCGAGATGGAAAAGTCACCCGGTAAGGTAAACAGAAAAAGTTGGTCACTCGGTAAAGAGGAAAGGCTTAGGCACTGAGAGATGTAACCCAAATTCTAAGTGAAGGACACCGAGCAAGAAAATGGTATTAAATATGAATGGAATCAACATTTAATGATTAGCTATGATGAGTTGGATGATAATGATGATGAGAAAAGTTAGTTACAGAGATCTACAGTTATGAAAATTCAAGATGAAAATCTATTGCAAGATCTAAGCGGAAAAAAGAAGTGGAACAAGTTACAAGAAAAGTTCAAGCTCCTAGGTGAAAAAGATGTGTTACCAAGATCCAGATCCAATGAATAATGAAATAAACAGTCAAGATTGATTAAAGGAAAACGTAATAGATATGATTAAGAGGCAAAAATTGTCTATATAAAGGATGATCTTGTATGGACAATGGGCTGACCAACTAAATAGTTGAAGGGTTACTGACTATTGTAGAGGTGAAGGAATAATGAGATTCCGAGCAGGAAAACCGTGATTTGATGAAGTGTTGATGCCAATGGAAGATGAAGAATTGAAGTGAAGATTGAAGAGCGCATAAGGATCTGATTGAGCAAAGATAGTTGCACATCTACAGGTCATTTTTATTATTGTTGCTTACTAGCATTACTAACAGAGAAATCTCTTAACAGAATGGACTTAACAGTCTTATTATAAATCCTTGAGAAAGGTGACATTCCAAAAAGAGTGTTTAAAGCCCCTTAACAAGGCCACTCCTAACAGGGTGAAGATCCTAACAGATTTGAGGTTAATCCCTTAACCGGGTCACACCTAATAGTGTGTTTTGTAATCTTTAACCAGATTGGCTCTTAATCGGGTGTACTTCAGAAGAGTATATTTCTTAGTGGGTGACAAAATCCATAGTGGTTTTTTCCATAACTGGGTTTCCACGTTAAATATCTGTGTTATACATTGTCAATGATTTGTGAGATTGCTTTACTGGTTGATATAATTTATTTACTGTTGTCGATAAATAGAGAACTGTGTTTCTACTGAGTAGTTACCGAGTTAATCAGAGAAAATATTTTAAGGTTTTTTGTGATCAAGATTACTGATTCATCCCCCCTCTTCATAATCCAACACCTACACAATAGATATTTTCTTAAACTTAATTAAGAAACAATAGGTTTTTCTTGTACCCATAATCACAAACCTTAGGTTTTGACAAGGTTCACAAAACCTTAAAAAAATAGACATTTAGACAGACTTTGAAGATTCTATCCAAATACAGATGAACCTCCCAATCCATAAATAGTTGGAGGAAAACAAAGGGTTTTTGACAAGATCCCCTAACCTTCACAAACAACCTCAAGAGATCAAACAATGAAGAACCAGCTAAAGATAAGGATTTTTTAAAGGCTCTCCAAACCTCCACCCAAGGGTTTTTCTAGATTCCCTTAACCTAACCTTTAACAAGGCCAACAAAACCTTCAAAGTGGGTTTTAAAATGGATCCCACAACCAATATCCATCCAACAAAAGAAATACCCTACCATTCAGTTGACCACTCTCTTTTGAAAATCCTCCTCACCTCAATAAGAGAGGAGCCCACCTTTATAGTAACAACAAAGATGAACAAGAGAAGAAGGGTACCCTCAACCACACATCCAAAGACAATAGAGTCTTTCCAACTAGAAATTAAATCTTCACCAAAAGAAACAACAAAGAAAGAAAGCACAAAGGAAGACCTAAGGATTTGTTAGCACATAAATACTATATAATAAAATCTAATTATGGATTCAAAACATGCACCTAGAAAAGATAAGGAATACTTAAAAGTTAACCACAAGAAAGGTCTAAGTAGATAAGAGTCCTGTTGGAAACTGCAATTGAAACAGTTGTTGTATTGTCATTGATGTCAAACCTTAACTGGTAAGACTGTTGCTACTTAGGAAAGTACTATATCTATTTGAGAGAAGGGATAGAAAGGATGGTAACAATAGCACCTAGGGAGAGGTTGAGTTATCTTGATACTGCAAAGTGTACTTGACTATGTTGTACAATGATGAGACAATGTATTGTTTATCTTAGTAAGATTGAAGACTAAACTGGTAGGCTTAACCGAACAAAAATGAAGAAATCATGTTTAAGCCGAGTTATGTTAGTGTTGACCGAGTTAGTGTATGCCGAGCAAAAATTTAGTGTTGACCGAGTATCAGTAATTTGCCGAGGAAGACAGTATTTGCCGAGGAAACAGTTTTAGTAGTGACTTAGCGTTTTACATAGAGACCAAGTGGATGATCACAGTATTGACCGAGCATCAACATTTTTATATTTGAAGAGAATTCAGATTTGGAGCTGACATTGTTGAATTCTTGGATTATGTAAACCGTGTTGACTTTATTTATTGATTGTATGGAAGCATTTAATGCTTTGTAAAACGTTTTATTGTAAATCTTTATGAGATTTGAGATGATTCTAGAAGAGGAGACGAAGAACATGAAGCGGGTAGATTCAATGAATCTGACCTAACCCTAAGATCTACGAAGGAGATTAAGCGGCAAAAGATAAGTTAACCTAACAGAGGAAAGTATTAAGGGAACCTAAACATTAGGTATGAGTATGCATGGGTGAAGTAGATGCTGGAAGAATAGTAAGTTTTATTGACTGTATAAGTGAAAAGGCTGAAGGAGAAGTGTGGTGATTGCTTGAAGAAAAGTTCCGAGTAAATCAAAGATGGAGATGGCAAAGTTTCAAAGTTAGTAAACCAACATTTGTGTACAGAATTGGATCTGATATTTGCAAAGTGAGTTGTATGTTTTTCAGCTCAATACTGCTGCTACTTTCTAACCATTGTAACAGTCAAAATCCTTTTAACAGAGGTTGACCTAACAATCATATGTTAAATCCTTTGAACAAGGTTGCATTCTAATGGAGTGTATGTAAGTCCTATAACAAGGTTCACTTTTAACAGGGTGATTGAAATCCTTTAACCGGGTCACACCTGACAGTGTGTATTGTAACCTTTGACAGGGTTGGCTTTTAACCGAGTTCACTTCAGAAGAGTGAAAATAATAGTAGCATGTTACAAAGTGGTTTTTCCCATATTGGGTTTCCACTATAAATCCTAGTGTCAATACTTGTGTGAATGTTTTGGTTTGAACATTTCTATGTTTTACAAGTTAGTTACAGCTGGGTAGTGGACTGCTGTGTTATATGTTTCTATTATTGAATCAGTGATGACCGAGTTTGTTTTGGTTGCTTGATCTGATTTAAGGAAAAGTTTTTGAAGTTATTGTATACATCAGGACATGAGAACAACTGATTCACCCCCCCTTTCCGTTGTTCTAAATCATATTAACAAGTCCTTCTAAAAAGATAAACATCGACAAATTGTTGTACACCCATACATTAAAATTGACTTTCTTTCAACGATAAAATAATTATAGAAAACATGTACTCAATAAATATTTTTTTATAGGTAAATAATCTTAGATTTATGAGTTTTAATGAGATCTTTGATAGCCTTGTAACAAAAGGATCTATCCAAACCATTAAAAATTTAATGAGAGAACAATCATTTTTGAAGGAGAGAGAGAGAAATAGGAAAGTAAAGTATAAATAGTTCTAGGTTCAATGAATGTTTCTTTTTTCATTTTCTCTTTCTTAGATAAATCACTTCAAATTCAATTAATGTTTCCTTTTTCATTTCTACTTTCTCTTGAATATTTTTTCCCATTGAAGAACCTTTGTCAAAGAACTAATGACATGGGATTTTTCATTTTGATGCAAATACCTTATTTAACTCCAATATCATGAAAGAACATTGACATGGCACAATCTCTATATTTTTCAACTACAAGATCATTCAAAACAAGAACCATATAACTCAAATCAATCTTAATCAAATTATTTTTATGATGTCCACCAAACCCTTTTTGAACCAAGTGCTTGTGCATTATAAATATATGGGACTTCTAACAATGAGAGCTGAGAAGAATCAAGAAATGATATGTCCTAATTGTTCAAATTATTTTGAACTAAAGTCGATAAAGTCTTTTCTAGGTAATGTAGAAATAAGATCCTCAATAATCTTTATAATATTAAATCTGTTATTTGAATTTCCCTTAGATAAATCCTTTTTTTAATGAATATTAGTACTTCCACTAATCTGATGCCACATAGAATAAACCTATTTAATACTAATTTAAGCTTTTACATTTACATTTTCTTTCACCATAATTATCCCTTTCTAAAGAGAAGAATACTTGTACACATTTTAGACAATTTCACTAAAGATAATCATAATCTTAAGATAAACAACATTTGAAAATAAAAATTTCTTAATCCACCTATTAAATCCAATTCATAATTTCTAACAAGAACCTAAATGAATTAAGAGAAATCAATGTCTACAAAGATACAATTATATAATCAAGGGAGATCAATGCCTACAAAGATACTCTTTCAAACCCCCATTCGATCTAAGTTAATCTTCATTCTTTGATTTTACCCCGACAGAGAAAAAGTTCATACCATTAACATGTTTAGAATTTGAATCCTCATGCATCCCAACATCAGTCCACATGGACCCACTCCAAATCCTTAGTTAAGAGTGCCCCACAGCGGGCTGAATAAATGAATAGAATCCGAACACATGCACCGCTCGTTTCACAAGCAGCAGCATCCGAGAAAGATGGATTTGTTAAAGTCTACCTCTGGCTCCATCATTTCCAACAACAAAAATAATTATCAAATAACCAGAGAGCACATCTGTACGAGTTGGATAGGCAGATAAATTTTAATATAGAAGAATTTTTAATGAAAAGCTCTTGCTACTAATTTCTTGTTATAAAGGGCAATAGAAAACGCAAATGTCAACCGACCAACAGACTTTACTTACCAGTCTTTGCAGGGCCATCCATCAACTTTAATGACGTCTGCTTGGACAAACATGATCCTCTTTAGCGATGTTTACTTGTCTTTCAGTCTTTTCTTATGGAATTTATTTGCATGAACAAGCCTCTTCCGTATTCAGTTTTATAATGATTTTTTTTTGAATAATCTTTGTAAAGTTAATGAAAATTGATAAACGTGGCCGGTTTCTAGATAATTGAATAAAGGTAATACAAAGCATAACTTACCCTAATCATCTATTTATTAATTATGAATTATGCAAAATGCATCTATGAGCATGTTCTTCTTTACTGACTTCTTATTCTATTCTATTCTTAATTATATAATATCGCCTAAACGTGTGAACTATAAGAAATTCCATTTCCATTCAACAAAATCAGCTTCCTTTTGCAAAACCAATCTCAATCAAATACTCAGACTCTCTTTGTTTTAGACTAACTCGTTTTCAAATACTCTTAACTTTTCGTGGGACACCATTGACGACAGCCAAGATACATATATAAAAATTAATATTCCCTGAGTTCAATGGTATCCTGAATTTCTGAGAGCTAATATAAATGAATCTACCCATCTCTTCCCAGGAATGAACAGTTGGCTATACATAGTTGCTGAAATAAAATAAAATAGATCGACTAATGATCACTTTGGTAAAAAAAGTAAAATGGGTCTATGAGGATAAATCGGTAAATTAACTTGTATGACTAATTATGATAGGAATTGTACTTTGGGTTTAAAAAGAATATTATTATGGAAATAGATAATATAGTAATTTGGATAAACCTTGCACGTTAATCATTTTAAACAATAGCAAACTAGTGGACGCGTATAACCGTCCCATGAACTTTAGTGTTAATTGAAATTTTTTTGACTGGTGTGTTTTGCTCAACTTTTTGGACATGATGTTGTGCTTGAACTTAACAAGGTCATTGAAGCAAGAGGTCAACAAAGATTGAGTAGCACGTCGTGAATATCTTAAGACAAAAAATTTAGATGGAAATGGTGCACTTCACCTTGCAGCCTTTTATGGCTACCACAAATTTGTTGGAAACTATTAATTGCTACCACCAAACAACAATATATCGTCAAAGACATAATTTAATTTAGAAACTTCCCACTGCACATTGTCGGCCTCGGTCCATTCAAATAATTATGACTGCTGTGTTTTGTTCTAGAGTTTTGAACCGACATCCATATCATTCACACGAGTATTGACTGTATTGCAAGACTATAGATTTCTAGATTGTTCTGAGACCTCTATAAATAGAGGCATTTTGTAAGCATTTAGACATCAGATTTTTATCTGATCATTGTGGATCTTGAGTGGAAGTAGAATGATGTAGCATTCTAAGATGTAATGGAGTTTATTAAGATGATTAACGAAAAATAGTGTTGTAGCACTTGGGTTTATAGATTTATATTTCTTTATGAGTTTCTATGTTTACTTCCACTCCATCCACCTCCTTCAAATGGTATCAGAGCAGGTTTGAAGATCATTTAGAGATCCTGTCACCATTTGTGACAGACGTCAAGAAAGAGAGATCTTGTCACCATTTGTGACAGACCTCCGAAAGAGCAAATTGTTTCAAGGAAATTACAAGCTGTTGAAGAACACCCAGTTGTAGCTGAAGATTAAGATTACTGGAAAAAGAAGATCAAATGCAGTCAAATCTGTTGAAGGCATGAAGGAGATGTTGAAGTATACAGCCGTAGTTGTTGAAGGAATTGATAAAGGACAATAAGGAAGATTGAAGGTAGGTGAAGCTGGTTAAAAAAAAGGTAAATTGCTGAAGCATAATCAATTGGACAAATAAGTTGTGAAGTTTGTAGGATGTATTTCAGATTGAAGATTTAAAAAATTTTGTTTGAAAGATTGTTATAGCAATTGGGTTAGATCTTGATGGTAGTGGTAGCAATTAAGGGGGAGTATTGGAAAGTATTAATTGCTACCACCAAACAACAATATATCGTCAAAGATAGAATTTAATTTAGAAATTTCCCACCGCCCATTGTCGGCCTCAGTCCATTCAAATAATTATGACTGCTGTGTTTTGTTCTAGAGTTTTGTACCGACATCCATATCATTCACTTGAGTATTGACTATATTGCAACACTAGATTTCTAGATTGTTCTGAGACCTCTAAAAATAGAGGCATTTTGTAAGCATTTAGACATCAGATTTTTATCTGATCATTGTGGATCTTGAGTGGAAGTAGAATGTTGTAGCATTCTAAGATGTAATGGAGTTTATTAAGATGATTAATGAAAAATAGTGTTGTAGAACTTGGGTTTATAGATTTATATTTCTTTATGAGTTTCTATGTTTACTTCCACTCCATCCACCTCCTTCAAGTGGTATCAGAGCAGGTTTGAAGATCATTTAGAAATCCTATCACCATTTGTGATAGACGTCAAGAAAGGGAGATCCTGTCACCATTTGTGACAGACCTCCAAAAGAGCAAATTGTTTCAAGGAAATTACAAGTTGTTGAAGAACACCCAGTTGTAGCTGAAGATTAAGATTGCTGGCAAAAGAAGATCAAATGCAGTCAAATCTGTTGAAGGCATGAAGGAGATGTTGAAGTATACAACTGTAGTTGTTGAAGGAATTGATAAAGGACAATAAGGAAGATTGAAGGCAGGTGAAGCTGGTTAAAAAAAAGGTAAATTGCTGAAGCATAATCAATTGGACAAACATGTTGTGAAGTTTGTAGGATGTATTTCAGATTGAAGATTTAAAAAATTTTGTTTGAAAGATTGTTATAGCAATTGGGTTAGATCTTGATGGTAGTGGTAGCAATTAAGGGGGAGTGTTGGAAAGTATTAATTGCTATCACCAAACAATAATATATCGTCAAAGACATAATTTAATTTAGAAATTTCCCACCGCCCATTGTCGGCCTCGGTCCATTCAAATAATTATGACTACTGTGTTTTGTTCTAGAATTTTGTACCGACATCCATATCATTCACACGAGTATTGACTGTATTGCAAGACTATAGATTTCTAGATTGTTTTGAGACCTCTATAAATAGAGGCATTTTGTAAGCATTTAGCTAGACATCAAATTTTTATCTGATCATCGTAGATCTTGAGTGGAAGTAGAATGCTGTAGCATTCTAAGATGTAATGGAGTTTATTAAGATGATTAATGAAAAATAGTGTTGTAGCACTTGGGTTTATAGATTTATATTTTTTTATGAGTTTCTATGTTTACTTCCACTCCATCCACCTCCTTCAAGTGGTATCAGAGCAAGTTTGAAGACCATTTAGAGATCCTGTCACCATTTGTGACAGACGTCAAGAAAGGGAGATCTTGTCACCATTTGTGACAGACCTCCGAAAGAGCAAATTGTTTCAAGGAAATTACAAGCTGTTGAAGAACACCCAGCTGTAGCTGAAGATTAAGATTGCTGGCAAAAGAAGATCAAATGCAGTCAAATCTGTTGAAGGCATGAAGGAGATGTTGAAGTATACAGCCGTAGTTGTTGAAGGAATTGATAAAGGACAATAAGGAAGATTGAAGGCAGGTGAAGCTGGTTAAAAAAAAGGTAAATTGCTAAAGCATAATCAATTGGACAAACATGTTGTGAAGTTTGTAGGATGTATTTCAGATTGAAGATTTAAAAAATTTTGCTTGAAAGATTGTTATAGCAATTGGGTTAGATCTTGATGGTAGTGGTAGCAATTAAGAGGGAGTGTTGGAAAATATTAATTGATACCACCAAACAACAATATATCGTCAAAGACAGAATTTAATTTAGAAACTTCCCACCGCCCATTGTCGGCCTTGGTCCATTCAAATAATTATGACTGCTGTGTTTTGTTCTAGAGTTTTTTACTGACATCTATATCATTCACACGAGTATTGACTGTATTTCAAGACTATAGATTTCTAGATTGTTCTAAGACCTTTATAAATAGAGGCATTTTGTAAGCATTTAGACATCATATTTTTATCTGATCATTGTGGATCTTGAGTGGAAGTAGAACACTGTAGTATTCTAAGATGTAATGAAGTTTATTAAGATGATTAATGAAAAATAGTATTGTAGCACTTGAATTTATAAATTTATATTTCTTTATAAGTTTCTATGTTTACTTCCACTCCACCCACCTCCTTCACAATTGGTGGAAAAACTCTTTGACCTAATGGAAGGAGATGTGGAGGATGACAATTTTTTGAGGTATCAAAATCATGAAGGAAGAAACACTGCTCTTCACGAAGCCGTAAAAGGGGGCAAATTATAAGGTCGTGGAGGTACTACTGAAGCATAGCCGTCATCAAGATCTGACCAGCATATCAAATCGTGAGAGTGAGACGGCAGTGTTTATAGCTTCCTAGAGTGGTCACAAAGACATCGTTGAGAGATTGATGTCTTCGATGGATTCCAACACCAATATGAGAAGACACGACGGCCAAACATCACTTCATTCTGCGGTTTTCTACGGACATATAAGTAATTAAGTGAATTTTTCTAAAACAAATCAGCAAACCTGAGAACCAATATTTCTTAATTCTTGATTTTCAGTTTATTTTTATTATAGGAAAAAGAATAAAGAGAACTCATTCCAATAGTTTGTATATTTATTGTGAGTGGTTTCTTAATTCCCCCTGATTATATAAATTGTGTAGATGTCGCTAAGCAACTTCTTCAACTGCGGCCTGATTTCACCTAGCTGTAATAAATGCAGTGAGGCTTTCTCAAACACCCGATATCCGGGAATTATACCAATTCAAAAACATGTCGTTGTCGTTAATGTCAAGGGAGTCCCTTAATCATCGTGACAACACAGGGCGAACTGCACTACACAGAGCAATGGAGAATATTGAAAAGGATGCAGCACTTTACCAGAGTGTAAGTAATTAGTTTAATGAGTGATTTAGCATATTTCTTATATTTATATTCAAGTGCTTTCTCTTCGTGATTTTATTCTAGATGATATTCTCATTCGTGCAGATCATAAAAGTGCATCAAACCCATGGTCGTTTGCGACAGTGTCGTTTGCTGCAGCCTTCAGTTCACAACCGGGAGGGAAAACAAAAGCTGTATTCACAACAAAAAGTCACTCATAACAAATTTTTCTGGATTTCAAAACAATCTCAACTCAATAAATAGATTTTACCTCAAAACAGTTAGCCAGTTTCATCATGTAGCTGTGTGACTCCGGAAACATCATGACTATTGCATGGAAAGACTTGTGGCATTTGGCAATTAACATTTACTCATTTTCGTGCATGTAGACTGCCCCACATGAAGCACGACTTTACATTATTTTCATTGTCATTACTTGAATCTTCACACTTTGCCAAAGTAAACAGGATAAGTTCCCTCCCAATTTCCACACTTTTCTTTTTGCTGTGGTTAGACCCTGTGTTTTTGTAATTTAAAGATATTCTATTTTTAGAATCATAGCATTTGTACGCAGTATATAGTGCATATCCCTTAATGATTCGTTTCCGGAATGTAGACAATGTTTATACAACTTTACATTGATTTCATTGTCTAAGCTCACTTTCCTCTTTTCGTCCCGTTTTCCCTATTTCCTTTTCCTTGTAATATCACTGAATGCTTTGACCCGAGTAGGCTACTATTTACTAAAGACAAATAAAAGCAGTATTGAAATGGAAGTGCACTGAAAAAAAGGCTCATGTCCTTTTGCTGCATTGCTTTATGATTTTCTTCTGATCAAACAAAATATTGTACCATTTAATCTTCAATAGTTCATGCTTTTAAATATTTATTAAAATAAATAATTTCTATAATTCTATTACAGGTCACTAATCTATAAAATAAATCGTAGAAATGTAGGAAAACTAGAATCAAATTTTCACATGCCAATCCTTGAAGGGGAGAAGTATGCAAAAAGAAAAGGAAACGGGGTTTAAACATGAAGTTCAATATAGCCTAAATACACTATAGGTTAAGAACAAAACATAGGTAAGAGAGGTAAGAGAGGTGTAAGATTTCTATAATAAGAAATATAAAATTTACGAGGCATGTCTCCATTTGTTTACACCTTGTTAAACACTCTATTACTAGAAGCAACCATTTCCTTGGAAAAGGAATCATATATTGGTTGTTGGTCAATACATGGGCGGAATAATGCACGCATCTGATATTTTAGGCAAAAGATATCATGTTATAGCATTGGAGCTATGTAACTTTCGTTAGAAAAAAATAATTAAATATGACCAATCAAAAAACCAATGGCAAATTCATATGCATTGGGTATTTAATAATAAAAAAATAGCCAACTTGACTAACCTGTGGTCTTGATCCAATCAACAACATAAAAAATATCTAGAGTCTTCTCATCAATAATATGAAACCCTCTCTTGAGGAAGTGACACTTAGAGTAGGGTAGATTTCTCCATAGTCTTACATATTCTACTCTAGATTGGAGCTATAGGCTAGTAAATGAATCTCATTTTTTTTAAAAGAGCCTTTATGTTTAATACTTTAAATTTTTTGTTTTATGATAAAATTATCAAATTTTAATCACTTTACATAGCTCTTAAATATTGATATAAAATCATATCCAATTATACCAAACCAAGAAAAGGAACAATCAACAAAAGTGTTCAACTCCTTTAAGCTTAAATTTCAACCATGTTGCTTATTCCCTAATGAAAATATTAAAATTATAAATTTGAATGAATAATTTATTAATTTTCATCCTCGCAGTTGTATACACCAAAAAATGGTCGCCTAGACTTTGGGCTCCATTTATTTGATTTATCAACCTTGAAACAATTTTATCAATAATTAATATTTTCAACATTATCAATTTCTTAATCAAATCTTAATTTTGATCATATAATAGATTTTTTTCCTATGGGCTAACCATTTTATCCTAAGTCTTTATTTATTTAAAAGGAATATTTCCTCCCCTTTTAATAAATAAAAAGCCCTCACTTTTCCTCTTATCCTAAGTTGCACAAATAAAACATCATTCTTATTTTATAAAAAGAAGAAAAACACTTTTTGTCTCATATGGACATAAAGTCAACTCCTATTTTCTCATTGGAAGATACTTGTGTACATGGATTGCTCCTCTTTCAAGCTCCACCGTTGATTGAGACTTTTGCGTCTTAATCTCCATGGTCCATTCTTTTGCATTTCTTATAAAAGGAGAGCTCTCTCCTTCATTTGCATATCCATCTCTTTCATGCTATTGTTATGCTGCAGGTTTTCTAGGTGCATTTGGAGCTTTTGGAGATCATTGCTACATCAAGCTTTTTTTGGATTTCCTCATTGCTTCATAGTTTAGACTTCATTTCTTGCATTATCATAGCATCCATAGCTTCATTTCATAGCTTAGTTTTTTTTATGCAATAGATAACTTTACATAGCTTAATTAGGAAGGCTGTAATCCTTTGTATTTTCTTTCAATAGCTTAATTTGTACTTTCATTTTCATAGCATAGCTTGCACATTTGCATTCTCATTTTAGTTGCATTGCATTATATTTCCATTTGATTCATTGGAGATATTGACATTGTTGCCCTTGTCTTTAGATTTGAATTTCTCATTGTGTGGTTGACTAGCAAGGTCACTAGTTTGTAGCTCTAGTTGAGAGCAAATTCATTATCTTGCAACTCCATGCATAGAGAGCTATGGATCGATTTGTGAGGGCTCATTCTTGAGTTTCCTTGCATGTAAGGATTCATAAAAGTGCACTACTTTTGTGTGTACAATAGTAAGGCCCTCTTTCCATTATATTTCATATACAAACCTACAAGTGCACCACTATGATAACCGACATATGTAATGGTTGAGTTAGCTATTATTCAAGAGTATTTTCAAAGATTATATCCACATATATGTTCCAATTACAAAAATAAAAAGGGGCTACACATTATACATACCATTATGATATTCTTGGTGGTTTATAATATACAAATCACAATGTTTGACTCTTTGAAGAACCACTATTGGTATTGGATTAAAATGAAGAATATGATTAGCATGTATGTGATTATACCTCATGTAATGTCATTAGAAGACCTACAAATAATATCATCATTTATAAATGATCAATATGAAAAAATAAAAAAATGAACTTGACAACTTCGTAAGGGAAATGATTAAGAATGCAGACCAAAATTTTAGAAGATAATTGATGCAATGTACTTTAATTTAATATCCCCTTAATGTTTTTAGTAAAGATAAAATTATATTGACTTCCACTATCAACTATGAAATAGTGATAGAACTTTAATGGTGGGAAGTGGGAGTGGAGGGAGCAAAGTTAGGGTTTCAAATGTTGAGGAAGGTGAGGAGAAAAGAGATGAAGAAGATAATAGAGGGTTTGCAAGGGTGATTTTGCTATATTTTTTGCCCCCCTACTTTTTTTGTTCCAATTGTTCCCTTTTGTGCAATGAATTTAGGATTTTTGTGAATCATCTATGGTGATGTTTCTCAATTCAATTGTTGGAGATGTGTTAGGAGTTTTGCAAGGATAGGGCTACATTTAGAAAGTTGTTGGAGTTTCCATTGTTGGTTTCAAGAGGGATTAAATTTCCTTTTTTATTGTTGCCAAACTAAGATTCTTTAGTATTAAAAGATAAATATATTCTAAGACAAATGGAAACACCACAACTAAGACCATGTCTTGGTCATCATAAAATTAAGTGCCAAGCAAAGAGTAAGACCGATAAGCAACGATCCAAAGGTTGAATACAATTGTTATACTATATAATTATTGACACCGTAAATGAATGAGAAAATACCAAATGATACTCGAAAATAAATCTGAATACAAAAACCATACAAAATTCATCCATAAGATAACCAAAAATATATACCACCATTACCAAACCAAGGATAACCATCCATAATATCTGTTATCATATAGTACTGCATAAGATAGATTAATTATGTTCATCACTCAAAGAACAACCAACCGATACACTAGTTTTGACATTAGTGACAAAAATGCCAACAACAATATCAAGGATCATCAGGGTTGACTATGTTGGAATAACTAAGAGGGGGGTGAATCAGTTAAACGATGTCCCACATCAAAATGTATAATTCAAAACTAATACTTCAATGTCTGCTGCTCGGTAAACATAAAATGCTTTCACTGTCTGTGCTTTTACTGATTATCTGTCTAAACTTTATAACTATTACCGATCAAATCTAATATGTAATATGCAAAGTATGATAACAAACAAATATCACAATCAACACATAACACAAGAGATTTAACGTGGAAACCCTGTGAAGGGAAAAACCACTTGGGATCGACAACCCAAAATTGTTCACTCTTCTGAAGTGAGGTCGGTGAAGACCCAACCCTGTTAAAGGTTACAAACACACTATCAGGTGTGACTTTGTTAGAGGATTTTAGATTAGAAGTTATCGTCCAACCAACAGTCACTCTGGGGTTGACAGGATAACAATGTTCATTCTATGAATGAGACATCATAAGACTTTCTAAGTCCACTCAGTTAAGAGATTTGACTGTGTACAATGGTTAAATATGTAACAGTAGATGATCTGCCTTATTACAACTTCAATTGTAGATTACAGATCAATATTTTGCTCATATAATCCTTCTGATCAATGTATCACTTCAGATTCAATACTGTATTAACTTACTGTCTGTCGGTAATCACTCTCTGGAGCTCGGTAACTATTCTGCAGCTCGGTTCTTAATAACCAGTATGATCAAAATGCATGAAAACTTCTTCACGCGATAATTCTGCAGTTTCTTCTTCTTCCGGCATACGTTTCATAATAAAACCTTAGTCTCTTATATAGACGAGTAAATCATTTTCTTCTTCCTCCATAAGATTTTGCCGCTTAATCATATTCATAGATTTTGCTGCTTTAGGCTTCCTCGGCTGATGTGTCAATAACACGTTTCAATCTGCTCCATTAGATCCTTTTGATTTATGTTAGTTGTTGATTTTCATAACAAACCTTATCTATTACCTTGGTTTCATACACTTTCCAGCTCATCACTTTATCAGCTAAACTGATCATTTAATTCATTATGTTTCGCTCGATTAACAAAGAAATACGTTGGTGAACACAAGCTCAGTTAATACTATGCTCGGTATACACTACACTCCGTCGGTGTATACTGAAATGCTTCATTTACCGACAACAATGCTTTGTCTCTTTTAGTTCTTTTCTTCATCATAGATGAATGCAACATAATGAAGTCAATTCCATCAAGTCATAGACTCATCAATAAGTTACTCAGTGTATTCTTTATCCTCATTTGACATATACATCTTCCTCATGTAGATTTCTCTGTTCTTCATCTCTTTCTCCTTTCTTCAGATGTGTCGGTATAGTAACTTACAAGATAAGTACTGTCATGCTAGTTGACATCGATGACAACATAAAACTGATTTAATTATCTTGCATTATCTAATCATCAACTCTTCAGTAATCTTGAATTACAAATTCTTCATTCTGGTTCCAAATCAGTTGTAGTTCATCAATCTCTCCCTTTGGCATTGATGGCAACTCAAGTAATATGAAATGTACCATACACATACCAAACTTGTATTCTACAACTCTGTAAACAAATGCTATAAGTCAAATAGACTTAATATGTTTAATCACTACGTTATTCAACATTTGTAAAGCTTCACAGCTTGTCATCAGATGTGCTCTTTTCAGTTCTCCTGTTCCTGCTTCTATCCTTTAGTAACTAATCTTCAGTGCTTTGTTCCTTTCAGATTGTCTCTCCCTTAGATAGTTCTAATCGGTGCAGTAACTCTCCCTTTCATATTAGTTATCTCTCCCTTTGACAACAATGCCAAAGAAACAAATAAACAAATAACTCTGTCGGTAGCCAAGTAACTCTCTATTGTCCATGACATTCACTGTATCTCTGAATACTGATATCTCAATCTGTTTCATTTTTCCAGACTTAATCACAACCTTGAACATGATTCAAAGTGTGAACTACGCTACATCAACATTAATGATCTTCTGACATGATTTGGCTGATGCAACATCCAGATCACATTAGTGATCGATAGATAGGGGACAGACCCCAAGTCTAGTCCTCAAGTATTCAAATGTGTCCTTCGGTAGAGGCTTTGTAAAGATATTTGCAAGTTGTTCCTTAGATGTAACAAATTCTAACTTCACTTGCTTCTCCTGTACTTGTTCTCTTAAGTAATAATACTTAATAGATATATGCTTTGTTTTAGAGTGCATCACTAGATTCTTTGAAATGTTAATAGCACTAGTGTTGTCACAGTATATAATCACCAGGTCGGTAATTACCTTATTCATTCCTTCCAACACTTGTTTGATGTATGCAATGTTTGAGCAATTTGTAGCAGCAGCAACATACTCTGCTTCAGCTGTCGATTGAGAAATACAAGCTTGCTTTTTACTTTTCTAGGTTACAAGTCTTTCACCAAAGAAAAATGCTCCTCCGGTGTTGTTTTTTTGTCATCCACATTTCCAACCCAATCAGCATCGGTGTATATCTTCAACTCAAACTTTCCTTCCTTAGGATACCAAATACCATAATCTTCTGTCTTTTTCAAGTATCTTAAGATTCTTTTAGTAGCTATCATGTGTGATTCTCTAGGGTTAGCAGAAAACCTTGCAACAGTCCCTACAATATGTGCTATGTCTGGTCTACTGTGAACTACATACATTAGTTTACCAATCATAGATCAGTAAAGTGTTTGATTTACCTTAGTAGTTTCATCCTCCTTTGTCAGTTTGCATCCAGTAGCCATCGGTGTTCCCACAGGTTTAACATCTTCCATGCCAAATGTCTTCAATACTTCGTTTATGTTTTTAGATTGTGTGATGAATATCTCATCACTTTGTTGAATCACTTGTAGTCCTAGAAAGAATTTAATCTCTCTGAACATAGACATTTCAAACTCTTTTTGCATTTCATCAGCAAAGGCTTTGCATATATGATCTTGTCCTCCAAAAATAATATCATCCACAAATATTTCAGCAATAAGAATAGTGTCATCAGTATTACCTTTCATATACAGATTGTTGTTTTCACTTGTTCTGACAAATCCAATACTTAGCAAGTAAGTATGCAGTCTTTCATACCAAGCTCTCGGTGCTTTTTTTAAACCATATAAAGCTTTGTGTAATCTACATACCATGTCTCTGTTGTCTAGATCAACAAACCCTTCAGGTTGTTCTATGTAGACTTCTTCAAGTATACCATTCAGAAATGCTGACTTTACATCCATTTGATAAACTTTGAATTTCTTGTGTGCAACATATGCAAGTAGCATTCTAACTTCTTCTAATCTAGCAACAGGTGCAAATGTTTCACCATAGTCAATGCCTTCTTTCTGTGCATATCCCTTGCATACCAATTTGACTTTATTTCTAGTGACTTCTCCATTTTCATTCAGCTTATTTCTGAATATCCATTTAGTACCGATAACATTTTTGTCCTTTGGTTGGGGTACTAAACTCCAAGTTTTGTTCTTCTCTATTTGCTCTATTTCCTCGGTCATTGCATTAATCCATTCTTCATTCTCTAATGCAACTTTCATAGTTTTCGGTTCAAATTCACAAACTAAGCATGTACCTTGTCTTGTTTTGCTTCTAGTTTGCATTCCAGCTTGTCTGTCTCCAATAATTTGTGTCTCAGGATGATGTCTCCTGAAAAATCTAGCCAGTATTCAGTCTCTTCTTTCTTGTTCATCCTGTTCAGGTTCATTAGCTTTCTTGGTAGCTCCATTTTGTTTGTCAGTTTCCTCTTCCTGATGTTCAACATTGTTTGCCTGCGAACCGGTTATCACAGGTTGCAGTTTCGGTTGATACTCTAGATGTTCAATGTAAGTGAATCTACCGTAGTCTTCCGGTTCCTTTCTACTATCCTCTATGTTCTTGTCATCAAACTCATCAACACGAACAATAGTGCTTTCTATAATCTTATTTGTGACCTTATTCAAACATTTATATGCTTTACTTGTAGAGGAATATCCCAGAAATATCCCTTTGTCTCCTTTTGAATCAAATTTTCCATTTCTCTCATATTTCAAAATAAAGCATTTACTTCCAAAAATTCTGAAATAACTTACAGTAGGTTTGTGTCCAAACCATAGCTCATAAGGTGTTTGGTTGGTGTCCTTTTTTAGTTGTACTCGGTTAAGAACACATACAACTGTACTGACAACTTCCCTCCAATATGTCTCAGCAACATTCTTCTATATCATCAGTGTTCTAACAGAATCAATTATTGATCTATTCCTTCTTTCAACAATGTCATTTTGTTGAGGTGTCCTCGGTGCAGAGACCTGACTTTTAATACCATGCTCATTACAGAAATTAGTAAATTCATTAGAGATAAATTCACCTCCTCTATCAGATCTTAAGCATTTTATTTCTTTTCCAATCTCTTTCTCTACCTTAGCTTTATACCACTTGAACATTTTAAAAGCTTCAGATTTCTCCTTCAAGAACATGACAATCATTAGTCTAGTATAGTCATCAACAAAGAGAATAAAATATCTATCACCAGAACAACTTTGAGTTCTCATAGGACCACATAAGTCGGTATGAACCAACTCAAGTATCTTCTTTGTTGAGTAATCTTTGCTCTTAAAGCTAGACTTAGTCATCTTATCTTTCTAACATTCATGGCACATAGCATGATCAGGTTTTGACAAGTTAGGCAGACCCCTAACTCTTCTCTTTTTGCTAATCTTGATCATGTTATCAAAATTCACATGACATAATCTTTTGTGCCACAACCATGCATCTTCATCCTTCATTAACAAACAAGAAGACTGATCAATATCAAGATAAAATAGGTTACCTTTGGATTGTGTACTAGTTTCGACAATTCTTCCTCCATCATCATAGATTTTCACCTTTTTGCTTTCAAAAGTAAGTCGGTGGCCTGAATTGTTCAACTGTGCCACACTTAACAAATTATAGTTCAGTCCATCTACCCAGTATGCATTTTCACATTTAATTCTATCATTGATCATCAGTGAACCTTTACCTCTTACCATACAAGGTGCATCGTTACCCATTCTCACAGATCCTCCATTGTATTCAATAAGATGATCAAATTTATTTACATCACCGGTCATATAATGAAAATGATAAAAAATCATGCAATTTATGAATTCTAACTCTGAAAGTAAATATGACTGAATGAATTTATATGCAATAATCCAAACTAATTCCCAATCTAAAAGGATGTCCATGAAAAATGTGAGGAACTGTGAGGCGACTTGAGAAAACATGATAGTAGTAAATTAGCATTCAACCAATACTTACCTTTAAGATTAATTTTATTTCTAAATAAGAATTGTGGTTAGGAAAATGAAAAACATCACCCAACTTATCCATATTATATTTGAAGGTGCTACAACATTCCCAATATTTTTGTGGAACCACAACTTTGTACCAATCATCAACATAAGAAGAAGACATTATGGCACAAATATGCAGTTAGAGGAAGAAATGTTTCAATTTGGATACCCATGAGAAACAAAAACTATGTGCCATTTATATAGAGCAGATAAAGAACAATATAAGTTGCCTAACCAACCCAACATAGGGTTGTCAACCATAGAAGAACATAAATAGTGATTTTTGACCAAACCAAGTAGTACAAATCGGGACAGGTCGATGAACTCCTCGACCCCAATAAACATTTTCAACTAGATGAAAAAATAAGGGAGATAAAAAAAATTAAGGGTTGTCGGCCACAAGAGAAAACAAAGCCAGAGAAAACATAGCCAATGATATATGTCATACAAAACAATTCAGATTAGAAGAAGGCGATGAACTCCCTAGCCTCGATAAACATCTTCACCCAAATGGTCATATGATCAAATTTGATCATCAAGAATAATATTGTCACAAAAGATCATAATAACCCCATAAAATTATATGAGCAAATTATATCTCTAGCAACAGGGTGGATCAAATGCCATGTTGCCATAAGGCCATAAATAGAAATGATATAACGCAGAAAAAGCAAGCAACAGATTGAAAGTGGTGCCAAATAATATAATTAATTTACAACATAATACGAAGCATCCAAAGAACAAAACAATATGGGGGATTAAATCCCATAATGTCACACTGAATATGGAAATCCACATTTTAAAGCATGAGGCATAGTAAGAAAATAAGAAAACATGAGGCTCCCATATAATAACTATCTTACATAGTAACTATATCGATCTTGACCATTGTACTGGAGACAACGGTCAAGATCGATATGGATGAAAGCTAGAGATAAGAACCCCAGGTTCTTCCATATGTCTACTTCTAAACACAAAGCTTCCAATAGAATTTCCAGACTCAAGTCAGATTCTGGTGAGGTTAGTAATGATAAGGACATTTCTTTGGCAATGGTTAACTTTTTCTCTTCCCTCTTATCTAAACTAAAGATAAGTAGTTTTCCCTGGAAAACCAAGCCTTGCTTCTTGATGCCATCCCATCCATCCTATATGATGTTACTAATAAGAAGCTAACTACTATCCCTTCCTTGGAGGAAATCAAGGTTGCTGTGTTTTCCTTCGAAGATGATAAGTCCTCGGGCTCGGATGGGTTTCCTCTATTCTTTTTCCATAAATTTTGGCACATTGTGGGCTTGGATATCTGCAATACTGTGAAAGAATTCTTTGGGTCAAGAACTATGCTTCAAGAAATTAACGCTACCTTCATTGTCTTGATTCCCAAAAAACTGGGAGTTGATTTTGTGGATGCCTTTAGGCCAATCAACTTATGTAATTTGGTGTATAATTTTTTTTTCCAAGGTTCTCACTCTTAGACTACTGGCTATTCCCCCCAATATTATTTCTCCCTAGTAGAGTGGTTTTTTCTCTGGCTAGAAAATCCTTGATTCCATAATGAAGGTGCACGAGGTCATTCACTCTACTCACACCTCTGGCAACTATAGTTTTCTGTTGAAACTCAATCTCTCGAAGGCTTATGACTGGGTTGATTGGGATTTTTTGATCAAGGTTCTTTGTTCCTTTGGTTTCTGTGATAAACTCTTACAGCTAGTTTTTTAGCTCATTAGTACTTCTACAGATACGGTGATTGTGAATGACTCTTTTCCAGATTCTTCAAGCCTTCTAGAGGGCTCTGTCAAGGTGATCCCTTGTCCCCTATTCTCTTTTCGATTCTGGCAGAGTGTCTTGGTCGTTATTTTCAGAGACTGGTGATTGATGGATCTATTAATGGTATCACTCCTTCCTCTACCTCTAGGCTGTGCTCCCACAAGCAATTTTTTGATGATAGTGTTATCATGGGCTCTTTGACCATCCAGGAGGCAAGAATGATTAAACATGCTCTCTCTAATTATTCTCAGGCTACTAGTCAAATTGTTAATTGGAATAAGAGCTCTCTATATTTTATCAACATGTCAGTAGAGAGACATAATAGAATTGCCAAAATTATTGGTTGGGAAATTGGTGCTTTGCCTGCCACTTATGTTGGTCTTCCTTTCGACTTAAGACCTCTCGACTCTTTTTGGGCCGATATTGTTGACAAATTCAATAGGAAATTAGCTGGTTGGAAAGGAGCTCTGTTAAGTCAAGCTGGTAAAATCCAACTCCTGAAGGCCTCTCTGCAGAGTTTCTCTATCTATGCCCTTAGTCTGTTTAAAATCCTTGCTAAATGTGCAGACATAATTGAGAAAATTCAGAGAAATTTTCTTTGGACAAGGGTGGAAGAAAGAAAGAGATTGGCTTTAGTTGCTTGGGACAAGGTGTGCATTCCGAAGAAGTGGGGAGCCTTGGGGATCCGCCCCTTAAGAGTTACCAATCAGAATTTATTGGCTAAGAAAATTTAGAGGATATCTGGTGAGAAAAAAGAGTGGAATGAGATCATCCACAATAAATATCTCTACTCTTTCCCTCACATATCGGATTTTATGATGATTGCTATGAAGGTGTAGGACTCTTTTATTTGGAATTGTATTCAAAAGCTAGAGAGACAGCTTTCAAGGGAGCTAAGTGGTATTTGGGTAATGGTAGGAGAATTAAATTCTGGGAAGATTGCTCGGTATGTGGAGGATCATGGTATGCCAAACTAGGCCCTTAAATGGCAATGAAAATTCAGAAAATCAGGTTTAGGCAAGTTGACATAAAAATTTGAACAAGTTATAAAGATTATATAAAAAATATGTAAGAAGAGAATCTGTAGAAAATTGAATTTAGTTTCGAATATACTAGGCCCTTTTTGAAAAGTAATTATTCTATATGTTGAAAATTTTAATTTTCAATGTAGTAGTAGGGAAATTTTAGGAAAAAAATAAGAAGTAGGTGTATGTCTGACACCTTAAACACAATCAAATGATAATTTTTTTTTATAAGATTCTAGATATAAGTAGTAGACTTGTGTCCATATGTGACACATATTTTTTTGTAATTTTTTTCCAAGTAAATAATTAATTATTATTTTTGTTCTACAAATTTTCTAGAATACAAAAACTCGTGTCTGACCACGATAACTTAGTCTAAACTTTATCAAATTGAATTTTTTAAAAAAATTTCTTGTAGTAGGAAAAACATAGAATGTGACACATGTTTTGGATTTAAAAAATGTTATATAGTTTGAAAGTTATAGCTATTTTTCAATAAGTCTATCAATCAGAACTAGAAAGATCATAAGTAGGTGTATGTCTAACCACATTAAAAAAATCAAATGATAATATTTTTTAATAAGATTCTAGATAAAAGTAGTAGACTCATGTCCGAATGTGATGTATAATTTTTTGTATTTTTTTTCGAAGTAAATAATTAATTATGATTTTTCTGCTACAAATTTTATTGAATATAAAAACTCTCATGTCTGACCACGTCAAGTTAGTCTAAACTTCATCAAATTGAAAGAACTGTTTATTATTATTGTATTAGGTGAAGCATAGAATGTGATGTATATTCCAGATTTCACAAATGTTATATTGTTTGAAAGTTATAGTTATTTTTCAAAGAGTCTATCAATCAGGATTTGTTTTTCACATTCGCACTTTTTGGTATACCATGATCCTGCACATACCCTGTTGGCTTAAAGATTATCCTATGAACTCTATTCCTTCTTTTCAACCTTTTATTGATATTTGTTTACAAAGATTCAGTCTGTGTGTTCGAGATTATTGGGGGCAACAATCTTGGGTTGATCTTTTTGTTGTTGATGTCTCTCTTATGCCTCTGATGCTAGATCTGAATGTTTGGAAAGTGCACTCTTCCAGGGAGGACGATTTGATTTGGGAGATGCTCCCTTATGGAGTCTTTTCTGCCGCCTCTGTCTCTGAGATTTTGTTGAAGCAGCCAGATCCTCCTCCCTTTTTGGGCCCAGGTTTGGGATAAACGGTTAATTCCTAAAATTAACATTTTCTTTTGGCTGGTTTTGCAGAACAAGATTCTTACTATCGATAATCTCCAAAGGAGAGGTATGATTCTACCTAATAGATGTTTTCTATGTAAGAATGGTGAGGAGTCGGTTTACCATTTGGCTATAGGTTGTCGGTACTCCTGGGAATTCTGGTGCCTCATTTTGCAATGCTGGAAGTTATGCTGGTTTTTCTAGGACAATATGGAGAATTTCTTGACTCAATGGAGAAATGACAAGGTTCCTATGGACAGGTTGCTGTGGAATATCATTGCCCCTCATGTTATCTAGAAACTGTGGAGAGAACGTAATGACATAGTGTTTAGAGACACTACCCTTCCTCTGGTGGTAATAGCCAAGAAGATTAAGAGAAGTATTAAGGAGAACTGTATTGCCATGAATGGAGCTAAGATGGACTTTTATGCTGGAGTTAATTCTATTGGCACCAAAGCGAACTCCTCTTCCCAATAGGAGAATGCCGTCTGGCTCTCCCCCTCTCCTGGCTAGATCAAAGCTAATTTTGACGACGTTGCGAAGGGTAACCCGAGGCCTGCTGGCTATGGCGGGATTATTCGAGATGACATGGATAACTGTCTTGCTTCCGTGGCACTCCCTATTGGCATTCAGACCAATCATGTGGCAGAGGCTATGGGTCTCCTCTAATCATTAAAAATTATAAAAGAGGACATGTCGTCGAATGTGTGGATTAAAGGCGACTCTAAGAACATTTTAAACTGTATTAAAGGGGTGACTAAGCCTTCATGGTCTATTAAAGAAATTATAGAGGAGGCTCAGATAATCATAAATTCCTTTAAGCAAGTTATTATTTCTCATAACTTTAGGGAGGCTAATGGTACTGCGGATGTGTTGGCCAACATCCCTGTCAGGACTAAGGACACCATGACTTGGCATAAAGGAAAGGATTTGACTATCAATTTGAAGGCCAAGTTGGCACTCGATATGATTCACGACAAAAGAGCAGATTTGGACTATCTTAGAAAGCTATGATGAAAAGATGCAAGTTAATTAATGTAGTTATTAGGGTTATGGAAAGTCTCAACTTTCTTGAGATGACTAAAAGTAGACAAATGTATATTTGCATGGTGTCCAATTTGAAGTCTGCCATTGTGTTCTATCTCTGTATTGTCTCTGCCATTTCTGTTGATAGTCTATTCTCAGATGACATTATGGGTGGTGGTCTCAATCGCAGGGAGCCGGAGGATTGCAAAAAATGGAAGAATAAGACTGAGGTTTGGGACAAGCTTAGGAAGGGTGGGCTCACCACGTACATGGAACGCCTTCATGGGTTCAAAGAAGATGTCACGATGACTTTTGTGGAGAGCTGGAAGGATGGTACCGTGATTATTGGGGGAATGACTATGAAAATCACCAATGAACTTATTGTGGAGGTTTCTGGGCTGAACACCAAGGGCATGAAGTTCTATAGAGACAAGAAGATCTCCCAACAGGCCATTCAACGTTTCCCTAAAGACAAGGCGAAGGCTGAGTGCTTGGTGAAGGACTCTAGTGGCTGTTATGATGTGGATACCTTTAAGGAGATTTGGGCGAAGGTCATGACTGTTGTTATGGAGTATATCACTCTGGATGGAAAATATAAGCGTGCTCACTCCTATTATTTTGTACTGCTATGTCATTTCAGACATAAGGTTAGGGTTTCTCTTCCATTTTTTGTTGCAGTCCCTTCGTCATAGAATAATTAATCATAGGAAGAAAGGGAGAAAGCTCATTCTGCATGAGGGTCTTATCCTCTTAATTGTGGCCCAGCATATTAAGAAAGTTACTGTTAGTAGCCATGTTATCCCCTCTCCTAAGGACTCTTGTTCTACCAAGGCTTTGGGTAAACGGATTAGGGAGGGTGGGAGTAAAGAGGAGACGACATTGGGTAAAAAATTAAAAATTGAAAAGAAGGATAGCATGGTCACAGATTTTGAAGGTGAGAGTGTTGATGGCTATGTAGCTACTGAAAGTTACACCCAGTCTCATGAGGAAAGCAAGCAGTCCCTGTCGGCCTTGTCTAGCGAGGAAGAAGACAAGGAAGAGGAAGCCTATGATTCCAAGGAAAAAGTTGATAACCCTGAAGTCAAAGATAAAGATGTGGATGAGGGTGGTCAGAAGGTCCCCATTCTGGTCAATTATGTTAGCTCTGAGGAACATGATGTTCCTATTTCCCTGAAGCTTGAAGTGGTCATGGAGGTGCAATCAGATAGGAAGGAGGATAATGAGATTCCTGTTTTGGAGACTGATGAGAAGGGTGATTACCCTTCTAGCTCTAGGAACATTCCCTTTGTAAAAATGGTTGACATGCAGGAAAGGAATGTTCATCTCCTTAAAGAGGATATGGATGACAAGTTTGATCCCCCTTTCGGTGTCCTCCAAATGGCGAAGGTGATGTCGATGTATTCATTCCACCTCATGAAATGGGTTTTCTAGGAAATTAAAAGCCTCAATCTTCGATTCCGGTCCCTCTCGGCCAAAGTTGATCTTCTTCAAGGGAATCTGGATACTGGGTCTGCTGGGATGGAAGTCGGAAAGGACAAAGAGGATGAGAAAAATATGAAGGATATGCGGGATAGAATGGATAACTTGGAGAAAACTCTTAAGAAGTATATGCTAGATAATAACCTCTTTATGGGTTCTGCGATGGAGTGCTTCAATATCATCAAGTTTGAGTTGGATGCTGGGTCTCTGACTTTTAAGCTCGAAGATAACATAGATGATGTGGGTGATGTTGGTCCAGGCACACATACTCGGTCTACTAAAAGGAAGAAGATCCATGACAGGATCCTGGAGCTCTTAGATTATAATGCGACCATCAAGAAAGTGTCTGAGGCTAAGAAAGAGGTGGAGGGAACTCTTTTGGAGTTTGCCTAGGTCTTGCTGTTCCCCTGTCTCTGTGCTTGTTTAGTTTTAGGTTTTCTATTGTTTGGTTTTGTTTCTGGTTTCTAGTTTTTTGGTTTTTGTACTAGTTTTGGATTTTGCGGGCTGGTTTCCAATCCTGTTTTAGTTCAATGGACTTAATGTCTATCTCTTTTTTGTAATGATTATAAGGAATTTTAGATCCCCCTAAAACTTGTTTTTACTAGAAATCAAAAACTATCTTACACCTGAAAAATAAGAAAACAGGCGGCTCCCATATAGTAATCATTAACGAGGCAATCATGAAGACTAAGGCATCTAAATTGGATGGGGAGGCAAATCCGACGAAGAGATTTCTTGAAAACTGGAAACTGAACCAATGGCGAGATTCGCCAAGAAGTTTAACTTCACAAAAACATTGGGCAACTTCGTAATAGGCGAAGAAGGATAAGAATTGTCATTTTACAGCCATGTCTACCGATTTAAATTATGTGGACTTTGTATATATCTCGTTGTATTGGATGTGACGAGGATGCCAAGATTAACGCCGAACTTGTACACATCTCGTTGTATTTGATGTGGTTATGACATCAAGATTAACGCAAAAAATTGTATATATCTTGTTGTATTTGATGTGATGAGAGCATTAAATTGTGGCCTGCATCCTCTAGGCTATGTAATGTCTAGCCTTTTGCTTATCGACATTGTAAAATACTCTACCCATGGCCATGGAAGCTATCTTTGGTTTGTCAGAGATGAATAATGATAGCAGCTCTGATCATAATGAGGCTCTGGATGGAGAGGAAGGGATTGGGGCGGAATTAGTTCAACTTCTGCTGAAGTCTGGACATATGATAGGTGAGGAGAAATATGATGACGCTGCTGAAATGGTGAGCAAATGCAAAAAAATGTCTTGTCAGATGGGGAATGCCACACAGAGGCTCGACTATTATATCTCCGTCGCCTTGCAGGAGAGAATCGAACTCCAGACTCTCAGAATGTTAAATAACGCAGCTAAACCAGTCCCCGATTTTGCCTTCAATATTGCCAGTAAATTTGACAAAAATGAGTTTTATAGTATCCTTGCTTATTGTAATAGAGCTATGCCGTTTGCCAGAGTGACGCAGTTCACGTCTGTGCAGGCAATCATAGACGTCGTGGGGAATGCCGAGAAAATTCATGTGATTGATCTGGGGATGCGAGGTGGGTCGCATTGGACAGTATTGATGGAGTATCTGGCACACAGATCCATTTCCTCTCCTTTCCCCGTGCTTCAGCTTCTCAAGATTACAGCAGTTGGGATGGATGGCGAGGAGCTTTTGAAATGCGGAAAAAGACTTCATGAGCTCGCTAAATCTTTGGCGATTCCATTTTCATACAACATGGTGGAGATCACGAGAATAGAGGAGATTAAGGATGGCTTTTTCACCGTTGAATCTGGCGAGGCGTTGGCAGTTCATGCTCTATTTGTTTGAGAAGTTTGTTATACGACCCTGTCCTCCTGGAAAATCTGTTAAGCGTTATAAAGAAACTGCGGCCAAGCATCATGGTGAATGTTGAAACAGAAGCGCAGCATAATTCTCCATCTTTTGCGCATAGATTTAGCGAGGTGCTTTTCTATTACATGGCGTATTTTGATTTGGTGGATGTTAGCATGACGGACAGAAGGGATATGAGGAGGATGAAGCATGAAGAATTCTTTCCTGGAAGTCACATAAGGAATATGATAGTCTATGATGGGAAGGAGAGGTTTGTTAGGCATGTTGGAACTGATGTCTGGAGGTGTTTCTTCGAACAAGCAGGGTTCACTGAAAAGAGCTTCAGCTTTCGAGCTATGTATCAGGCTAGATTGATATTACAAGAATGTGCTTCCAGAGAACATTATACTCTGGATGCCGATGGACATGCCATGATTGTCAAGTGGAAGGGAATGCCGTTATTTGCACTCTTAGCATGGAGTGGTGTCTGAATAAATTTTCATGGCGATTGGTGAAACAAATGTCTGCATATTGTCAAGAGTCGACGGTTAGATAGACCAATGATGTGGGTTTTCTTAAACAAATGTTTGCATATTGTCAACAGAACTGTTAGATAGACCAATGATTTGGGTTTTCTTTTAGTCATTGTAATTCTAAGCAAAAATGCACTAAATCACTGTGAAACAAATGTATGCATCTTGTATGGGGAACACCCCACAACACAACGAATTTTGGCTTCAGCCTATTACCCAAAAAAAATGTCTGCATCTTGTCAAGAGTCAATTGTTAGATAGACCAATGATTTGGGTTTTCTTTTAGTCATTATAATTCGAAGCAAAAATGCACTACTACAATAGCATTATTACTTATTTATCTAGTCAACCTTCGGTTTTCAATTGTGCATTTCTTTTTATTGTTGTCGAAATATCTAATTCTCCAATTACAATTCTAAAGTTCCATTTTTTTAACTATTACTCATGATGATGCATACAAGTCGACAACATTTGATATTCGTTACATGTCTAAACCTTCTACCAATTTTTATTTACACGAGATTCCTTTATTAAATCTTTTCATAGCTTGATAAGGATCAAATTTAAAATCTTCAACTTGTTATATATCTCAACTATAAATATTCCTTTTTTGAGATAGACTATCATTTTGTCTCCAACTATAAACTCCTTATCTATTTTTTTCTTGCTATCTTTATCCATATACCCACTATGATAATTCACAACAGCCCCATTTTGTTCAATCAAAATAAGTAACCCCTTTTAATTTTATTTGGGTGATAATTTTTCCCATGCTCAAAGTCAATACATGAGGGAAACTGGAAATTTTAACAACATAAAAGAGTTAGAAAATCATCAAAGTTATCCAAAAGTGTATTTTTAATATCAAGTTTCAAATTTTGGTCCACCCTACCCATGTTTTTTTGTTCAAATTTCAACTTCCACTAAGAGACAAGGACCGAGGGGTATCTATTCCGCCGAAATCCATTGAGGACATGATCCCGATCTCATCCCTTATGGTGTCAGAAGTTTTGTACTCAACAAGACTTGATCCCTGGTGGGCTCATTGAGAACCAAACAAATTCACAAGAAGACCAAGGGCCCATTGACACCCTACCCATTTTCAATAATAGTAAATTTCAACTTCAAATTCCAATTTGTAGAGTCTTGACACTGATTTCCTTACGTTGGTTTCTAAATCGATATTAAATATAAAGACTTTTGCAAATTGAAAATCATTTTATATCACTACTATGGAAAAATTTCCCTTACTGTGCGAATTGTTAAAATATGATCATGATTTCCAATTTAGGTTTTGTAGCAACAAAATGTCTTTAGAAATAAACAAAATTTTCAATCTTTATCAATTCCATTTGAGTTGTCATTACTAATAGTTCATAGTGAGACGTCGTCACGATTCATAAAAGGTGTTTTATATGTTAAAATTAAGGTAAAAATACATAGTTAGCTTTCATTTTATGTAATAACATTTCAAAATATTGTGTAGCAATTTCAAGCATTGGAGTTGTAGAAGAATTCTAATTTGACAAATTGCAATTTCAAAGGGAATTATAGGATTCATAGGTATAAACCTAAAACTATAACTTATAATGGTTTTGATGTTTGAATTTTGATTCAATTCGATCTTAATTTTAATTTAGATAGAGTGCCCTTGTTATCAATAGTTTGATGAAATTATTTTTTCATGTGTAAATGATGTATTCAATTAGCTATGGATCAAACTATTTATTTTATCAATAGAAAATAAACATTAGATTTTAAAATAGGGAATCAATCTAATTTTAAAACCTCATGTCAAAAGTTTTCGTTTAAAGAGAATACCTAATTTTGGAAAAAATATTAAATAAAATATTTAAAAAATTTGTGTTTCACTCTGAAGTTTGATTTTTATAGTCCATAGATTTGATGAAAAAAAACTCTCTACCATTTCCATTGAAAACCAACTATCCTTGTGAAATTTTGACATTAGTAGGATTTCAAGCATCTTTTATAGATAAATTCATTAACTTAGGATCTTGTTTGTCTAAAATCACCTTAAAAACCTTGAAGAATTCATATTCTAATCTTTCTCAGAATATCATGTTTACATGTACCATTTGAAAGAAATACAAAAATAAGATATATATAAATTTCTCTATTTATTTAAGAGTTTAGAAGAGTTTCTTGATCGAATGATTAAGAATGAGACTAACTTATGATGAATGAATTACAATTGTGTCTTAGATATATCCAAAGACTTTTAGAAGCTTATCCTAAAAAACTTGCATTATTAGAAATATAGTAAATAACTACAAACATAAGACTGTGCATTTGCACGGAATTTCTAAATATTCCAACAATCCCCCCCCTAATTTTCATCACTAATGTCTTTAACACAAAAACTATAATATAAAATCTTCATAGCCTCTTCATTAATATTTGTAGCAAACTTTATTTTTTCTTGTAACTTGGATGGACTTCTCTTGTACCATGGTATGACTATCTCCTTTCCAACTATGTTTTACCTAGCTATAAATCCTTCAGGTGTCTATGCTTTCTATCCTTCTACAAAGGGCTTCAATTATTTTGACAAAATACTATGGCCTTTCCAAACGATGATATATAACTTCCTCATACATTCTCATGGTGGTGGATTTGACTAAAATCTACATTTTTATGAGATTTATGATCTCCTTTATAGGAGTCAACATTTCTCTAATCTATGAACTTCCTACTAGTTTAAATTTAGTAGCAATAGATTTGCTCTTTTTTTCTCCAACCACCTCACAAATGAAGGGCTTCACATTTTCCAATAGTGGATTTAAACTTGGTAGTTTATTCTAAATCTCGTTGAATTTGATGTTCTCTTTTGAGGTTTGGCTATGTATCTTGTTTAGGAGGTGGATTCTCTATTAAAAGTGGGCTTGACATCATTGGAATTGAAAATACTTGACCCTTTCAACCTGGATATCTTCCCTTGGATAATTCCTTCACTACTTTCATTGGGTTCTTTAACTTCTCATGATCTCTTGGGAAAATTCTTGAACCCAAAATACTATTCTGATACTAAATGTAAGAACTAGAAAATTGTAACATGAATAAGTTGTTCTGTTTATTTGAGAAATTATGAGAGTTTATGAATCAACTAATCACATTTCATAATAATTGATGATGAATTAATTACAATTATATCTTTAAAAAATCCAAATACTTATAGGATCTTATCTTGCAAAATATGCATTTCTTTTTATGGATAATGGGTCGTAGCCAATATAGTTTTTTATTAATTTAAAAATTAAAATTACATCTCCATTCAAAGTGGGCACTGGTAGGAAATAATGGAGAATAAAACCTCCAGTCTAGCCCGAGACTTTGTAGTCCATAAAAAGAATAAATAAAGACTAGGGCTAAAATCCTATCGCAAAGAAATTTACAACAAGCTCATAAAATCAAGCATATGATATGAGTACATAAAAACATGAGATCCTTCTTCTTCCAAGAGTAAGCATAAAAACTTCATAAATATTCTTTGTTTCTGCATACATATTCTTAATGAAACGTTAGATCGCATAAGCTTATATTATTTTAAATCTCAGAATTTAATTGTTTTTGATTAAGTAAAACAAGTTTTATAGGGATCCTAAAACCCACAATAGTGTATGATCAAAAGGAAAGCATGAAAACCAAACAGATTAAAGCAGATCAGAGTACCAAGGAACAGGCCACAACAGGGCCGAATAAGAAAAAACAATGAAAGTCAAAACAAGGCAAAAAAAAGGGCACCAGAACAAGTTATGCCAAGCTCCTGAGCATGACAACCGCGTTGCTTTTGAGGGCCCGCATCAATTGAACATTGTCTTTCACGTTCTGAACTTGGGATCCTTGGGGATCAATTTTCTCCCCGTTTTTCCTGATTCTAGCCCTGGTTCTTTTTCCTAGTCCTTTAGTGGAATCCTTCTTATCCTCCCTAGTCCTTTGAACAACCGGGGTTTCCTTTTTTTCTTCCATCTTTTTGATTAACAGCTTCAGATTCTCATTGGACATTTTGAGGATATTAAAATTTTGCTCGGCAACACCCTTAAGGGTTTTTTCAAGGCTTATCATTTTGGATTCTAGGTGCTGGACCTTGGTTTCCAGGCTTAGCTTTTTCTCTGTGGTGTGTTCCTTGTTGTCCGAGCTCTAAATTTTTTCTTTGAGGTCCTCAATCTCATGGTAGAGCCATTTGAAAGATCTAAACTGATCCAGCATGCTATTCTTGGTGTTGTTGAGGAAATCCATATCCATTTCCCTGGCTTTATCACTTAGAACAACCAGTGTTGGGTCTATCAACTCTTCCTTGTGGACTTTTCCTTCCTTGTCCTCCAGAATCTGAGGGTAGACGGCCTCCCTAATTATTCCCATTCGCATTGTGTTGATGTTGAAATTTCTCTAGACCTTTTTGCCTTTCTCAGTATCTTGACTGTTATACTCCCCCCAGAGGCATCTTCAGTTTCATCTATCCTTATAGGTGACTGGTTAGTGCCCTGCTCTTCATTATCTTAAGCTACAGGGTTGTGATTCTTAATATTGGTGCCGGTAGGGGACTGAGGAGGATGGGTTTTATCCTTGCTTATAGTAAGATCAACTGACAGGCGGTCCAAGAGGTCCTGCATAGATTTGGGGATTTCCTCTTTGACCTGTTCCTGCATGTCAGCAGCTTCCATATTGGGATTACCCTCATCCTCTTTCATATCCATTTCTTCCTCCTTGTCATTGTACTCTTCCTCCGAGTAAACCTCCTTCCTATCCCATTTTTTAGAGGGTTTTTCAATTCTGACGACTTTTAGGGGACGCTTCTTGGAAGGGGATCCCTTGTTCTATTTATTATTTTTTGACTTCCTCGCTGTCATCTAAAAGTTTGCCCATAGAAGTGCCCGAAGGAACATAATCTGATCTAGAGTCCACGCTAATAGCCTTGCTATCCCCTATTTCCTTGCCCAGGATTTGGTTAAAGAAATCATATATCAATAGAAGCAATCCTTCATGCAGGGCAGGATTAGCAATTTTCTTATCTCTAAACCCACTGATATTCTTATTCATAGAAGAAAAGAGATAAAAAGGAATGGAAATCTTAAAACCATGCCTAAAATGATTTAGCAAGATGAAATGATAGGTGCGGATTCTGTCAAACCTGGTATCCAAGGTGACATAAAAGATGAGGGCCTTCAGAACATACTGCCAAAGCATCTTCAAGCTCCCAGGAAGGTAGTAGGTGCCCGACTTGACTATGGAATTCATCTCCTTGTCATCCCTCACAAAATTTTTGACAACAATGTCAGAGAGTTTTTGGTCTTTGTAGAATTTTTTTCGGTGATGGGAATGCCGGTGACCATTGATATAACCTCCTCTGTGATGGTAAATGAATTTCCCTCAATCTCCACCGTCCCTTCATTACAGGTTTTGACGAAGATTTTAGTGATTTCCTTACTGCAACCATGGAGTCTTTCAATAAAAGGAGTGATATCCCCTTTGTATAAGGCATTCCAAACTTTCGTACGCTTCTTCCATTTCTCACTGTCACACTCTGACTCTCTTCTTAACCTTTCCCCAACCATGGCTTTTGTGAATGCTCTGGTTTTCCTCTGGTTTAGCCAAAAATTGCTGCTTGCCTTCTTTCTAACTTCATCAGAGGGCTTTCTAAAAGTTGGTTTTTTGAAATGATTACAAGATTTGGGGAAGGGGGCCCTAAATGCGTGTGGAGGCGACATGTTATTAAAACTCATGCAAATCCTCCCCAGCTCAACATGAGTGAAATAACTTCTCTGAACAAGCCCTTTGCAATAATAATTATATTTAATTATTGCATCGATACTTTGAAGATCTTCTCCATCCAGAGAATCCAGCTCTACTTGATGGAAAGTATTGGCATGGGTCATGATGATGTAAGCTTCCTTGCTGGCAGCCAGAAAGGTAATCTAGTCAGTAGCCTAGTTGGCAACAGAGGTGAGCTCGAGATGAGTAAAGTCAGCCTCAGAAAGATTGGTCCATGTAACAACAAAAGTGATGACTAAGTTGAGACCATAGCCACGTCTGCGTCCCTGGCTATGGGAGAACCAACCATTGTTGGCCCGTTGAGTTTCATACATGGCTTTCGCTTCATTTTTTATTGCTACATAGAAGATTTGTGAGATGAGAGGTCTTCGTATAACAATCAGCTTGTGTGAGATAATGAGCTCACTAGGGTCCTTTGGATTTACTAACATTTCTTACTGGGAGTGCAAGCAACCTAAATAGTTTTATGGGTTCCATCCACGATATTCCTATAGGCTTCCTCTTGCCTAATCTGACTAGCTTTCTTTCTACTTGGGGATTTTATTTTAGCCCCAACGTCTGCACTGTTTCTGCTCCTAGTAGCTGCTGGAGAAACTAGAGAAGGATCTCTTCTTTTGGTTCTCTTTTTACTTTGAACCTTTCTCTAGCCCTCTTTTTCCTCTTTGTATTTGGAAAAGAGCTCCTCCATCTTGGTGAGTTGCCTTGGAGAGATAGTTCCCAAAAGAAAGTCCATTTGTTGGACTTTATTTGAATCCTGTGTCTTTGGGCACAGGCGAGAATCTAGGGGGCCACCTGGTATGACCCTAGCTAGGCTTGAAAAACATTCTTCCAAAGGGGATTCAAGGGAGTTTGGGACGAAGGAGACAAAGATAGAGCCTGGGCACGAGTCACCTCCTTCCCCCTGACCATTGTCTCTGGATTCTATCATAGAGTCTTGTTGAATGTTGACTTCCAAGTCTATGCCTTCTGATTGGGGAGACACCTCTCTGAGAGCAGTGCTCTCTTGGCTTGATTTGGTATTATCCTTTTGTTCCCCTTCATGAGGATTTTGCTTATCTTTTGGTGTGTCAAGAATCACTTAAGTGTCCTCTGGTTTGTCCTTTTTTTCCACACTCTGTGAGTCTTGACATTTGAGTCAGATTGTGGAATGGTTGTCTCCCTTGGGAGGCTATCCTTTTCAGTGGGTTTACCTGGCTTGATCTTTTTAACAGCTATAGCTTTTTGTTCTTTTTTCGAATTCATGCGCATTGGACACAATCTGGCTTTATGTCCCACTTTCTTACAGTGGAAGCAAGCAAAAGGGACACTTTCATAGTCCAAATTTTGCACATGTTTGCCCGGTTTGGATTGGAGCACAATAATTTTTGGCATGTCTTGGCCCTCTTCCACCCCTATACAGATCCTAGCATAGGTGAGGCATCTTTTGACAACAGTCACTGGATCAATCAAGACCGGAGTACCAAAGGATCTAGCTATTCCATCGAAGACATCTTCAACCCAGAATTCCAAAGGGAGTTCTGGGAGCCTTACCCACACCGGGGCTTGGACAAAGAAAGAATCATTGAGATCTAGCTTCGGAATCCATTTTTGCAACACCAGAGTGGCCTTGCCTATTGACTAGGTGCCTGCACAAAGGATTTTGTCTAAGTCTTCTTTACAAGAAAACTCAAAGGAGAGAAAGCCCTTAGCCATAGCCGTGACAAGGACTTGCCCCTTTAGCTCCCATTTATTTTTAGCAAAGATTCTCACAATATCTATGTTAGGTCTAGACCCCACAAATTTGCGTACAAGAGTATGGTCCATTGAGGCGATATTGTGATCCACCAACTCATCAAGAATCTCTATGATAAAATTGTCTTTCTCTTTATCAGAAAGATCCTTTATTGAAGGGAAAGAAGACTTACCTATAGGTTAAACTCTGAAAAGTGTTGACCATCAATGATGTATGGATTTACTACCCTGATCCCTTGTCTGAGTCTTCGAGGCTGAGGAAGAAGAGGAAAGGTTCCCTTTTCCCACCCCGGCCTCCTTACCGGGATCTTTCTGCTTAACCCTTGGATCCCCCTCCTTGTTCTTTGAGTTCCCCGCTCCTTGATCTGCAAAGACGCCATTACCAACAACACTTTCAGCCTGCGGCCTTGGATTCCCGCCTGCTTTTGAGTTCGAATTCAAACTTCCTCCTACTCGACCGTTGTCCTCCATGAATCCTTAGAATTTAATTGTTAGATCATCAAAAGAAAATAATAAAACCATAACACTTAATTTGGTTTATATTATTGCTGCTGCTACTTATTCTAAATTTAGGAATCCTTTAAATGGATATTCCAATGTTTTTATACTAATTTAATTAACACCCAAATGTATATTTAATGTTGGATTTTTAATAATCTGTTCATTTTGTCAGCCTTGATTAAATTTCTCCCGTCTCTTCCTTTGACTAATTTGCAGTTCCGGTATTGATTACTCTTATTCATACATTAATGTTAAATGATTTTGGATATACTTTAAATAATTTATTATGTTTTTCCTTTTTGGCAATCTTAGTTTGACAATGATTATTGTTTCACAGCTTACCTCAACTTCAAGGATCCAATTTGATACATTTACATCTTAGATCATTTGCCTTGTGTATTTAATAGTTAATTTAAATAACCTTGAGAGAAGACAAGGGTAAGTCAATTTCATTTTCTTTATGTATGAAAAATGATATTTTGATAGAGGTATCATTAATGTTATTGGGGCTTCTAAATTCCATTAATTTGATTAAACTGTAAGCCAATATTGACCGAGTAGAAGCATTTGTAGGAAGCTACTGAAATGTGATATGATTGAAACCTTTATTCATCATAAATAGAAGTTGGAGGTGCATACTTATTAATAATGTCAATACAACTTCTTTAAATGCCATCATTTCTATTCCATTCCTAAAATCTATTCCTAATTATTTCCATTGTCTTGGCATTGATAAGAGGTGGTGAATAGTATCTTTGTGGTACTTATTATTATATATATTTTAAAATTTTAATAGTATATTTAATTGGGGTTTAGTTAATAGTCTATAATAAGGGAAGGATTATATTCCCTAAGGGTTAAACCACCTACAACCAAATTTTCTAGTGCATCTACTTCAATGTTTCCTTCTCGATATATATATTTTATTGATATGTTAGAGAAGTTTTTTTGTAGCTCCAAAGTTCTTTCTAACTTAGAATTTAGTATCTAGTTTGGTTTTGATTCCATCCTGATTGCATTTAGGATAATCTGTGAGTCACCCTCAATGACTAATTGGTGAATACCTAATTATTTGCATAAAATAAGTCCTTTTGCAAGCGACTCTATCTCAACCATGTTATTGGTGGTCTGTGTATTTGGTTTAGCTAATTTTCCATATTGGACACCATCCCATCTATGAACGATGCATCCTATTCTAGCTTTACCCGGGTTACCTCTTGAGACCCCATCAAAATTAACCTTATACCACCCTGGGTCCGAGGCCATACATTTGCAAGTTTCTTGTTCTTTTTTTTCTATCCTTTCCTCCTTTACCATAGAGAGGTGGGATGATGACTCCCTTTCAAACCTTCCTAATTTCCTCATCCCAAACTAAGAAGGATCCTTCATTTAACTTCATGACGCTTATCCTATTATTAACGGTTTCTACTATTGATGCTTTAATTTTGTTTATTAAAATCTCTTGATTCATTTCCTTTTCTTGAAATATACATCTATTTTGTTCCTTCCAAATCATAGATGGAGTAGTTTTTCCAAAGGATGTGATAGATGCTATTCTTTTTAATTTTTTGCCATGATTTTAATTGATCGACAAGTGTGCTGGAAAAAGCTGATTTCTATTGTAATTTATTGCAAATATTAACCCAACATTGGTTTGAGAAGGGACACTTGAATAATATGTGGTCAATGGTTTCTTTGTGCGATTTACATAAGGGGCATCTGGATGGGCCTTCAAACCCAAATTTCCTAAACAATTATGTCGTAAGGATCCTATGTTGAAGGGAACTCCATAGGAAAAGTAATACTTTATGTAGACAAGATTTATCCCAACAAAGATCTAAAGGTAGTTCAGATTCCTGGAAATGTTGGGATTGTACTATGGTTTCATAACATCTCTAACCTTATACTTGCCTGAGTTCGATCCTATCCAAATAAGCTGATCCTCTCTATTTTGATGGTTATGCTTCTCTTTTTTAGACAATTTATCAATTCTAATTTTTCATCTTCAGTAAGAGGGGTCCCATCTAAAGATCTCCAAGAGATTGCCTTAATTGGATAATTTAGGTTGCTAGTGTAATTCCTGACTTTATTTCCCCATAGATTGGAGAGTTTTTCATTGGTTCTTGGGGAGATTATATTCTTAAGAGGTTCATATCCTCCCCAAGAGTCTTCCCAAAATAATGCTGATTGTCGAGATCCAATATCCCAAGTTAGTTTTTCCTATATAATCTTCCTATAACTAAGAATGAAGTTCTATATTCTTGACCCACTTGGGGGGTTTTTGGTTCTGATTATGCTAATTGGATCATTTTTCTAAAGATACTTGTGTCTTAATATTTTGACCCATTTCTTTTTCAGATCTTGGTACATGATCCAAACTAATTTTACCCCTAGGGCCATATTCTATCATTTGATATTTTTGATCCCCACACCCCTACTTTAATAGGTCTGCATATTTTCCAAGGAGGATCCTTGCCAATAGAAGTCTTTGAGTTTTTTGTCTATTTTATTTTGGGTTGTATGAGAGAGAGGTAAATAAGACAAATTTAGTAAATTAGAATACAACAAAGGATGGATTTGAGAATTGTTACCCTTCTTGCACTGGATAACCATTTTCTTCTCTAGTTATCTATTTTATTATCTATCTTTCCTATCATTCCATCCCAAAGTTTACTCATCCTTATTCTTTGATCTAAAGGAATAACTAAATATTTATCTAGGGGAATTACCTTTTTTGTAACCTATAATTCTGCATACTTCTTCTTCCTGTCTAGGGGACATGTTTAGAAAGAAGATTTCAGATTTATCTTCATTTACTTTTGGACCTAAGGCTCTCATGAAAATATTGATAATTTGTTTATAATTTATAGCCTCAGTAGAAGTGCTTTCACCAGGTAATAAGGTATCATTTGCAAATTGCTGATGTGTAATATTAGCTATATTTTATGTTATTATGAGGCCTTTTATCATTCCTAGTTGTTGAGCTCTAGATACTGCCCTACCAAAAGCCTCAACCATTACCATATAAAGAAAAGGTGACAATGGATCACCTTGCCTTGGGCCTCTTGAGATATCAAAGAAGCCTTCAAGCGTACCATTGATCAACAATGATATCTTAGGTGAGGAGATATAACTATATATCATGTTAACCTATTGAATTGAAAAACCAAAGGATCTCATACATTTACACAATAATCTCCACTTGAATTTGTCATAGGCTTTTTGTATGTCTAATTTAACAAGCACACTTGGTTCCTTATTAGCTTGGATTGAATGTAAGAGTTATTTTATAATAATGATTCTGTAAAATATGGATGTCGTAGGGACAAAACCTATTTGTTCTTCTGAGATGATCTTAGGATAAAGTGTTTTGAGTCAGTTGGCTAAAGCTTTGGAGAGTATTTTATATATGGTATTACAAAGGGAAATGGCCTTGAATTCTCCTGGATACTTAAGATTATTCTTTTTTGGAATTAGTGTGATGAAGGTATTGTTATTTTCTTTCAATAATCTACCTAATTTTCTAGAACATTCTATTGCTTCCCATAACTCCTATCCTAAAATATGCTAGCATTTTGAAAAAAAATTACTTGAAATCCATCTAGACTTGGGGCTTTATCTGGGTGTAGGTGAAAAAGGGCCTTTTTAACTTCTTCCATAGTGAAGGGGCTATTTAAAAAATTATTATCTACATCTGTTATAAGTTCTAGTATATTTTGTAACATTTGTAGTTGAGCATCTAAATTTGAATATTCCCAATTATTAAGGGTGTCCTTGTAGTAGTTAAAAAAGATATTTTCTACTTCCTTAGGATTATCCACCATTATGCCATTCTCCTCTTTCACACTCAATAGACTATTGGTTAACCTCTTCTTCTTTGTTCTATTATGAAAGAATTTAGAGTTTCTATTTCTTGCTGATAACCAGGTCTCCCTAGATTTTTGTTTCTAGGAGAACTTCTCTTCTGTTAGGATATCTTCATGTTTCTGCATAAGTTCTTTTTTTGTTGTGAATAAATATTGTGATCCATTCCTTCGTTTATGATTTTTTCATTGAGTTCTTCCAACTATTTTTCAATTTCTCACTTTTCTTCAAAAATATTTATAAAATGATTTTTGTTCCATTCTAGTATCTTATGTTTAAGAGTTTTTTCCTTGGTTATGAAACATGAGATTTTCGATCCCTCTACGTTGTCTTCTTTTCACCATTTTTAAAAAAGATGAAGAATTTTTTTAATCTTGGAGCCACATGTTCTCAAATTTTAATGGATTCCTTGCTGGTATGAATTCCTCATATATCTCCAGTTTGACAAGGTAGTGGTCTGATCCTAATAGATTCATTATTGTTGCATTAAATGAACAATTAAAAGTTCATAGGTTTCCTCAAAAGAAAAACCTATCAATTCTTTCCATGATGTTACTAAATCCCGCTCTCCTATTATTCCAAATATAAACCCCATTATTAGTTTTAATGTCTAAACAATTATTAGAGATTACCCATTCTCTAAAATCTTTAAGTAATTGTGTTTCTTGCATAATACCCCCTTTTCTCACTTAGGTCTAATAAAGCATTAAAGTCTCCCACTATTATGTAATTCCAATCCTTATGTAGATCAAAATGTCTATTTATTTACCTCTAAAAACATCTTTTATCTGCTATTATTACTGGTCCATACACATTAATGAGATAGAAATTGAGCGGGCTGTTCACACTTCTTACCCATCCACCCATCCAGTTTTTATTTTTTGTGAGCAGCTCAATGTTTACCTTCCTAGGATCCAAAAACATAGCTAAGCCCCCTGTAGCTGTCATAACATCAACAAACTCACACTTCCATAATCCACATCTTTTCTTGATATTTCCTTTTTCTTCTTGATTTAATTTAGTTTCTTGTATAAGGATAATTTATGATTCCATAAGATTTAAGTAACGTTTTAGTAAGCGTTGTTTTCTAGGGGCATTTAGACCCCTAGAATTCCATGTAGTGAGATTCATTGGGCCGTGAGAAGGTTCTTCCCCTTCCCTTCATAAAATAGATCAATGAATTTGGTTTGGTTTTTCAGCTTCTCCATCCAATTTTATGAGATCAACCAAGGATTTCCTGCCTCTTCTTTTAGGAAATTTTTCATTATTTTGGCTTCTAAAACCTTCCTTTGTTTCTGCAATACCAGCATGGTTGTTCTCACTTCTGGAGTAATTCTATCCATCTCTATATTATCCAAATTTGGTTCTTTGTCATCCTCATCTAAAAGGGATTTAAATACCTTATCCATATTCTCCCGTGACCTGGGTTCTTGTTGGTCTGCAAGTTGATGGAAGCCAAACATCTCATATATTGCTTCAAGTTCAGGAGGAATTTGGTTTTCTTTGTATGGAATTATTGCCCACTCTTGATTTTATAATTCCTTGTTTACTATTATAGTATCACTTTAATCATTTGGGTTTTTCAATACTGTTCCAGATCTTTGCTCATTTACTTCTGTTGTAATCGGTAGATTAGTAAGCTCTTTAGATTTTTTCTTTCCTAGTCTATGTTAACAACTTGTGCTCCTCTAAATAATGTTAGTTGTTATGTTCTCTTCATTTCTCTTATTTTAGTTATGAGGTACTCTCTTTCTTTATTGATCTCTTCCATATTAATGAAACCACTGATTATTTGATCTAGCATAGACTCCAATATATCATTGCTTAGATTTTCAATATCTTCCTTAGTCTTTGCATGGTTTGATACTGTTACCCTATTTATTTTCTTATCATACACATTGGTCACACTGGGTCGGTATATTTGATTAGTCTTCCCAGAAATAATAGTGTCTATGCCCTGATTTGTGCCTACTTGCTCAAACTTTAAATTACATTTACACTGTGATTCCTCATCCTGATTCTTCATCATTATGTTCATCTCATTATCCTCATATTCCTCCACACTGATATCCGGGATAAAATCATTATCAGGGGTCCTATTTATTTCTCTACATAATTTAAAATCTAGCTCCTTGGCTTCACATTCCGCTTCTACAAAGGTAACCCCTATCTGTTGTTCTCTAAGTTTATCCCTATCCTCCTCAAAAGTCATATGATAAATATTTACAGACATGCTATTGTCATGGAAAATAATCCTATCATCTATCTCATCTGCTTCTAAGAAGTCTAAGTGATTATATAGATTCGGAACTACCACAAACCCTCCTCTATTCTTAAAGAATTTGATTTATAACATTTCCTCCTATTTATTAGGGGAAATCCAACACTCAGAATCATCCTCTTCTTTTGGGTCCTCAAAAATTCTACCATTAAAGAATTCTGGGTTAATTTTATACAAAGATGAATTGAAGTTCAGAATTATTGGATCCAATTTCCTTATGTTAATATGTATTTTGATTACTACTATATAATTTGAATATCCAAAATATTCTTCTACCTTTCCTACAAAGGATCAAGATATTCACAGATCTTTCTAATGGTTCCTTCATCCAATAATTCAATAGGAAGGTTTGGGAGGAGGACAACTCTGTCTGATGTCCCTTCCTCATCTTTTTTGGGCACAAAATTAGGTTTCTAGTTTACTATAGAAAAATCAAGACCTCTATATTTGGGGCATTTTCCTATTGTTAATTTCTCCTTAATTCTTGAATTTTCACAAAAAAATGAAGAATTAATCAGCAGAAAGGATAGTTATACTTATCTAGTTATTATTCACCATTTTGAACCATCTTTCTATGTCTTTGATTGGGAGGTTCGACCCTTTCCATCGTGCAAAAAACCCTAAATCGCTAAATTTCATAACTTCCTTATTAATCCAATATTCCTTGATACTATTAGTTCAGACAAGGATTGCCTTTTGTTTTCTAGGGTTTTCCATTTTTTCAGAAAATGCGCTAACCTTCCTGCACTCCTCCGGGGGAGGATAATATTTGGCTGTAATAGATTGATTTATTATTGGAGGAGGTTTGATCTTTGCATTTGAGCCCATTTCTTGAAAGATCTGATATTTATTTGAAAGGAGGAGGCGACCAGAATTATTTTTCCCCAATGTTCTTCTTGATATTTTAGGTTTGCCCTTGATTGAATTTTTTTTTGGCATTACCAATGTCCAACCGTCTGAATTGTAGAATCTATACCAGCACCAAGAAGGAAATATAAAATAGCTGAAAATGAACAAAATCAATAACAATAATACTTTGATATGGAATAGAGGATGCTTAGATTCTTAGAGCAGAAAAAGCTATTTTATTCAGATGATCAGAAAAGAAAATTACAACTCTTATTTAACCAGAATAATCTCAAGCATCAAACCTAGAGAACTACGATGGAAAACATATAGCTAATTGCATGTAACAGCAGTTTGAACAAGAGAATGAACTGTCCATTACTACAAGCTAACTTATGGAGACTTACATTAATAATAAAAAAGACTAACTTTGCTCTTAGTAATCGTAGTCTATTTTATTGTAATGCATCCTAAAAAATATAACTAAAACTTAAGAACAGATAAAGATCTGTTACAATACTGCATTTAAGCAGATTATTATGCAAGCCAAAAAAAAAATGAAACAAGACTAAGGTTTAACTATATATCATGCATCGATTGGCGGTGGAACTCCAGATCTGATTTAGAATTCATGGACAACATCAATCTTCATACTCCCCCTTGATGCTGAGAGGGATAACAATCTTATCTCTAAGAGCCAAAAATTGAAACTTTGCAACAACCTTTGTGAAGATATCCGCAATTTGATCCTTTGTGTTAACATACTTCAATTCAACCGCTTTCTTCTGTACCAAATCTCTGATGAAGTTTTGTTTCAAATCAAAGTGTTTTGTCCTGGAATGATGAACCAGATTCTTGGCCAATTTAATGGCATTAATGTTGTCACAAAAAATCACAGTAGGCTGAACCTGAATCTCACCAATTTCTTCAAGAAGCTTTTTGAGCCATAAAGCTTGTGTGCCTGCTGAAGTGACTGCAACATATTCTGCTTCTGTAGAAGAGAGAGCGACCATACTTTGCTTCTTTGAACTCCATGTGATTAAACCAGATCCCAAAGAAAAACAATTACCAGATGTAGATTTTCGGTCATCCAAACTACCTCCCCAATTGGAATCACTAAAGCCAACAACCTCAAATTTTTTAGAAGAATAGTGAATTCCAAAATCGAGATTGTTTCTCACATACCTCAAAATTCTCTTGGCTACCTTCATATGTTCTTTTGATGGATTTGTCATATACCTTGAAACCAATGAAACTTCTTGCTTGTAATAAAGGGTAGGTTCACTCTTACTTCTTTGAAAGCCATTCTGCTGAAAATATCCATCAATCCTTGCATACCATGCATGTGGTGCTTGCTTGAGGCCATACAAAGCCTTCTTTAGCTTCTAAACATGATCTTCTTTTCCTTTAACTTCAAAACCTTGTGGCTGTCCCACATATACTTCCTCTTCTAAGTACCCATTTAGAAAGGCACTTTTCACATCCATGTGATGAATAGACCATTTCTTTTGAGCTGCAAGAGAGATTAGCATTCTAATAGTTTCTTGTCTTGCTACAGGTGCAAAAGTTTCCTCATAATCAATGCCATACCTTTGAGTGAAACCTTTAGCAACTAATATTGCCTTGTATCTTTCCACACTCCCATCACTATTATACTTGACCTTGTAGACCCATTTCATGCCAATCTTCTTTTTCTCATGTGGAAGCTCTACAAGCTCCCAAGTCTCATTCCTATCAATGGAATCCATCTCTTCATTCATTGCTTGCATCCAAACCTCATTAGTACATGCATCTTCAAAACATGATGGCTCAAAATCAGCTTTAGCAAGTAATGCAAAATTTATTGTCTCACCTATTGGATCTTCTTCATGTTCTTGATTTTGACTTCTCTAATAAATATCACTTAATCTTCTTACCTTTCTTGTAGAACTTGGACTTGAGGATGGACTTCCACTTGGAATTGATGAGGGGCTGCTTGGTGGACTTGGAGATCCTATAATAGATTCATTAGCTAGCTGCTCATTATTATTATCAGCAATAATATCATCATCCAAAACTGATTTTGGCTTTTCAACATGGCTTTTTTGATGACCATAAACTCCCCCTTCATCAAAAATCACATCTCTTGAGACAAAAATCTTATTAGTAACAAGATTATACAATCTATAAGCTTTGCTCTCCTCACTATAACCCACAAAAATGCATGATTCACTTTTAACATCTAACTTTTGTCTATTTTAATCAGGTATACGAACATAAGCCAAGCAACCAAAAACTTTAAAATGATTTACATTAGGCCTTTTCTCATACCATGCTTCATAGGGAGTCATCTTGTCTAGGGCACTTGTAGGACTCCTATTGAGAATATAGACTGTTGTAGCAACTGAATCAACCCAATAAGTATTGTTCAAACCCTTGGTTTGTAACATGCTCCTTGCCATTTCTACTATAGTACGGTTCTTTCTTTCAACCACTCCATTTTGTTGAGGTGTGTAAGCAGTTGTGAGTTGTCTCTTGATCCCATTCATTTCACAAAAATTATGAAAATCTTTGGAGCAATACTCTCCTCCACGATCTGTTCTCAAACATTTGATTGTATTTCCTTTCTCATTCTCTAAATGGGCTTTAAACCTCTTGAATGTATCAAGAGCTTCATCCTTAGTCTTCAAAAAATAAACCCAACACATGCGTGAGTAATCATCAATAAAAGTGATAAAATATGATGACTTACCCAAACTTTTTGTTTGCATAGGACCACAAATATCAGAATGAATAAGTTGAAGTGGGTGATGAGCCCTCCATGCATTTCCTTTTGGAAATGATTCTCTTGCATGCTTCCCTTTTGCACATCCTTCACAAATTTTGTTGTTCTCTTTAACCTTAGGCAATCCAAGAACCAATGCATTTAGAATCTTCAAACTATGAAAATTCAAATGACCATACTTGAGATGCCACAACCAACTTTTATCCTCATAAGCCATATTCACAAGCTGATTGTCATTTTCACCAAACTTCAAGGGAAACATCCTATTCTTTGTCATAGGAACAACTGTAATCACTTTATTGCCCTGATTCTTATCATAGATAGTACATTTCAAATTTTCAAATACAACTCTATAATTCTTCTCACATAGCTGCCCAACACTCAATAAATTATGCTTCAATTTTGGAGTATAATAGATATCTTGAACACTTTTCATACCTCCTTTTGTCTGAACTTCCATGGCTCCTTTGGCTGCAACCTCCACCGTATTATTATTACCAAGAGTAATATTTGATTTATATCCATCATCAAGCTTTGAAAAAATATCCTTGTTACCAAACATATGGTTAGAGCACCCAGAATCCAAATACCAAACATCACTCATATTATTTTCAGCTTTTCCATAACACAAGAATAAATTACCTGAGGAAGGATCCTCATCTTGTTGAGCATAATTTGCATTATTGTTACCTAATTTCAGCCTACACTTTTTCTCATAGTGTCCATACCAATTGCAATGATAACATTGAATGTTTCTTTTATCAAATCTACCTCGGCCTCTTCCTCCTTGAGCACCTCCTCTTCCTCTAGTTCCTCTTGAAAAGTTTTGATTTTGACCCCTTCCTGAACCTTTGTGGTTGTTATTGTTGCTGTTAGCACCATCATTCTTTGAAATTTGCAATTGGGAAGCAAAAGCCTTCTCACTAATGCTGGTAGAAGTGTCCCTTATTCTATCCTCATGTGATATGAGAGATCCAACTAGCTCATCAAACTCCAAGGTGGCTAAATTTTTACTTTCTTCAATAATAATTGCTACAGTATTCCATTTTGGGGTTAGAGATCTCAATAGCTTCTGTATCACATGCTCTTGGCTCATAGGTTCACCCAAAGTGGCCATTTTATGAACCACATCCTTGACTCTTACACAAAAATCTCCCACATTCTCACTTTCCTTCATCTTCAAATTCTCATATTCTCTCTTTAAGGTTTGTAGTTTCACAACCTTGATCTGGTCATTGCCATGGTAAGCATCTTTTAGAGTCTTCCAGGCCTCCTTTGCTGTCTGTGCATCAACAATTCTGGGAAACAAGCTCTTCTCAAGAGTCATTTGAATGTGAAATAGAGCCATTGCATTCTTCTTCTCAGCTTCCTTCATCAATCTCCTCTCATTAGCTATGAGATCTTCCCAATTCTCAGGTTCTTCATATCCTAATTCAATGATTTCCCAAAAATCTTTTCCTATCAAAAAGGTCTTCATCTTGATTGACCAATATTGATAATCAACTCCATTAAATTTTGGAATTTGCAAATTATTTGCCATGATGAAAGCTTCACAATCCTAAAGCTCTGATACCAATTGTAGAATCTATACCAGCACCAAGAAAGAAATATAAAATAGCTGAAAATGAACAAAATCAATAACAATAATACTCTGATATGGAACAGAGGATGCTCAGATTCTTAGAGCAAAAAAAGCTATTTTATTCAGATGATTAGAAAAGAAAATTACAACTCTTATTTAACCAGAATAATCTCAAGCATCAAACCTAGAGAACTACGATGGAAAACATATAGCTAACTACATGTGACAACAGTTTGAACAAGAGAATGAACTGTCCATTACTACAGGCTGACTTATGGAGACTTACGTTAATAATAAAAAAGACTAACTTTGCTCTTAGTAACCGCAGTCTATTTTATTGTAATGCATCCTAAAAAATATAACTAAAACTTAAGAACAAATAAAGATCTATTACAATACTGCATTTAAGCAGATTATTATGCAAGCCAAAAATCAAACGAAACAAGACTAAGGTTTAACTATATATCATGCATCGATTGGTGGTGGAACTCCAGATCTGCATTGATTGGCGGTGGAACTCCAGATCTGATTTAGAATTCATGGACAACATCAATCTTCATATCCTCAGAAGGATAAGGCTTCCGAATGTCATCAAAAGTTCTACAAAAATTGCTTCTAGCGTATTTCATATTTTTGTAGGTATTGATTTGTTTCCATAGCTTGTCTGTGGGATCACTATCGTCATGCTTAAGGCCAACATCCATATCTACATGGGTTTTAACATTATTAGATGACTTGAGGAAACTATATTTCTTCTTGTTTGGATCGAAGATTAGACCTTCAACTTCTATTCTGGTTAGGGCTTTAGAGGCTTTTTAATTTCCGTGAACAAAACTAGAGATTGCATACTTCATTCGTATAAAAAACATGAAATTGATTATCAAATCCGAGTCTTAATTCAATTACTTTTCATTGATCTAAATTTTTCTTCTGCCAGATTAGAGTAGAATAATACGAAGACAAAATCATTTTTTGTAAAGATATCTATATAAAATTTCTAATTTGGCATCCATATGATATCATTATGTTATTAAATTAAAATAGTTTTATTTACAAAATATGCATTATTAGAAAAAGTGCTAAAAACTAAAAGCATAAAACGTTGAAAGTGAGAGAAAAATACTCCTACAACATTTGGAAATCAAAATGAAAAACACTCATAAAGAATCTACCTAGTCGAATTTCATTTAGGGCCCGTTTGTTTGGGGAATATGGATTTGGCCCAAAACCTTATTATCTCATAATAAGGTTTTGAGATTCTAGTTTTGCATAACCAGAAGATAAATTGAACTGTTTGGTTGACGGGGAAGATGAGAAAGTTTTAGGAAGATGAGCCAATTTTGGGAAATGAGCCAATAAAAAATAGAGCAATAAAATACCATAACTAGGTTTTCAAATGAATTCCACCTTTTAGGTGGAAGTTGCAAATCCTTGTTTTTGGAGCAAAATTGGAAGATAAAAATTATATTATGGTTTTCACGTTTTCCAATGTAAGCAACCAAACTAAGGATTTGGAGTCAAAACCAAGTTTTCTCTCCCAAATTCCAATTCCACCCCTCAAACAAACGGGCCCTTTTTTATGTGGAAATCTGGCCCTTTTTTCAAAATTTTATTGTTTTACTTTGTAAAATAAGAAATACATATACAATTCTTGTAGACTTTTAAAAATTTCTTAAGTATTGTGGTTCTTGGAAGGATATGGTAGAAGCCCTAACTTCTATCTCTTAAACTCAAAGGTCTCTTTGGGAAAAGGCTTTGTAAATATATCTACCATCCAATTTTTGGTACTAACATATTCCATCTTTACAAGAACATTAACACCGTAAAGATGGAGAGGGGGCTTATGAGTCAGAAAGGGTGCAAGATAGAGTTTTAGATTTAAAAAATGTAGGCGAGGAAGAGACAAATGACGAAGATGATTTTTCTCCCATTTTCTTTGTCCTAGTCTCTATTGGGGTCTTTATAATTTCTAGTAGGCTTGCATAAAACCCTTTTGAGATATTTTTTTCATATGGTTATTGTGTGTGTGCTAGGAGTGTGGAGATCAATTCTAATTGGTGATCTTTTGGCTTTACTTGTTCATGTTCCCCATGTGGTCAATGTGGTATTTGTGCTTTGGTTTCTTTTGGTAGTGAGTTTTGGGGTTTTTTAGCCTACCTTTTTAGCGTTGCACACTTTTTGGTTCACATTACCCTTGGCCATGCTAGCACTAGTTCAACTTTGACCTTTGTATGGTCCTTTAGAGTATGTACTTTGTTCCTGAGTGGGTTTTATTTTTCATGGAGCTTTGGGGCTTCTAGCTCTCACTTTGTATGCCTTTGTGGTGGTTTTGGTCATTGGGTTCTTCTAGGGTTTTTCCTAGGTCTCTAGCTTGGCTCAATATTCATGTTTTAGAGCTCAATAATATTTATTGGTGCTGAGGGTTGTCCCATTAGGTTTTCTTATATGAGGGTACTGAAAAAAGAAAGCTCCATCCCCCTTTTGGTGGCCCCATTCAAACCAAGTCTAAGGGGATTTTGGTTGTTGTCACTCTCACTGGTGTGTCCAATTGGATTTGGGTGGACCCTACTTTGTCTCTAGTTAAGAAAGGCTTTATGGGCTTTGCTGATTCTATTACTTCTCAAAGGTGTGTTTATGTGACTCCCAATTGTAGGGGTTTTATTTTTTCCCTCTTTGTAAGGCTTTCTTGGTTTTACTCTTATGGCCCTTTTGTCTTTTTTGTTGAGTAGTTTCTTTTTGGTGTTGGGTATTTTGGTGGCTTCATTTTATTTTTTCTATCAAGTGGTTTCTTGTAGTTTTGAAGGGCTTGGCCTAGCTATGTATTCTTTCTAGTTAGGGTTTGGTCTTGGTGGGGTTGTATTTATCCTTGCTGATGCTTGTTGTTCTTAGATTCTATTCTTTGGTAGGTTGTTCTTAATCTAGGCTAACTTATTCTCTATATGGCTCCTACTGAGGTGGATTTTTTGCCTATTTCAAGGTGGGATTTCTCCTTGGGGATATAATGGGGAATTGGCTCACTTTTCTCCCACTTTTTTCTTTCCCATGTCTTATTGAACTGGAAGTGTACCCTATGGAGGTGGAGTACTACTTTTGGAAAGAGGTTAATTGTCACTCTATGTGGTATTCTCTTAGTTGTGGCTTCTTGGGTACAAGTTTGAATTAGATTATAGTTTCTCTTTAGGTGGTTTTCTTCTCTAAGTTACTCCTATTATGGTGGGATCCTCTCCTATCAAGGTCGAGATGAATTTTGTAGTAGATTCATTGGCTGGCTATTGGGATGCCTTAGCTAAAAACTATATATTGATTTTGGAAGCCCTTTAAAGAATTTTCTTGAAGATTTTGGGAGCCTTTCAAAACCCTATGGTCATTCTCTCTCCTTTGGAGGCTCTTTTATTCCCAGTTAGTGTAATTTTATTTACTTTTAGTTAGTGGATTTTAAGGTTATGGGAGCCTTGTTAAAACAAATTATTCAAGTTAAGGGATCCTGTAAATTTTTTTGGGTCATGTCTAAGATTTAGGGAGCCTTTAAAAACCCTTGTGTTGGAGTTGTGGGGCTTTGGCCTTATGTTATCATAGTTTTTTCTTATATACTTTTATCTTTTTAGTTTGTTGTTTCTTATCTATTTGTAAGTTATTTTTTTGTAATGTTCCATCTCTTACACCTATGTTTTTTTATGTGGGGTTCCATATCCCTATCAAAATCTATTTGTAAATGGTTTTAGGGCCCCTTCAAAACTTATTATTTCTATTCTATTTGTATGTTTTTTTTTTCTTTGTTTATGTGGGGTTTCATATTCCTCGCAAAATATATTTGTAAATGGTTTAAGGTCCCCATATAAATACACTTTCCTTTGATAAAAACGTATTCCATCTTTACTGCTTTTTTTCAACTTATTACCTCAAGAAATTATATTTGATAGGAATGTAATTAGTCCTTGAGTGCATTACTAGATTTTTAGAAATGTTAATGTAACATGTTAAATTTTAAAATATTAATGGAAAATGTTATCAAAAATATTATTGTTGCTATGTATTCTACTTCAACAGTGGATATAGAGACAAAATTTTGTTTCTTACTAAACCAAGAAACAAAACTATAATTTCTTATTAGGAATGTACTACCATTAGTACTCTATTATCCAAACTACTTACCCAATCTACATCTTTTTATTCTCTTAAGCTGAAATCATCACCTCTTGGGAACCATAAGACAAGATTAAAGGAACTCCTTTCACATATTTAAAGATTCTCTTCAGTGCTTGTACATGTGTCTCCTTAGGGGACTCTTGAAATATTTCTATAATCCTGAATACTTCCATACTGTGTAGTCTCAAAGCTATCAAATAAACAAAACTTCCTATCATATATTTTTAGAGAATTTGATTAAATATGAGGGATTCTTTATCTTTACATAACTTATGCCCTATGATCAAAGATGTACTTTCAAGATCGCATTCCTCTATCTTAAATATTTTCAACATTTATTTAGCATATTTTATTTGTGAAATATAAGTTTCATCACTAAATTGAGACACTTGCAATCCTTATCTAATAAATAAGTTTTGTTCAACAAGGACATTTCAAAATCTTTTTTCATCCTTTGATAAAAATGTTGGCACATATTATTTGTGTCACCTCCAAAGATGATATCTGTTGGTATTATGGAAAGGTGAGTTACTGAGAGGTGAGGGGTGAATCAGTAACCCTAAATTTTTTTGTTCTCAATCCACAAGATAATATCCTTCATTAACCGGCCTTTCATATTCATAGTTACCATTCATTCATGAATATAACTAAAATATAAAATACTTCTAATCTAACAAATAAGAATTCATGAAACTTCATACATTTGACACAAAGATTTTGGTATCACAGAAACCCTTATTAGAAGGTAAAAACCGTGGTCAGGATGAAACCCACAAAGCTTCACTAATTGTAGTAATAAATTTGCCTATTAGGGAATATAATTTTTTATCATTTTTGATGATCTTACCCTACTAGGAGTAACATATAAGACCTGTTAAGATCTACCTTGTTAGAGTATTTTGGAACACTCATTAAGTGTGCACTCAATTAAGATATTTACAATGAGATGGTTAAGTCTACTCTGCTAAGAGATTTTTTGCTACAATTGTTAGAAAGTAACAACATACATGATCTAGATGTTGCAACTTACTTTGTAGAATATTAGATCTTATTAGCCCTTATCTGAAATCACCTTTATGTGATAGATATCTCCTTCAAATACTTCTCGATAGCCTATGTTCTACTTCTGATATAATCCTTAATATTGATTCAATACTTAGCATCATAACCCTGTCTAATATTCAGATGTCTCCTATAGGCGGCTATTGCTTATCATTATTGTTGTAATTTGACATCTTGGCAATACTTAAATCATAATGATTTAGACCTAATTAGGGTTGTATAAACATCTAGAAAATATTTGATCAACAATCCATATGAATAACCTAATTCAAAACTGCATAGGGATTATCACCAATCAATTTGATATCTCCAATAAATATTAACCTCAATTTATGTAAACCACTTTCTAGCTCGGTAAAAACCATTTGCCTTGTTTTCAATATCATCACAAACTTTTATGTCGATCCTGCATTGCTCGATAAACAGTACTGCATCTCTGCCTTAGTAAAATATTGATGTTCGGTAATCAAGTATACTCGGTTATAATTGTACTTGGTAATCATGTGGCTCAGTGTAGATGCTCGATAAAGTCTATGCTCAGTTAACATGTCTTTCTCCTTATGCTCTGATCGGTTACTATACTTAGTTCTTTGACTGACCTATCTTGATTTCTCTGCTTTACCGATTATATGTGTGACGCTAATGAAAAAACTTAATGCAATTAGTTGTAACATTCCCCCCCGTTGGCATTAGTGATAAAAATACATATGTATGTCATTTTTCAAAATATTTTCCAAAAAATTATAAACTTCAAAGCTTGTTGACTCCCCCTGCCAGTATACTCGGTAATGTACATGTACCCAGTATACACTACACTAGCTCGGTGTATACAAAAATCTTCATTTACCGACCACAAACTTGTTCAGTTCTGATCTTCAATACATAACAAAATCGTGTAATACAATCAAGTCAACAACATGATGCCATAGACTCATCAATAAGTTACACAATGTATAGCATATCCATATCTTTCATATCCATCTCATCTTCATGTAGATATCTCATTCCTTTACCATTTTCCTTCTTTAGATGTTTGTAACCATCATGATAAGTACAGTCAAAATTAGTTGACATCAATTCAATAATACATTGATTGATTTAACTGTCTTACACATTACTTTAGTAGCTCAGTGACCATCAATCACTGTCTTTCACTTGTCCATTCCTTCTGTCAAGATATTCAATCAGTTGTAGGTTATCACTGTTTCCTTCAAGAAATTGAGGCTGAAATCAAACTTCAGCCATTGATCTAGGATCATCGAATGGTCTCAAATAATACATTTAACATCAAAAAATGATGGATGTTAGGTTACATGTCAATGTGGCTAGTCGTGCTTATCGATACCAACATGTTGAGTCTGCGACAAGTTGACAACCCTAATTTGATACATGTCAACAATCTGGTGACTTCCTAGAGAACTCTGTTTCCTTCAAGAAATTGGGGCCAAAATTAAACTTTAGCTATTGATCTTGGATTATCAGATGGTCTCAAATAATACATTTAACATTATAAAATAATGGATGTTACTATTAGGTTACGTGTCGATGTGACTATCTGTGTTTATGGATAGTAGATAACACTACTGAATCTGCAATAAAATCACGTCCCATCTTTTGAAAATCAACAATAAAATATTTTTTTTACCATAATTAATGAATGATTAGCCAATAAAATAAATAAATTTTCAAATGGTATATAAAATTCGCCAATACAATTATTTTTTTTCCATTCAAAAGAAAACCATTCACCTCATATATTATAATTTTTTTACTTCAAAAGAAAATTATTCACCTCATACAATATATATTTTCCCCCACGACTATATAATTTACCAAGAATTTAAGGAATTTTCATTCGGCATGGAAAAAATCGCCAATACAAACTATGAAAATTCACGGATTTGAAAAAAAATCACCTTCATTAAGAAAAATTTCCTCCTAAAATAATGTAGGATTTGCCAGGATTTTACACTTTTTCCTAGGAGGGGGTTTCTTAAAGTTATCCTTGCTCCCATTTCATCCACAGAATATTTTAATGACAATCATTAATTATTTCTATGATATCTTTTGTGTCTAAAGGCATATGAAAGATTTTTCCCATAGAAGATATTTATTGGGGGTCCAACCATATAAGACTTTACATTTGATACTTCACATTAAAAGAAATTCTAAATGATTTACTCATGTCTACTTCATTTTTCTCCCTTATGCCTTTAATATTTAAATCATAGTGATTTAACTCTTAAGCTTTTGAAGATGTATGCATGATTTGAAATCATTGTGCCTGCTATCTCTTAGAATTTGAACCAAATGACATAGACCAAAAAATAATCTATTTTTGGTGGACGCGACTAATTTTTTTTTTTTGTTTTTGAATAATTGATCATCAAATTCTTTTAGGGAAGTAATCTGGAGTAAGCGAGTTCTGGTGACAGAAGTAGTACACGTTGTTGATATCCTCCATTGATGAACTTGTAACAATAATAACCTCATTAGTAGATCAAATAAACCATTCTTCTCAAACCAATATCCTTTCAAGATTAAAATAAGATTCAACATCACCAAATCATATATTCTAAGCTTCAATGAAAATGGCCAAACTGCACTTGTTGCTTCCAGAATCAATTTGGGGAACTGTTTAAAACTCATCATGAAATTTCAAGAATTGATATGTTGATAAACATTAGACCATATATTGCAACACATTTGATGGCTCTAGAAATTTCATTCGAGAGTGCAAAATGTTTGTTGTCAAAATAAGCCTCTCAATTATTTTCAAAAAAATTGGCTGATAAAACTCTATGAATGGTGTTTGGTTTTGGTCTTGATAAATTATAAAAATGAGCAGCTTGGATTTTGAAAATAGGCATAGGACTTTAATTTATTGTAATATAAATATTTGTAAGGAATAATTGGCTTAGTGTGGAGTCACTTGGGTGGGAAATATGGATTTATATCAAATGCCATTATGATACATTTTGCAATGTGTATATATCAAACCGAATAAATTGCAATCTGATTTGGTTTTGAAAAAATATCAAATGGATTGATGAGGCTTTGTAGATGGACACATGAGTATATAAACATGATGGAAATCAAAGGTAAAACTTTTTTTGATATGATAGTAAGCTAGTAAAGAAAAATAGGTCTACAAAGTTGACCACTTTAATAGATTTGACAAGCATTATTGATAAACTACTAAAAATTGTATTTGGTTTGAGCATTAAAAAGTTATTAAATAAAACCATGAGACCATTAGAATTGGAAAAGGAATATATTTTCATGTGGAAAATCCAGGAGAACCATTGGCTTGACTAGAAATGCTTTGGGTACTAAGATATTATGCTCCTAATGTGGCCTATCATGCATATTTGCCAATGTCAAAATGATAAATTCCCCATGGCATGAAAATTGACTAAATGAAATATCAGTCTTGGGAGTCTGCAACTTGGCACACATGTTCATTTTAGATATATAAAGGTGTTCTCCAGGTCACTTGTCATGATGATTATCCATTTTTTGTGTTTACCCCTCTGGAGTTAGCTCCTGAATACACATATTATACATGGTATAATCAACTTTTTCTTATTGAGGGTACTTCAAATTTTGCAAAATTTTTTTAGTCCCAACACTATCAATCATTTCATTTTCTTATTTTAACTCTTCACTAACCTCCTTATATCTTTCTTTAAATTTCTTGATCTATTCCATTAGTTTACTAATTTACTCATTTGATTCTTTGATATTTTCTTTTTAAAATATATGTTCTCACTATCAACACTTTCCAAAGCTTCAAGAGTGGAGGGTGAACCCACAATAGTGGGTTACACTTTTTTGCCTGAACGGACACTGTACTCTAAATTTTGAATAATTTTTTTAGATTCGAATGCATATTGTCATTAAACCGTTAAGAATCAGAAGATGAAGTAAATTAGAGTCTTTTAGGTTTTTTTATCTAGATTCTAAATATATTTTTTATTTTTATTTTTGAATTGATTTGATTGGTTTTTTCTTTCTCCCACAAAAATTGGTATGTTGCTAAAAACATCATTTTCAAAGAGTTACATTATTTTCGTAGAGCATAACTTTTTTTCTAAAATAGATATCAATGTGATTCTTTCAAATTTAGTTTTTTAACATCCATATGGAGGGCATGCAATTGGTTTTATGACATTATCATGATTATTTCATATTTTATTAACGTTTGAAGTTGACTAAGCCATAATTTTGACATACCTTGACTACATAGCTTATAACTTTTTGTGTATTTCTCCAATTTTATTTTTATTTATTTTTGATAGAAAGATAACTTCAATACCTAGGGCATAGATATTTTTTTAATTTTTTTTTCTCTCATTTACTATTTTTCCATAAGCATCGAACATAGAGGTGAAGATACGGTGAAATATCTATGTTTAGTAAAACTAAAAATACAAAGTCATAATAAACTTAATATATATTAACATTATAATAATTGGAAAGAGTTTTCTTAGTAGTACCTTACTAAATAGATAGGTTTTTCAAATGGATTCATTTGATCTACCAAAAGATAAAGTCGAAGTGATTTTTTATCAGCA
>BSBK01005225.1:222500-362974 GCA_027943335.1 Chamaecyparis obtusa
TAAGACCACCTGTACTCTCAAGAAAGGGTGAGATATCAATGGGCAATTGAAAAGATTGAGTACCAAGAAATGTCCCTATTATTTTTTCTATTCTTTCAATTACCTCCATCATATTTGGGTGTTGGTGTGGCAACTCCCTTTTACTTGACCCAGTCCTACTTGAATAAATTGAGTAAGGCATGGAAGTATCATTGATAAATTTGATTCATTAACATCTCTGAGAAAGTCATTGTCCACCACTTCTGATATTTTTTTTGGAAAATCCATACCTACCCATTTTGGTAAATTGTTTCCTTCTACAAACATGTCATCTATAGGTCTCCTCCTTCTCAACAATTCTAAAAGTAGGATTCCATAACTATATACATCACCCTTTGATGAAATGATTCCACCTTATCCATACTCTACAATACAAAATAATATAATAATCAATCATTCTCATCTTATACAAAATATATATACTATGTACAATGGCAATATAAGTTGTAATTATTCAAAATATATACCTGGTGCAATATAGCCAAAAGATCCTTTGAGTTCATTTATAGAAATCAATGGATTCATTATATTCCCAAATATGAGTTTGGAAATGCCAAAGTCTGCTATATATGGAGTCATATCTTCTCCTAGAAACACATTACTTGGTTTCAGGTCACAATGAATGACTTGCACAAAGACATGATGATGCAGATATGCCAATCCATATGCTATCTCCTTTACTATTCCTAAACGACTCAATAAATTCAATCTACATTCATTTCCTTGTTCGAGACATAACCATCAAGCTCCAAACTTCCATTTGAAATGAATGGAATAACTAAAGCTTTAAAATCAAGATTGGAACAAGCTGAAATTATTTTGATCACATTGCAATGCCTAACTCTTTTCAAAACATTGCATTCTTTGTTAGAAGTTTGGAGAGCATTCCCATCTTGCAAATTAAGAACTTTAACATCAATATTAATACCAATGTTGTTAACTCCTTTATAAACAGATCCAAAATTGCCAACTCCTAACAAATTGCTTTGACTAAACCCATTAGTTAAATCTACAAGTTCTACATATGAAATTCTTCTAGGCCATATATCAATATCAAGGTTACTAGCATGTCTTCTATAGAAAATAAACACCAATACAATTGATGAAATTAAGATTGCAATACCAATCACAATTGGTACCATCACCTTTTTAGACACTAGATTTTTTTAAATTGGAGTTGGAGCATGCTTGCAAACTAATCCACTCACCACAGAAGCCAAAATTTTCTATAACTGTAGACTCATTAATTCTTGCAAAAACTGCTCCCTTTGGAACCTCTCCTATTAATCTATTTGAAGACAGATTGATATGTTGAAGTGATATCATCTCTTGAATTGGGATTGCACCTGACAAAATATTGTTAGAGAGATCCATTTCTTGAAGGTTTTTAAGCTTTGTGAGAGATGTTGGTATTGGGCCATAAAATGAATTCCATGAAAGATTCAAATATTGCAAATTTTTCCAGCTTGACAATGCGATAGGAATTTCACTTGAAAAGTTGTTTACAAAAACATCTATAGCTTGGACCATTGTCATTTTGCTCAGTTCTAGAAGAGAACCTTGTAACAAATTGTTGGAGATATTGAAGTAGATTTGTAAATTTTGAAAACCTATTGATTCAAGGGATATATTTCCTCTTAACTTGTTGTGAGACAAGTCCACCAACTCTAAAGTTTGGCATCTCCCTAAACTAGAAGGCATTTCCCCTGATAATTGATTATGATCAATAATTAGCTCTTGTAATTATGAAAGATTAGCAAGACTATCTGGAATTTTTCCTGAAAGCATATTTTCACTCAAAGATAATAGCCCAACACCTTTAGCCCAACCCAAAATTTTTGGGATATATGTCCATGTAAATTGTTTCTATCTACAAATAATCTTTCAAGTTGTGGAAGTTGATAAATTGAGAATGGAATGGTTCCATTGAAATGATTATTCGATAAATGTAGCAATATGAGCTTTGTGAGGTTGGTAATCCCCCTTGGTATGTTTCCCTCAATTTGATTGGAGAACAATACCAACATAGAGACTTGGGATGATAGTTGGCTAATAGAAGAGGGCAATTGCTAGTGAAATAATTAGAAGACAAGTCTATATATTCCAAAGAGGAGCAATTTGTCAATCTTGTTAAAATAGACAAACCATTTCTTCCACTTAGAAGATGATTGTTATCAAAACTAAGCGATTGAAGTTGGTGTAAATTACCAAACTCTAAGGGCACCTTACCTTCTAATTGGTTATAACCTATCTCAAACCATTGAAGTTTACTACAGTTAGAGAGTGAGCTTGGGATTTCTCTAGTGAGTTGGTTAATCCACAATACTAGAATTTGCAACTCTGATAGTTTTCCAAGTTGCCACGGAATGTGGCCAATTAGCTGGTTTCTATCTAATGATAAGGTTTGGAGAAGAGTACAATTGGAAAAGGCGACAGGAATCTCCTTTGTTAATTTGTTTACTTCTAGATTGAGCACTATGAGTTGTGTAAGCATACTCAATTCAACATGAATACTACCATGGATTTTGTTGCTCGACAAATCTAAGGTATTCAAAGAGGTCAAGTTTCCTAGGGCTGATGGAATTGTGCATGTTAGTTGGTTCATTCCTAGATAAAGGGTCTCTAAATGGGAAAAAAGGCCGAGCTTGGAGGGAATGATACCACTCAAATGGTTAAAGGATAGTGATAAAAAATTCAAAGAATGAAAATTCGGTAGATCAGAGGGAATGGAGCCATCCAATTGATTCTTAGACAATCGAAGGACTCTTAGACAAAAAAGTCTCCCTAGTTGAGAAGGAATTTGGCCTTGGAAGCTATTATTCCAGAGAGAAAGTACTCTAAGAAAAGAGAGATTTCCAATGAAAGGAGAGATGGGACCGAGCAAAGACATACCCATGAGATTCAAAGAAAGCACACATTGATGTCGAGAAGAGTAGATAACACCAGTCCAATTGCAGAATGAGTGATGAGGAGACCAATCCAACAAGGAATTTTGGGAGTCTGAAGAGAAGGAATGCTTGAAGGCCAAAAGAGCCTCTTGATCAGAATGATAGGAAGGAGAAGAAGAATGGAGAGAAAGCCATCTTCATCTTCACTGAACTCAGAAATGACTAAAACTTAGAAACTCTAAGGGCCCGTTTGGTGCATGGAATTAACTTATCCAGAATAGGCCTATTCTAGAATAAGGACCTATTCTCAGATTAATTAATCCTCAAAATGAAAGCTGGAATAATCTATTCTACATTTGGATCCCATAATGTGAAATTGGAATAAGAATTATTTTTATTTTTTTAATTTTAATTTTTAATTTTTAAGTTTTGAACTTATCATTTTTGTTGTTGGATTTTTAATTAAAATATATATGTATTTTTAAATTTTAAATTTTTAAATTAAAATATGTATTATTAACTTAAAAAAATAAGATTATTAAAAAAAATTATTAAAAAAAAATTAGAAAAAATTTAAATTATAAAAAAAAATTGTAAAAAAAACAAGATTAAAAAAAAAAGATTATAATTTCCCTAACCGTTCACGCACAGACCTAAAAAACTTATACATTTTGATGTAATTTCGAATCCATGAAAAGCTTATTCCAGGAATAAGTTTAATTCCAGCTTTTTTTCAGAATTAACTAATGCAAGCATAAGGCCCAAAATGGGAATTAGTTTTCGAATTTGAGAAATCAAAAAACGGCCACAAACAGTGAATTAGTTTATTCTTGCATTCAATAATGCCTATTCTAGGTTAATTCCAGGTGCTAAACGGGCCCTAAAGCATTCTAGGCCGATGTGTTGTGTTTATGTCTATGTTTTTTATTAAATAGCTGCAAGTTAGTGCGTGGGGAAAACATTATCATATGAGTGGGGTTTAGGAGTTTCAAATTGTGTTTATATGCACGACTTGACATTGTTACAGAGCTTACACAACTTGACTTGATTTTTTTGAAGCAGTGCATGGGCAAAATGTTGTAACAAAGTCAAATGACCGACTTGACATTGTTACAAAACTTACACCACAAGTTTTCCAACTAGTGGAAGTGACATTTTCATGGTAAACTGAAGTAATCTGTGCTTAATTTGGTGTTATTTTTTCATTGTAGGATTGCCCCTAAAAGCTCTGGGATGGATTCGTAGGCTAAGCTCCTTACATAATATACTATTGACAAAATTTTAAAAAGAAGAAAATACAATAGATTTTAGCAAAATTTTCAGCATTGTTCTCCATAATCTGCATATTGTGTGGTCACAAATCACAAAACAATTGAAAAAAGTTTGAATTTATGTTTGTCTTAAGTGTGTTTTGTAGGAAGATTAGCGTAGATTTATTAATATTAGTTTTAAATATTTTTATAAATAAATTATAAAATAGATAGGTTATTAAAGTTTTAAAAATAATTTAAATTATGATAATTAGTTTTTATTTAATGTTTGAAATGGTGATCTATAGTTTTTCATTATTAGATATTTATAGATTTAATTTAAATTAGTGAAATAATTTTAATGTGTCTACAATTAATTTATTATATATAATTTAGAATTTTAGAATAAGAAATAATATATAAAATAGATTTTAGGTTTCCAATTTGTAATTTGAAAAAAAAAATACTAGAGTTTATTTAGGACTACTAATTATGTATCGCAAATATCTATACACTAGAAGTCGCATGCTTTTGTGCATTCAACGAAGAGCCAATTGGAGTTTGCACACAAAATAGATCAATAATAAATTAATATAAGATTTCAAAGGATGCAGTGCACCCATTACAAAGTAGAAAAAACAACATGAAACTAAGTAGTAGTCATTGAAATAAGAAAAAATTATTTAAATTAAATATATAATAATTATAAAGATGTTTATTATTATATTAAAATAATTAATTAGAAAGAAAAATATTATTTTCAAATAGTTTTTATAAATACAAGTAATTGAATATTTCATATTATATAATATTAAAAAAAACTAATTTATCTAAAAGTCAATTTTTTTAATGAAAAGAAAAAGTTATTAATAAAATAAAAAAATTATTAAGGAATCCTATCCAAGTTTTATATTTAGAACTATTCTATAGATTTCCCATGTAACCATTAACAACAAGGCTGCAGAGCAGCTAAGTTCCTGCCGAAATGATGGCAGTGATGTTTAAATATAATAATTAAACTTATAAATCAATCTACAAAATTAAAATATAGTCTTTTAAATTAAATTTTAATATTATTATATGTAAAAATCTATTTCAAAATAAAATACATAAAAATCAATTTGTTTAACTTTTTTTAAATTAAAAATCAAATTTTCAAATCATAATTCATACCAAAAATCAAAATTTAAAATGAATAAATAATAAAAATTAAAAAAATATTTATTATTTATTAATTATCTAAATTATTCTATATAAATTAATAAATAATATTGTATATAAAAAAATTATTTATATTTAATTTTAATAATAATATTATATTTTAAAAAAGATAATCAAAATATAAATTATATAATAATAATAATAATAATAATAAAACTTAATATAATTTATTATTTTTTGTATTTTTTAAAAATAAATAAAAAATATTTCAATGTTTAAAAATCGTCATAATATTAGATCCTTCTATAAAATTAAATATGATTCAAGTTTTACAAATATTTAAATTAAGTTCCATGTAAAAAACTCGTCAATATATTCAAAACATATTTAATTATTACAAATTTATAATTTATAATATTTTAATAAATTTAATTATACTTCTAATATTATAAAATTTTATTAAAAAAATAAATTCAAGAATATATATATATATATATATATATATATATATATATATATATATTATAAACCTATTTATCAATAATACAATTCAAAATAAAACATTGATAAAAATTAGAAACTTGATAATAACTTTAATTAATTATAAAACAATTATAATAAATTTTAGAATATCTAAATCTTAGGACGAAAATAAACAATTTGACATGGTAGCTAATGTTTGTGGACATAAATTTTTGAAAAAAGGGCTCTTATCGCTCAATTTCTTTAAACCAATGAAACGAAAGATAAATAATTTTATAAATTGAAAAAGTTAAATATTGTGCATTTTACTTTATCAAATATTAGAATTTGACATAATAGAAAGAAATTATAAAATTTGATTGGCTGGAATTAACTAATTTAATCACTAGTTAAAAACAAGTCGATACCTATAGTTCTACAGCCTACAACATGAACTAATAAGGCATAAATAATGAGAGAAAACATGTGACAAGGGGTGTAAAAATTAGAAACAATATTTAGGACAATCAATTATAGAAATAAAGATAAGGACAAAAAAACAACAATCACATTGATTGAAAAAAAAATAAAATAATTTTTTACCAAATGAAAAAGATAAAACAAAAGAAATATTAAAAACAAGGTAACTTACTATTTAAGAATCAATTTTTGCAAATTTCTGAAAAAAAAAAGGGAAGAAAATTTTACGTTTTTTTGGGAGCAAAGCTCCCACACAGTCTATAAGCTTAAATTAGTTAGAATAGAATCTTATCATGAGATAATTTGGAGAAGACAATTTTGCACAATGAGATACAACCATATTTAATGTACCAGTAAAGTAAGTGCACAACATGTTGGTTTATTTTAATTTATAATTTTATTTTTCCATTGTGATACTTTCATGTTCCACTCCAAATTAAGATATCAAATATCTTTACCTTGTAGCTTTTTCCTATATTAAAATTGATATTTGAATGATTGGTTCCATCATATCTTATTGCGCGATTAGTGGACAAACTTATAGATTTTGTTGTCAAATATTATGTTGTAAGTTGCATCTAATGACCACTAATATATGTTTTTATCCATTGAACATTACTGATATTTATTTTATAAAAAAATTGTACCTTAGGTACTTATGTTGTGGTTTGATGTGTATACTTATGTGGAGTTTGACATGTTTTATCACTTTACATTATATTTTGGATGATCACAAATGTAGATATTTTTGAGATTTTATTTTGGTATCTATTGTTCAACTATGTATTATGAGATGTATATGTCATGATTGTATATTTGACCAACATATTTGGATTTTCATTTAGACTATTTCATGGTTTCAACATCTTTATTGTAGTAATACTAATTTTATTATGATTGTTTAGTTAGCATTATATCTTCAATTACAATTGATTCCTTGAGTTATGTTTCTAGATGATGCAACTTTGGATCATTTTCAATTGGTGCAGCCATTTGTATCATTTTATCAATATTATATCAAACTTAGATATTATGATGGAATTTGATGATGATGGTTAGATAGTTCACTTTTGGAAAATACTTTGTGTCTATCTCCTATCTCAATATTTGAGTCATGAGATATATTTTATGATTTTTGAAATAAAGATTTAATTAAAATTGAATATAGATGCACATATTGTTAAAAAAGGGTGTGCTTGTATAACATGTATTTATTTTTTTATTCAAATAATTTTTGAGTTTTATTAGATTCTACATTACTTTTGTAAAGTATTTGAAAATCGCCTTCACACTTTAATACGAAATTAATTTATGTAATCAATATTGTGGAATAGGCTTATGTATTTCAATATTATGGTATTTGAAAAATACATTGTGAATCAAAAGATTTTTTGGGACGTAAGGGACAATCCAATTAATTTAATGTATAATTCTAATTTTATTTGGAAAAGACATTTCTAATTGCAATAAAGTAGATCTGTATTAATTAATTAGAAAAAGAATTATTTTACTTTTTTTATTGAAATATTGTAGTATTAACATTTTTCCTGGAGTACAAATATCAAGTAGCATGAAATCATATACCAATTAAATTAAATTTAAATAGCATCCCTCTTAAAAATTAAAATAAACCTCAATCCAACCACTCTAAAATTCTTGCATGGTTACTAAATATCCTAAAATGGAACCCACATTTTTATTGAATTCAAATTTAATAATATTTAGATTTCAATGCTTAGAAAAAATTGACTTATTTATGACAAGTAATAATTTATTAAACAATCTAATTATGATCATTTGTAAGGATAACATATATTGATCTTTTATGGTGTTTTTTCACGGAAATAGAAGTTTTGAAAGGATTTATAACCTTCAATAATGACAAAGATATAGCATGAATCGCATTTAAACATCAAGAAAATTAAAAAAGGACAACATAAAATAGAGCAAAAAACAAAAAAGATATAGATAAATAGCCAACCCATATTATGGTGGTTTTAAAAAGTGTTATAAGGAAGTTTGTTTTTTCAAAATACCAATATCCTTTTCCTATAAACTAATTTTTCTTGAGACCAAAGGAGCCCATAATAACATTGATATCCCCTTCTTCAAGCCTTGAAGTTTCCTAGGACATGTCCATCTTTGAGTAGTCTATATATGACTTCACTTTTTTTTCATCTTTATACATTTTTTCTTGCGTCAACGAGAACCAATGACATTAAAATAATGCATTCATTGTTATCAAAATGTAAAGGTTGGACCATTATCATTTTGATATTCACCCATAAAATAAATCTCATTGATGATTGAGATATTGCACTTCTATGTGGTTTGGTAGTATAACCATAATTTGACCTAAGAAGTTATTAATAGATACATTTATAACTTGGAATATTATCATTTTTATTATTTTGAAAGATATTTTTGTAATAAATAGCTAGAAATATGAAACAATATTAGATATTCTGAAGACTTTATGCTTCCTTTAGATATTTATGAGACAAGTCCACCAAATCCAAAGTTTGGCTCTCCCTAGATTGGTAGTTATATTTCCTAATAGTTCATTATGATCTAGATAATGATCTCCTTGACTTTGCTAACAATTAGAAAGTGTATACATATATTTTCTTGAAAGCATGTTTGCACACACTAATAATTTTAACATCCAATAATTTTTCCTTACCCAAACTTCTTCCCATACATTGATATAAATTATTCTTTTAAAATATATTATTTCAATTTTTTTTTATTAAGTTCACTTGGGAAAGGACCCGAACCAAAGATAAAGTAACATCAACTCATAAGACAATTCCAAACAAATTAATGAGCAAGGAACTCAACTATAAAAAAAAATACCAACCAAAAGGCCAACAACTAAAACTGCTAGAGACAAGAAATAACACATGAGAAACTAAATAGAAGTAAGATGGATTTCCTTCCACTTCTCGTTGAGTTCTTTAAGAGTATCTAGAAAGGAATTATTTTTTAATTGATGTGTAGCCATATCAAGAATAGGTCCATCTTTCGCTAGTTGGGTACAAGTCAGATGAGTCTCCTCACATTTCCTCCATTTAGCCTTCTTGTATTGTAGCTCCTCCTATAGAGTGTTAAAGGAAGAGGTCATTTTATATGGCATTTCCTTACTGAATTTGACCACATCAACATACTTTTTGTTAATTTATCTTTGATTCACTTTGAAATTTCCCAAAGCCCTTATCATTTTCTATTTTTTCTCATCCAAGGGAATAAAGGCTTTCAACTCTCAAATTTCATCCTCCATGATGTGCTAGTTATCCAATTTTTATGCTAGATCATTTTCCACTTCCCATATGCGCTTATATCAATTTTGGTGTTAGACTAGTCCCCAGCTTTGGCTTCAGTCTTTGTAATGGCTTCCAATCTGTTAATTTTCTTTCTTGTCATGTCTAATTGGACAACTCACCACTTTATAGAACTTTAACAGTTATAGAGAATGCACAACTTATCAACCTTATTCATAATTATAGAATAATTTGGAAGATCTATCATAGAAGTGGGGTTCCATGAGTGGGTCAAGGATACATTGAGAGATACTTTAGATTCATCATGGTACTTTAGAGGCTTGGGAATAGGGGATGGGGCATTAGGGGCCTGACTAGAGGTGTTCATAGGGGAAGTTTTAGGGGTTGAATTTGACCTAGTTGTCCAAGAAGATGAAAATTACTCAAAGAAAATAATTGTATCGATACTGAGAGATGTCATCTTGGATTTATGCATAAGATTAACCCTCATCCATATAGTGAGGGGGGAAACAAAGCATATGGGGTGACCTTATAGATTTCCATAGGGTTACTAAGATCCACAATCAAAGGAGGTTAATGGGGCCAACATTTGGGGTCTGGTCAAGGTGTAAATCGTAAAGATGGATCATCAAACCATGATGAAGAGGGGGGGCCATAATTTTTGGATTTTATTATAGATTGTGAAAAATGCAATAAAATCAAAATGGAGACTTGAGTTTGAAATTATGCTGAAAATGATTTGACATAGGAAAGAGGTGAGAGTGAAAGCATTTGAACCTTCCTTAAAGGGTGGAAAACTTGATCAACACCAAAACCCACACCACATCATTATATTAACTAGAAAGTACTTCCCTATTGAAACCATTTTGCAGTTGTAATTTTTTTTCACCAGGGCCAATAAAACTCTCGAGATTCTGCTTATAGGGTTCATTAGAATTTTTGGGATGATCTTACCTTCTATCACTAGACTAGTCGTAGTTGCAATCATCTCCACCGAGACCATAAAAAAACACCAACAATATTGATCTTCTCATTGTACCAAGCCTCCAAAAATTTAATAGAGAGCTCAAGTTTGAACCCTTTCATGCCTTCAATACAATTACCTACATGCCCAACTTGCAGAATGGGCCAAAGGATATTATTATTCTTAAATTCGTCACAATTATCTAGCTCAGCCTCGATAAGATCACCTCTAATTGTTTCATCATAGAGAAACTTCACAGAGATGATGATTGAGGAATTCAAATAGCTAAACATAAAAATTATAAAAACTAGAGAAATAACCTTGAAAGATCTCAAATCCCTCATATTATAAAGATTTTTCATCATTATTAATCCATATTTAAAGAAGTGCGACATTTTCCAAGTGTGGCCATATCTTTTTTGATCTCCTCACGAGCTTGCTAAGGTATTTCTTGGACCATGGACCAAATTTGAAAATTTTGAAGTTAATTGAGTGAGCATGAAATATATATGTTAAATTATTTTAGGATAACATCAATATTGTTAGTATTTTGAGGTTACTAATGTTACTTATTATGTCTCTTAGTTCTATTGTTTTACTCCAAAATGGATAGTTTTCTTGGTAGTTAGCCAATAGAAGATCTCATAAAATATCAATGAGATAATTAATGAACAAGTATATATATTCCAAAAATGAGCATTTAATTAAGATTATTAAAATACACAAATTATTTCTTAAACTCATATGATAATTATATAGTAAACTAAAATCTAGAAGTTGTCTAAAATACTAAAATGCAAGGGTATCTTGATTCTTAATTATATAAAGTCAAAAAAAAGTCATTGGAGTTTAGTACAACTAGAAATGACCTTGGAATTTCTCTAAGATTTGTTTTTTCTACAAATATAATTGATCTGGCATTGATAGTTGTGTGTGTGAGTTATACACCTTCATGAAATAACAAGATTTAAAGAGAATTTACACTAATTAGAGAAAACTAATCTAAATAATGCACAATTAATCTATCAACATCTCATGGATCTCTAAAATAAAGTGGTAAATGAGGCTCTCAGCTATGATCCTCACTAGTGACACTCTAAAGATGAGAATTAAGCTATATGATATGCAATTAAGATCTATTCAATCAAATTCTAGCTCTATTTGATGAGCAATCTACTATTATCAAAGCAATTAAGCTATTAAAATTGACAAATGAGTGGTGTGGATGCAAATTGCAAGAGCTTTGCTGCAATTCAAAGATATGGAGTGGATGAATAATGCCTCAAAATGCCTTCTATTTATAGGATTTTCCTAAGGGTAGGGGGTAGAGTGACTTGATCATGGTTATGCTTGGGTAAGGTCAATTGGCTTTGCTTTGTCCATAAATGGGGGGACAATCATTTAAATGGTTTCAAAAGGCTGGACCATTTTAACAAAAGTGAGTGATTTGTGTCCATTTTGTCTGCAATTTGCTTTGTTGAGGGAAATTATGATTTATTAATTAATTAAAGTAATTAAATTTAGCCAGGAAGGGTAAGAGGTTCATTTTGATTTTTGCTTTCAACAACTATGTCATTAATTGAATTTAATCAATTTCATAGTGTTTTTCCCCTTTTCAAGCTTTATTTAATCATTTAATTGAATTTTCCTTTGATTTGAATTGCCTTTGTTCCATTTATTGATTTTTCATGCTATTTTGATGATTTGATGCACCTTTTGATTGATTTAAGCCTTTGGCCAATTTTCCATGTCTACAATAGTTTAGCTAGAAAGCTAGCAAGGAATGTGATAGCTTAACTGGTTTTCACTTACCAAAAAAATGAGGAAGCATACAATTGTGAAGGGATATGGGAAACACTCCTATCAAGTTGTTTATGTGAAGATAGAGCTTTGTGAGTTGTGTAACCATACTCAATTCAACAAGGATACCATTTTGGACTCTATTTTCTTCATAACTCTAACATAGTTAAATTTATATTTTTCTTAGGGAAGGTGGGATTATGCATATGAAGTTGTGTATGAAGATAGAAAAATATTTGAGTAAGCATATCCAATTCAACAAGAAATATATTATGAAGTTTAATTTATGCCTAAACCAAAAGTAATTAAGGAGGAAGCATTGTCTATTAATGTTGGCATTCTACCCAATATAAGATCATCTCTAAATGTGAAGGGAGTACAAGTTAGGAAGGAATAACATCATAGAGTAACTTTTTTTTCTAGAGGATATGTTACCTATGAAACTCAAGCTAAATGTATAGTATATCTATGTATTATTGAATTTATAGCTATAATGTTTTAATTTAAAGTCTATAATTTTTTAGTGCTAAGTATTTATAGAATATATTCAATTTATTAAAATATTTTTAATATTCTTAATCAAATTATAATGTTAAGTATTAAAAATTATTTCTAAAAATAAAAAATTTCACTTTCTTGAATTTAGAATTTAATTTTATAATGAGAAATAAGACCTAAAATAAATTTTTGATTTCAAATTTGTAATGAAAAATATGTTTTAAACTCTTTTATCCATAATAAAGAGAATAGTGCACAATTCAAACTTGTTAATGACTTATATCATGGGCCACTTAAAATCAAGTCATCAGGGAATGCATGTGTGAATATAATTTTTATTGAATTCTAACATTAGAATGATTATTTATCTTTTTTTTCATAAATATTTTGAAATTTTCTATAATAAGTAACAATAAATAATGTGGAATTTATATTTTGAATTTGTAAAGAAAAATGTGTTTTACTATGATTTATTTAGAATTATTAGTTAATAATCACATTTGAAGATACAATGAACATGTAATTGGTGCAAGACAAATATATACAAACTATAAGTGAGTTAAGTGTTAAGATACAATGGGAATGTTATTGGTGCAAGACAAATACCTACAAACTATAATATTCCTTGAATTTGGGAGGTTGAAGGATTTCATCAAAGGAATGATTAGTTCAAGGATTGGTCTCTATATAAATATTCTTAATCCTTTCAACATTATTCACAACCGATGTAAGAAGTTTTGAGGAAGTTTTCTCACTCAATGCTATGTGAGGAGATAGATCATGCATAACAACATCTTATCTTGTAATCGGATGTAGGAGAGGAAGGAGGATATAGAGAAGTAACATGCTTAGTTTAATGCACCAAGGTACATTTGTGAGGAGAGGGTTTAGTATTCTATAATGTGGAGATAACAGAAGTATGAAATATATCCTTATTAGAAAAAAGTTACCCTAGGAAAGGTATGAGTGTTGTAATGCCCAAAAGTTCGGGTCAAAACACAACCAACAAATTTTTTTTTAAACATAATAAAGATGACATGATTTTTTTTCAAAATCCACTTTCAAAAGTATAAATACTAATCAAGTTATAATACTTCGTACCATTAAATCATAGTACCTTTTTAATCCATCAATAATTTTTAAAGATAACAATAGTTAATGATTAATATATTCGAAGCTTATAAAACATTATTAATAATTAATAATTATAATATATTAATTAATTAATACGATTATTAATTAATCAATATACTATAGTTTATTAATTAAATTTATGAGCAAACCAAGAATTTAAAACATGACATAATATCTAATAATATCATAAACAAAAAAATAATGATCATCTATCTTTAATTACACTATTAAAATTCTATCTAAAAAAACAAGACTATTTTACTAAATAACCATGATTAAAACTAAACTATTAAATTTAAATTACAAAATTCAATTCAATGCTAAATACATATTAACAAACTGAAATTATGTAAGACAAGATCCTAAACTTAATTAACATACTAAGCTAATCTTAACTAAAACACTAACTAACCCATTAATCTAAACATCCTACTAAACTAACTACCTACTAACCTGCTCTAACCTACTCTAAACATCCTAAGCTACTCCCTTGCTTCCTAGCTTCCTAGTACATTCCCTCCACCCACGTGCCCCAAGGGAAGGGTCAACAACTTAAAGTATGAAGGGGGGGTGCGTTAATTAAGGGGAGTTGAATAGACTCCCAAAAGGTGGCACCTAAAAGGGAAGAATTAAAGAGGCTGTCTAAAGATGGGACAGGCCTAAAAAGACTTGGGGCCCACCAACTAAATCAGAACCCAAGGGAAGATATCAAGCCATAAGCAGCGCCTAATTGGACTAAGAAGGGGACATCATAAAGCTTGGGTCTGACATTTATGTGACTTGCGCCCCCACCAATGCATTTAAAACAATAAACAATGACTACTCCACCTCATACATGTGCCAGTCTTCTAAGGGAGTGGTCAAAGCATTAATATTTATTGCAGTCATAGATTTAAACAATGCCAAAGTAGATATCCCCATGCTGCGCCACTTTAGTGAAGTTATGAGGGAGAGTATATATTAAATATTTTATTCCTAAGGAAGTATAGTGATAATTTATATTATTTAAAAAATGACTGTGGTAGGATTTTGAATGGGATTTTTATCCCATACAAAATCCAGAGAGTGTTTTTGCTCTCCAAAATCTGAAGAGTGCTATTTTAATAGTGCACTATTTTTTTGTAAACTTGCTAATGATGGGTAATATAACATCATAATTTTATTAGTTTCCTTAATGCATTAGAAAGTCTATGGACTTAAAATTGATAGTGTATCAGCAAGGATTAATATAGTTTGATTGAAAACTGAATGAGATTTCCACGTAGAAACTAACATGATCATTTGTTCATAGTTGTTCCATTACAATTTATAGAACTAAAAGAGTGATATGAATCAAATGGAGATTATTTTCAATGGTCATGACATTTAAATCATCATATATGAATCTGCAATATTCCTACTTCAACCAAGATATGAAATCTTATTGAAATTGATACAATATCTATTCTATCAATATTGAGAACTCATTGCAAAAAGGAGAGTAATTTCAACTATAGTAAGAGATAGAAATCTTTAATTACGTATGCAAGGATTCATCATAAACATTAAGAAATCCATTTCAACTCATTCACAAATACATCAATAAAGTTTACAACATCCTAGTTTCAACAAAGCATTGCAATGAATAATTCCACACAATGAAAGATCAAGATAATAACAGTCTCTCATCCATTTCATCTTCACAATAGTTCCAAATGAAAGGCATTACATTCTCTTTTACATCAAATGAAATCTAAATACAAAGAGTGATTCACAATGGAATAAAAGGGATGTCTTCTCTCAACCATCCAAAAGATGAAAACCTCCATGACAGCTCCTCTTTGAGCTTCCACAAATCTACAAATAAAAAAAAATGGAGAACCATGGGTGCTCACCACCCAACCTAGGTCTCTTATGAGACCACCCCCGAGCTTGGAGAACCAAGGCTAAACGGGTATGCAACAAGATCAACAAGATGCTCACAAACAATTTACACAAATGTACATACAAAAAATTACTCCCTTCCAAGGTTACACAAATGAGTCTTACAAGCTCATTGAGAGGGTGGAGGTGGACTTTTCCAAGGGGAGAATGCCATTGCATACAAATTTTCTCACCATGAGTATTCAAATGCCTCTTCAAGACTACATATCCAAATGCCTCTTCAAGGCTACATATCCATGCATATCCAAATGCCTCTTCAAGGCTACATATCCAATATCTCCATACACATACTTTGCTTATCAATATCCACAAAATATAAGAATACAATGGCTTCCATGGTGCCCATACACCATGAACTTATCCCTCTTCTCCAAGAGAAGAGACTCTCACCTCATGGAGAGCCCAACTAACCCCTCCACCTGTAGGCCACTTCTTCCCTTCCCAAAGGGTGAGTAATGCCTCATACCCATAAACAAGAACTCCCTCATTCAAGCAAGAAGAAACAAGAATAAACCATGAAATCAAAACCCAAAATCTCTCCATTACAACACATTGTCACAACAAGAACCAAGATTCATATGCATGAGAAAGCAAAATATAAGTTAATCTAAAGAGCAAGTAGAAAGGCTTCCATGAGAAGAGTAACCAATCTCCACAAGTGTGATGGAAATGGAAATTTGAGAAGAGCTTATCCACTATCCTTCCTCAATCGAAACCCTAATGTCTCCAAATGTAGAGAGTGGGTGAACACCCACTAAATATCCTAAGGGCCTCTAAAAAGGCCTCCAAATTTCTACCCACCCACCATCCATTAATGCAAACTTGACTCTATGACCTTGTTGTCTTTCCTTGTCCCCCCATGATAAATGCATGATTGAAAGAAAGGGTGAAGTTGGGTAAAGATCATGACTTATCAAATTTCGAAGTCAAGGGTAAATGGGTCATAAAATAGGTTACCAAGGTCACTAGGGAATTATAGACATGGTCAAAACCTTCCTAACCCATAACCCTATCCATTAGATACTTAAATTATGCCAAAAATGACCCTTAGAACCCCTTATTGGTCTCAAGAAGTGACTAGAACAAGGATGAATTAAAACAAGCACATAACAAGTGTCAAATGACACTAACGATTACACATTACATACCCAAGGTCATGTCCTGGATGACAACAAGAAATTAACTAATAACACACCTGCAAAGATCCACATTTACAAGGAGTTCACATTACAACGAGGCTTTTAATCCCATATTGGATTAAGCCTTGGCTTACTCAATTCACATTTTTTTAACCTTGGTTCTCCGATTAATTCCATGGTTCTCTTACCTGCACACTCCTCAATGCAGCATCAATAATTCAAGGAAGAAAAACCAATATGAATAAACATATAAGATATAACATCTTCAATTTAATCAAAATTCAATTGCTTAGTTCAATTTCATAATTCAATTGCATCTCTAATGCCTACTAATCTTGTAATTCAATTGAAATCATGATCATCAATAATCTAACATCATCATAGGGTAATCATCAATTACTCATAACATCAATGCAGCGAAGATGTCTAACATGATATTCATTTGCAACATAGAATTCGATTGCATTCTTACAATCGCTTTCTCATAATTCATGATTCAATGCATACATCTAATCACTTTCATATAGTGCATAATTTAATTGCATATAATTTTATACACATAAGTTATAATTTCTACTGCGTACTCAAAGTCACATAAAGTACAATGCCCACATATAGATCATAATCCAAATTCAAGCTTGCAAACATATAGAATACATTCATTATTTCAATTCAATTCAATCTACATAATTTGATTGCATAACTTCATAGTACTCCTAATCTCAAAGATTCTCAATTTTCCTTAGGATGATATTTAAGATAAATCGATAGTTCAACATCGGTAAGGGGGTAACCATAACAATCAGGTCCTATAAAATTCTTATCACAAGTATGATTAAATTTCCTAATCTAGGAAAACAAAATGCAGAGTAATCCTATAAGTCTAGGGTCTAACAAATCCTTGTTCACTGTTCTAATAATATCGCCAAAACATCACTATGGTATAGCCATATAATACATCGTCAAAACATTACTTATCCTCCTCGTAGGAGTTACTAGAATCATCACATCAACTATTAATTAAATCCAAGATAAACTTAAGACTTAACACGTAAATAATTTGGCATTTACATCTCGACTTCTCGAATCAAATCCCTTATGACAAAAGTACTCAATGGAACCCTAATAGTCTAGCTAGATCTATGATCCGTAGGGTAACATACTGCATCCAAGATTCACTTTCACAATTAATAACCTAGAGATATCACCTCTGTCATTGCGACACTTAGTTGATAGGTCCTGATATGAAGGTACAATATATAGGTCTATTTTGAGGTACAATTCCGTTAGGGATTTACCAATCATCCAAATACTACAACACCCCTTAATCCTCTGACATCAAACTATCAAGGAAAAGGTGGAAACGGGGTGGGCCTTACAAGTGTGACTCATAAATGCTTCATTTGTGTCATTTAGGTGTAGAAAAGATAAAGTTAAATTAAGAAAGGTGTTCATAATATCATCCTCTTGTTTGAAAATATCTTTTTGAGAAAGAAGGGCTCCATGAGAGGAATATTTATAACTCATTAGGGATTCACTTATGAAGGTAATGTTATTGAAATGCATAGAATTAACGTCTACCACAATAGTATCTTCTTGCACCAAGATAGTTTCTGGGAGGAAATTCTAATCAAGAGAATAATCAACATCATTATTACAATAATTCATACCAAATAGGAAGATCATTCAGAGAATTGTTTAAAAAATCTTACATCAATATGCCCTCATTAGGAATAGAAAATTTAATAGAGAAAGCATTGAGAGGCTTGTAAATGGGATTATCATTGGGAGGGAGGAAAGAAATTATGTGTCATCATATGCATAAAAGGGAACATCTAGAAGATCTATGATAAAATTTGAAAGTGAGCTAGCAAAAGAAGATAACAACTCCATTCATAAAGTGCACTGTCTTCAAACAAGATATGTAAGTAGACATTAAATATAATAATGATATAATGAAACAAAAATTAGATCTAAACATGCAAATTAGAATTAATATGTAGGGAGTCCCAGGTCACCAAAATGTAGTGAAGAAAAATAGAGTTGACTTGATTGTACAAATGAAATAGAAATTTTAGGCCTATCTCCCACATACATTGGAAGGAAGATGATCCACTAGGATCAAGAAGGCTCAAGCGATGAGTCGATACTGTTGGAAACAATTGTCTGAAGGAAATTGCTACTCAATTATGTATTGTCTTTGATGTCACACAATGTCATAGTCCGCAGCAACCAGTTACTACCGAGCTCAGTCGGTCTGCCAGACAGGAATATTAGTGCTTACCGAGTCCACTCGGTTATCAAAGAAAAGTAGTGTCTACCGAGTTCACTCGGTTACCAAAGGAAATTTATTGTTTACCGAGTCAGTCGGTCATCGAAGAAAAGTTAGTGTTTACCGAGTTCAGTCGGTTGTCGAAGAAAAGTTAGTGTTTACCGAGTTCAGTCAGTTGTCGAAGAAAAGTTAGTGTTTACCGAGTTCAGTCGGTTATCGAAGGTAAAGGATTGTCGGTGTTTACCGAGTTCCCTCGGTCTCCGAAAGATTATAGAAAGTTATGGTCACCGAGCACTGTCCGCCCTTGAAGGATTTTTGCAAATAGAGTTTGCTTAATTCAGCCGACTGTTATACTAAATAATGTCGATTTGACAAATCTAAAATCATATAAATAAAAGGTCAAATGTGAGAAATAAATAAGAAATACAACAGAAGATTTACAGAAGAAAAGTGTATGCGAATTTGTGAAGGATGTTCAGATATCCTTGAGGTGCAGCAGAGATTTATTCGATCAGAAAGGATCAAACTTATGCAGAACAGAGATCTGTAATCAGCAAGATAGTTGCATTATTATACAGGTCATTTTTCATTGTTACCTTCTTATCATTGTAACAGTGAATTCTAAATCTCTTAACCGAGTTGGTTTAACAACCATATTGTAAATCCTCTAACAAGGTGACAATTCCATTGAATTGTTTTCAAGACCTCTTACCAAGCCACTCCTAGCAGGGTGTTTTAAATCCTCTAACAAGGTCACACCTAACAGTGTGTTTTGTAACCTTTTACCGGGTTGGCTTCTAACCGGGCATCACTTCAGAAAAGTGAAAATCAGTATCTAGATACATTGGTGGTTTTTCCCATATTGGGTTTCCACGTTAAATATTGTGTCTCTTGTATTCTTAATTGCTTTCTCAATCATATACATGTGCTGATGAATATCTAAAAGATAATTTTGCTAATACTTTCTGCATCTTCAAAGTTACTGCAATCTATTTACCGAGTGCTAAAACAGATAACATTGTTAAGATATCTTAAGGGATCTGCAAAGAATTAATTGGAAGTGATTTATGGTTGACTGATTCACCCCCCCTCTCAGTCACTTCATCCATATTCCATCAATTGGTATCAGAGCTTTTGGTGCTTGCAGGAAGGGTTTCAAGGACCTAAGCTAAAGATTAGGATGTCTTACAAGAGGGAAATTCCAAAGCTCAACAGAGATAACTTTTCAGCATGGCAAGGTCTCATGCGACTTCATCTAGCTTCCATTGGTGATTCAGGATGCAAATACATTGATAAAGAATACACAATTCCTAATGGCGCATTAACTGTTGAAGACATTGCAGATAAAAAGACTCACAACACCATGATGATAGACATTGCATCTGCTCTCAGCTATGAAGAATTTGATGATATTAAAGACTGCACTACTGCATATGAAATGTGGATGGCACTGAAGAAAATATATGGTGGCGATGCAAATGTGAAAAGAGCCAAAGAAGAAAGCCTAAGAGGATAGTTTGACAAGATGAATATGAAGGAAGATGAAAACATTGCAAAATATGTTGAAAGAATCAAAGCAAGTGTAAGTGCAATTAGAGCTTCTGGAGGAACAATCTCAGATGAGACTGTTATAAGTAAGGTACTCAGAACATTACTCCCTATCTATGCAATAAGAGTATCAGCTATTCAAGAAAGAAGATGTGAAACAAACCACAATATAACTTTGGATGCTTTAGTTGGAAGATTGACAGCCTTTGAATTAGACAACTATGACAACTATGTTCCTAGTTCCAAAAATATTGAATCAACATTTGAGGCCAAAGTTTCACTAAAGAAGAACAAGAAAATTAAAGAAGTTCAGTCAGAAAGTGAAGAAGTATCAGAAGAAAGTTCTGATAGTGATCTTGAAATTGTAGAAGCATTACTTGCAAAGAAGTACTCTAGAGGGAAAGGTAAGTATAAAGGTAAAACTCCTTTAATCTATTTTTCATGTGAAGAAATTGGACATATTGCAGCTAAGTGCCCAAACAAGCAAGTCAAAGAAGAGAAGAGAAGTCACAAGTACTATGGCAAAAATAATTTCAAATCATACAAGGATAAAGGTAAGAAATCATGTTTTATGGCTAAAGATTCTGATGATAGTGAAGAAGAAATTGTCTTTATTGCTATAAAAGATGAATCTGATGATGATGAAGATAAGATGGCACTTATTTCTCATATAAGCAAAGATGATATATGGATAATAGACAGCGGATGTTCACACCACATGACTGGTGACAAGACAAAATTTGAATATCTAGAAGACTGTGATAGTGGTAATGTAAGATTTGGAAACAATGAAGCTTGTTGTATAAAAGGAAAAGGAAGAATCTCATTAACCAAAGAACTCATATGTGATAATGCTTATTGGGTTGAAGGACTAAAACATAATCTTCTAAGTGTAGCACAGCTAATCAACACTGGTTTCAAGGTTGAATTCATGAATGGTCAAGCAAGACTGTTGGATGGAAAAGGAAAACTCATTGGATCAGGCAAACAAACAAAAGGTAACTTATTTTATCTTGATCTCAGTGAATATTCATGCTTTATTGCTCAAATAGAAGAAAGTTGGCTATGGCACAAAAGGTTATGTCATGTGAATTTTGATAACATGATAAAAATAAGCAAATTCAAGAAGGTTAGAGGCATTCCTACTTTGAAGAAACCTGACACTGGTCTATGCAAGAATTGTCAGATTGGCAAAATGAGTAAAACTAGTTTCAAGAGTAAGAACTATCAGTCTAAAGAAATTTTGGAAATTGTGCATACTGATTTATGTGGACCTATTGGTATACAAAGCTATACTGGAGATAAATTCTTTATTCTTTTCGTTGATGATTATTCTAGAATGATGACTATTATGTATTTAAGAGAAAAATCAGAAGCATTTGAAAAGTTCAAATGGTACTTAGCAAGAGTAGAAAAGGAAACAGGGAAAAGATTGAAATGCTTAAGATCAGACAGAGGTGGTGAATTCATCTCCCATGATTTTAACAAATTTTGCATTGAAAGAGGAATCAAAAGATAGGTATCAGCTCCTAGAACTCCTGAGCAGAATGGAATAGCAAAAAGAAGAAACAGATCTATTATGGATTGTGCAAGGACTCTAATGATAGAAAAGAACATCACTATAAAGTACTGGAAGGAAGCTATCAGCACTGCAGTTCATACCTTGAACCGGGTACAACTGAAGAAAGACACATTCAAAACTCCTTATGAATTATGGTATGGCTATAAACCCAATATAAGTTACATGAAAATATTTGGTAGCAAGTGTTATATCTCAAAAGAATCCAGAAGAAATAAATTTGATGTGAAAAGTGATGAAGGAATATTCCTAGGATATTCTAGCAAAAGAAAGGCATACAAATGTCTGAACTTATCTACTCACAAAGTCATAGAAAGTATACATGTAAAATTTGATGAGTTTGCAGAAAAGACTGAGGAAGAAAGCAAAAGGGAACCTGAGAACTATAGAAGATTCATTTACATTGAACCTGAAACATTGGCAGACACAACTATCAGTAAGGAAACAATATCTACCGAGCCAAGCACAGTTACCGAGTCACAAACTGAGTCACAGGAAGAAGTTCAAACCGAGTCACAGGAAGAAATTCAAACCGAGTCTCAGCCTGAAGTTACCGAGCAAATATCTACCAAGCCCGAGCAACCTGAAGAAGAGATCCTAGAAGACAACAGCATGAATCATTCAAAAGGCAAGGAACCTATACTAGCCAAATATGTCAGAAGACATCATACACCAGATCAAATCATTGAAAACAAATCAGATGGTACTATGACAAGAAGCAAGCTAAAAGGTACATGTCTGCTTACTGACTTTGAACCTAGAAATATCAAAGATGCATTGGAAAATGAAAGTTGGATTGAAGCAATGAATGAAGAATTAGAACAAATACAAAAGAACAAAACTTGGACTCTTGTACCTAGACCTAAAGATAAGAATGTAATTGGAACAAAATGGGTATTCAGGAATAAACTGAATGAAGATGGTCAAGTATCTAGAAACAAAGCTAGACTGGTATGTAAAGGTTATTCTCAAGAAGAAGGTATAGATTATGGAGAAACTTTTGCTCCTGTTGCAAGATTAGAAGGTGTAAGAACTCTACTTGCTTATGCAGCACACAAAGGATTTAAGGTATATCAGATGGATATAAAATCTGCATTTCTTAATGGAATTCTTGATGAAGAAGTCTACATTGAACAACCTAAAGGTTTTGTTGATCCAGATAAAAGGGACATAGTCTGCAGGTTACACAAAGCATTGTATGGTTTAAAACAAGCTCCTAGAGCATGGTATGAAAGACTCCATAACTATTTGATTCAGATTAATTTCAAAAGAGCTAATGGTAACAGCAATCTGTATATTAAAGAAGGACCAGATGACAAAATTGTATTGGCAGAAATATTTGTGGATGATACTATATTTACAGGGAATGAGGATCAGTGCAAAGAATTTTCAGAGCAAATGAACAGAGAATTTGAAATGTCTATGTTTGGTTTAATAAAATTCTTTGTTGGTCTTCAAATTCGGCAAAGCAAGAATGGTATATACATTACTCAATCTAAATACATTAAGAAAATACTTAAGAAGTTTGGTATGGAAGATTCAAAACCAGTTGGTACACCCATGTGTACTGGACTGAAACTTACCAAGAATGATGATTCAAAAGAAGTTGATCAGACCCTATACCGATCTATGATTGGAAAATTGTAGTATGTAGTACATACAAGACCTGATATTGCCTTAGCAGTCGGTATAGTAGCTAGATTCTCAGCAAAACCTAAGGAAAATCACATGATGGCAATCAAAAGAATCTTAAGATACTTAAGAGGAACTGAAGAATATGGTTTGTGGTATAAATTTGGAGGCAATCTAGACTTGAAAGTGTTTACTGATGCTGATTGGGCAGGAAACATTGATGACAGAAAAAGCACAAGTGGTGGAGCATTTTTTCTTGGAAAAAGACTGGTATCCTGGACTAGTAAAAAGTAGAATTGCACATCTCAATCCACAGCTGAAGCAGAATATGTTGCTGCTGTAGTAAACTGTTCAAATATTGTTTGGTTTAAACAGCTATTAGAAGGTATGAAGGTCAAAATCAAAGAACCAGTTGTTATATTTTGTGACAATACCAGTGCAATAAAAATTTCTAAGAATCCAGTGATGCATTCCAAAACCAAGCACATTGCTATTAAATATCACTTTGTCAGAGAATTGGTGCAGGACAAGGAAATCAGATTAGAATATATTCATACAAAAGAATAGATTGTAGACATTTTTACCAAACCATTACCTAAGGATGCATTTGTGTATCTAAGAGGTAAGTTAGGGGTCATTCCCCTATCTGAGGCTCACTAAATACAGTTTTAGTAATGCATCAACCAGAACATGATTGAAAATCAACCAGTTGATGCAGCATATTCAAGGAATCATTGCATATGAATCAGTACTTGAGGTACATTAATTTTCACCGGTAATATGTGAATTGTCTTTGGCATGTGTTGTCAAAGAGGGAGTGTTTGCTATGTCTTTGCTATTACTTCAAGAAATTTTCAATAATCAGAAGGAAGAATTTTCAGGATACAGGAAGTTTGCTGATAGAGGGAGATTTGAATCTGAACCGAGCTAACTCTTTCAAATTTCTTATGATATGACATATTGTGTTGGCATCAATGCCAAAGAGGGAGATTGTTGGAAACAATTGTCTGAAGGAAATTTCTACTCAATTATGTATTGTCTTTGATGTCACACAATGTCATAGTCTGTAGCAACCAGTTACTACCGAGCTCAGTCGGTCTGCCAGACAGGAATATTAGTGCTTACCGAGTCCACTCGGTTATCAAAGAAAAGCAGTGTCTACCGAGTTCACTCAGTTACCAAAGGAAATTTATTGTTTACCGAGTTCAGTCGGTCATCGAAGAAAAGTTAGTGTTTACCGAGTTCAGTCGGTTGTCGAAGAAAAGTTAGTGTTTACCGAGTTCAGTCGGTTGTCGAAGAAAAGTTAGTGTTTACCGAGTTCAGTCGGTTATCGAAGGTAAAGGATTGTCGGTGTTTACCGAGTTCCCTCGGTCTCTGAAAGATTATAGAAAGTTATGGTCACCGAGCACTGTTGGCCCTTGAAGGATTTTTGCAAATAGAGTTTGCTTAATTTAGCCGACTGTTATACTAAATAATGTCAATTTGACAAATCTAAAATCATATAAATAAAAGGTCAAATGTGAGAAATAAATAAGAAATACAACAGAAGATTTACAGAAGAAAAGTGTATGCGAATTTGTGAAGGATGTTCAGATATCCTTGAGGTGTAGCAGAGATTTATTCGATCAGAAAGGATCAGACTTATGCAGAACAGAGATCTGTAACCAGTAAGACAGTTGCATTATTATACAGGTCATTTTTCATTGTTACCTTCTTATCATTGTAACAGTGAATTCTAAATCTCTTAACCGAGTTGGTTTAACAACCATATTGTAAATCCTCTAACAAGGTGACAATTCCATTGAATTGTTTTCAAGACCTCTTACCAGGCCACTCCTAGCAGGGTGTTTTAAATCCTCTAACAAGGTCACACCTAACAGTGTGTTTTGTAACCTTTTACCGGGTTGGCTTCTAACCGGGCATCACTTCAGAAAAGTGAAAATCAGTATCTAGATACATTGGTGGTTTTTCCCATATTGGGTTTCCACGTTAAATCTTGTGTCTCTTGTGTTCTTAATTGCTTTCTCAATCATATACATGTGCTGATGAATATCTAAAAGATAATTTTGCTAATACTTTCTGCATCTTCAAAGTTACTGCAATCTATTTACCGAGTGCTAAAACATATAACATTGTTAAGATATCTTAAGGGATCTGCAAAGAATTAATTGGAAGTGATTTATGGTTGACTGATTCACCCCCCCTCTCAGTCACTTCATCCATATTCCATCAGATACAATGATCCTTCAATGTAAAGGGGGCTTCTTTTGATATATATAAATTTTGTTAAAAAATGCAAGATCTAGGGCTACATATGAAGAAAAGGTAGGTTTTAGAATGCATAGGAAAATTGGAAATAGATAGACAGATTCAGGAAGCTAAAATAGAAAAGAAAGACTATAGATTACATATAATCCAAATTATAGGTTGGAATAGAAGGAATATGGTGATTTGTTTGTCCTATTCCCAAGACTAGGGAAATTCACTCACCCTATTCATTGCACTTCCAAAGAATTAAATTTAGATTGTAAAGAATTTCCTAATATGTTTATATATCTATATGCACTAGCACCATCTATTCCTAGATATAAAAGAGAGAAAATAATGTGTAGGAATAGGTTTATCAAATTCAAACCGCAGTATGTGGAATCATTCTTGAAATAGAAATGAAATATGCTTGAAAGGAAAGTGTGATAATGTATAACATAGGATAGATCTAAAAATAAAAGTGTTTTTGTGGTAACACGACTACATAAAAAGCTTAAAAGGAATTCATAAAATATATGTTTGGATGAAGTTTGTTGAACTTTCCACAATGAAGAATATGGTTGGATGAAATGCATTAAATGTTTGAGAACTTGAATCTCTGAATTCTTAGTTGCAAAATCATTATTCGTGACTCCAATTGTACTTGAGGAATATTATAAAAATGAGGGAGGGTAGCTTAATCATATAAATATCTAAAACATTTTGGGATGCAAAACTTGAATATGGCCAAAGTGGGCTTGAAATACCCCATAAAACCAAGTCACCATTAAGTGATTTCAATTTGGGGCCAAACATTTTGGGGGTAAGAGGACTTAGTTTCCCTATTCTCTCAAATGTGATCCCAAATTGGCACCATAGGTCCTACTTGGAGACAAAATGTCAAAATGACATGGTAAATTGAGTTGGGTTGCTAGAAATTAATACAAGAGGCCATAAAAGCTAAAATAGGGCCTAGATAATGAATAATTGCATAGGGATGCAATTTATGACACCACAGATTATTTATATATGTGTGCAAACTTTTCTTCCAATATTGCTCAATTGTACTCCATGATTGTGCAAAATGGATATGAAATTGAATGCATCTATGGTGATATTGAAGTTGCAAAGATGGATTTGATAATGAAAATGAAAGATTATGGATGTCTAAAATGATTGTGAAATCTAAATGGAAAATGGCATTATGACATTACATGAAATATTATAGATAGATTGTGAAATAATATGGAGGGATTAAATAGAAGTGGAGGCAAGGTGAAGGCTCATGAAAATGCACCAACTGTCTTCTTTGACAGAAAGTGAGAAGACAAGTGTTGGGGAGAACATAAGAGTGGAAAGAGATGGAATGACATGTGGATGGAATGCCAAGTGTCCATTTGGGAAAGTTGCCACCCAGATTAAAAATTATTTTCCCTTTTTAATTAATTTTAGAATGTGCACATATTAAGGGAGTTTATGATAGAATTGGTTAGAGGGGATGTTAAGAAGATAATAATGATAAGTAGGAGATATTTTCCATAGAAAGTCAAATTGTGATATTTCTATCAGGATTCAACTATGTAGTTTTTTATTCAAGCTCGTTGACTTCTGAAACATGGGCCAATGAGCTTGACTAAAAAAATACACAATTGAATCTTGATAGCAATATCACAAGATAAGATTGGTTAGATGATAGGTTAAGTAGATAAGGTAAGGTGGAACAAGGATTCAACATATGTAGGTTAGTTAGTGGTTGAGATTAGATGGTGGTTAATGTTATGTGCTCAAATATAATTAAATTATTAATTTAATTCCAAGGTGAAGGGAATTTGGGGAAAATAAATTAATTTAAACAAATATATTTGATTTTTTAGTTTAATAGAAGAATGGGAAAAAATAAATAAGTATATGAGCTTAGGATCCCAATTAATTAACTGAATCAGTAATCCTAAAAAAAATTTCAATTGAATCCTCAAAATAATGTAATTCATTAACTAATTGACATGTTATCTTTTCCATCCATTCATAGCATTATTGAAAATAAGAAATGCATTCTAATCTAACATGTAAACATCCATGAAACTTCATACACAATACACAAGTATTTTGGTATCACAGAAACCCTTGTTAGAAGGTAAAAACTATGGTGGGGATGACACCCACAAAGCTTCACTAACTACAGTAATAAAGTTTGTTGGTTAAGGCTACAATATTTGATCACTTCTGATGATCTTACCATGTTAGGAGTAACAATAAAGATCTGTGAGGATTTACCTGGTTAGAGGATTTAAGAAACACTCTTAAGTGTGCACTCGGTTAAGAGATTTACAGAAAGACTTTTTAGGTCTACTCTGTTAAGAGATCTACTCTGTTAAGAGATTTAAGTCTGTCACAATTGTTAGAAAGTAACAGTAGATTTGATATATATTTAGAATTACTTTGCCTAATTTCATATCTGATAAGTACAGTTTACTTGTTGTCACCTTATTGTGATAGATTTCTTCTCTAAATTATGCTTGGTAGCCTTCTATTGTGATACCGATTCAATCCTTGAATGCTCTGTCAAAACTTTAACTTCATAACCCTGTCTGATCTTCAAATGTCTATATATGTGGCTACATCATGTGTGGTACTTGTCAAAATGACATCTTGATAGTTCTTATATCAAAATATTTTGACCTAATTAGTGTTATGTCATAATCCAAAAAACCTAAGATCTACAATCCAAATGAATCACCTAGAACATCATTACATAGGAATCATCAATCATTTAATGATAACATCCACATTTAATCTTCACCTTGATCTTTCTAAACCATTTTCTAGCTCAGTGTAAACCATTTACCTTGTAGTCTGTCCCATTACAAACTTTTATATTGTTCCTATTTTTCTTGGTATACACTATATTCATCACTAGGTAAATTATTGATGCTCGGTATATGTCAATAATTGGTTATAATTGTTCTCAGTGCTCGGTAATCATCTGGCTCAATGTGTATGCTCAGTGAATTTTGTGCTTGATTACTATGTTATTTAGCCTTGTGCTATGCTCGGTTACTATACTTGGTGTATTGACCGACTAGCCTGTTTGCTTCCTTTACCAACTGTATGTGTGACACTAATGACAACATATAAACTAACATTCTCCCCCTTTGGCATTAGTGATAAAAACACATATGTATGCCATATAATAAAAATTTACAAAACTTCAAAATTGTAGACTCCCCTTGTCTATATACCTCGGTAAGTATACATATCTTCCCCCTTTTTTGCAAATAATGCCAAAACTTGTATATATTTACATCGTATCAAAAATGTTTTGATGGGTTTTATTCAAGTTGGCTAAGAGGTTTTCTCATTCCTCTTTCAAATTGTCTAGTGCAATCTTCTCCAAACCAACTTGTGCATGCATGTCGAATATGTGATCTACAACTGATAGCTCGAGAGTAGCTACTAGATCCTTAGCTTTCTTCACATGCCTTTGCATCACCTATATATGCAGTAACAACTCTTCTTTCACCTCGGTTGTTTGATTCTTTAACTTGTCTTCTTCTCTTCTTAGCTCATTGCTTAATCCATGTATGTGCTTGACTTTTACATAGTGTGATTTAAATGCATGGGAGTTTGTTATCAAGCTTTTTGCACTCTTCTACAGATCATCATCTAATTTATTGAGCTTTTCTTGTATCTCTGCAGTGAATAACTCTAATGTGCAAAACTTCTTTAAAGTGGTGAATATTTTTTGAATGAGAGTTTCTATTTCAGTTATAGTTTCAAATAAATTCACCTTATGAATTGTCATGGCTTGGCTGATTTTCTTTTCTATTTTGAATTGAATTTTAGACTCTTCTCTCTCTTCAATTTTCTTTTCAGCATCAACATTAGGAGAATTGATGTGCCTGGTAAGTGTTACAAGCTGGTCAATGATGGAAGTTACCTCACCAACACTAACATTGGGTACAACCTGCATTAGAATCTCTCTCACATCTTCAAGAACATGTTTGTGTTTACTCTCCTACCTCATGATCTCCTGAGATGCTTTCCTGGTGCATAATTATCCATATCTCCTAAGAGCTTCAGGGCTAAGGTTCTCGGGTCACATGAAGGTATTTCTATGACTTCATCCAGGGTGACTGAACCTTTACCATGTTTCTTTTTCTTTTTCTTCTCCTTCTTACTTGATGTTGGGGATTGTCCATATCGAAGTAGAGCCTTTTCATCTGGATTTCACTATCATGGCTTGGTGGAGACACTTTCCTCCTTTTCTTTCCCTTTTTCTATTGCCTCAGTCTAAGATCCTTGGGATTCTGGCCTTGTACCTATTGTAGAGTCATCTACATTTGCTTCTACTTCAGTTCCTTTATCTTCTAACTCTTTAGTTTCAAGCTCAATGGTCTCCTTGTTCCTTTCTTCACCCTTATCCTCTGTAGTATCCATCTATTTCTCGTGTGTTGGATCCTTAGGTTTCTCTTGTGTAGTAATGTCTATGGCTTGTATCAAAATTGATAAGTTACCCGGTATTTGTACTATAGCTACCTCAGTATTCTTGTCTTCCTATGTGTTCTCAGTAGTAGCAGTAACATATTCATCTTCTTTTGCTTCATCATCAAGATCACCTTCAGTGATATCTTCAATTAACACTTCCTCATTCCCAGTAATGACTAACTGCTTGGGTGTGTCCTCTTTCTTGGTGTAGTCAGCAAGATAAAAGTCTTCTGCATATGTATCATCTTTTGGTTTCTTGGTGTCTGATATATGAATGGGCTCTTCAATTTACCTTTGTGTAGTAAGATCACCATCATCAAAATGTACACCTTTGCCTCATCCTTTGATACCTTGCTCAAGGATTACTGCTAGTGCAGAGTATCTTGCTTCTGCTTTGGAATTCAAAATTTTAGTCCATTTCTCTTTGCTCTCTTCATCAACTTCTTCAATTTTTCCCTATAGAATATTCATTCGCATCCTTTCATTAAAAACTTGTTTGCATATTGTGTCATCATTTCATCAATCTATGTAATAGATAGATTGGGCATTGCCAAAATTAAATATCTTTCCCTCATTTTCTTCTGAGTATGTAAGGCATAATTCCATCTTGTTGATACCTTCTCATATAACTCTTTGGGAATATAATTTGAAAATTCAACTAGTAATATTCTAAACTTAATCATCATGCTGATGATTTCTTCTAGTTTATCTTGATCCTTGGTAGACATATGTACATACCGGTTTATTTTAGGGTGAGAAAGTCTTCTTGTTTATTTTATATTCTTTACCATCTCATCAATTGATTGTGCCTTTTTTACAACTACCTTAAATTGACTATTATCTTCTTCATCAAAATCTATGTCATCTTTGCCTCTTATTATCTTTCTCCTCTTCTTAGGTATCTCGGTAGAGGCTTGAGTGCCTCTCTTCTTCTGATATGTTTTTATCAGTGTTGACCTTGTAATCTTTAGAACTCCATATTTTAAAGGTGGGGAAACACCTGTAGAGGATCTTTTCCTTTCTCGTGTGGGGGTCTCAGCCTGTTTCCTCTTACCTTTTTCCTTCACTAGTTTTTCTTGTATTTCTCTTTCTGACTCAGTCTCTTCATCATGTTCACTATTATCAATCAACAATTATTCCTCAGTTGCTTCTTCAACTGGCTTCTCTACTTCTTCTTTGAATTGTTTTTTCAAAAGCATCCATCATCTTCTTTGATTTTCTTCTAACTTTTACTCTGACCAAATCCATTTTAATTCTTATCTTTTCTTCCTCATAGGTTCTGAAACTTGTTGCCTTCTTGTCTTTGGGCTTTGCCGGTATTGCCTTTATTGACCTAGATGCTTGGTCAATATCAAGTTTGTATCCCATAGGTGGTAACCATGCAGTCCTTAGTTCAACTGCCTTAATAAGAGTGGATTTAGTTTCCACTAGAAAATAGATATCATACTTTTACTTTTCCACTAACTGTACAGGTATCCTGCTTCTCTTGTGCATTCTTTCCTTGAATTTCCTGAAATAATCATCCATTACTTCTTCAAAATTTTGACCTAAACTTTTTATGAAATCACTAATTTGTATGATGACTGATTTTTTGACATCCCATTGAACGTTGCCAATTGAGGGGAATGAATTTTGCAATTAGAAAAAGATACATACTAATAATGATCCAAACTTTCAAGTGTTGGTCTTAGCAACTTGGATTGTCCTCATGTTTTCTTCAAGTTGCTTTAGAATGACGAGGTCTAGCTATAGTCCTTTCTTCAAAACTTTATATGCTATGTCAGCAATGCCGCAAGAACACTCTTTGGTATGCTGGATTGGACTATCTTGTAGGAAATCACATAAGCTCCAAATCTAGTCTTGGGATCATTGATTGTGTTAATCCACATATCTCTGCCATCCCACTTAGCTCCTATCATTTTTTCAATTTCACTCCTCAGTGGGTGCCTGAGGGCCTTTTATTTGTCACTTGTTAGATACTTCATGATGACCATGTGAATAACATCCTTTGTAATTTTAACCGGTTCATCCAACCATAGTTTTCCCTCATGTACTCGACTGACTACTACCCTAATCCACTTGGTCTTGAATGCCCTTGGGAAGTGAAAGGCATTGGTTGAACCTTTGATTTCTAGATGTGTATGCTCATCCTTCATGTTTCCTTCCTTGCATAACTCCTAGTATGTGGATTGAAATTCAAAATCATCAATTTCACTGATCTTGCAGTGAGTATAAGATCAGATGTCCTATACCAAAAAAATCCTATGTGGTATGCACAAGAACATGCCTTTTGCATCAACTTGTGATGTGACATTAGGATGCAATTTATATTTAGGTTCTTCATAGGTTGTAGACTTGATCAATGTAACCTTCTTCTCATGATCGACCTTAGATTGAACGGTCTTCGATGAGGATGTCATTGCTGATAATATAGGGCTTCATAAAAGCTGTATATAAATAGCTTAGTTTTCTTCAAACTTACTTGTATCACTTACAAACTATTCATGAGATACTCAAATCATTCTCTTTTCACTCTGGTTTCACTCTAGTTTGTTGTGTGAAAAAATGAGTTGTATCGACTTGTATTTATCCCTAAAAATCTTTCTCACTTTAAAGTTTTGCATTAAATACTTCACCAACCACAACTCGGTTAACAATAAAATATTTGGTTATCTCCTTTTGAAACTTTAGCTCAGTTATGTTACAAGTAGTGGTTGTCATTACACCAAAAGATCGACTTGTTAATGATCAATACAACCACTAGACTTATCTAAGACATAGGAGGCAGTTAAGCCATGTCATGAATCCCAAGGGGCATGCTGACCATTTTTCCAACAATCTCCCCCTCAACATTACCCGAGGGGATTCAAACTAGTGACCAAGCTCTGATACCACTTTTTACAAGTGGTGGTTGACATTGCACCAAAAGATTGACATGATAATGCTCAATACAACCACTAGACTTATAGAAGACATAGGAGGTGGTTAAGCGATGTCACAAATCTTGAGGGGAGCATTGACCATTTTTCCAACAAGTTAACACTAACAATACTTGATTGACTATTCAACTTGGCTAACCTTAATAGTTTTACTAACTAAAAAATGTTCACTTGGTCATTCTTTAACTGACTATACCCATATCAAGTTCAAAACATATAGAAACCTAGTGCATCTTATTTCATGTTGATTTGGTATTCATGTAATACATATAAGGAACTATTGTAAGATGTAACTGATTAAAATTTAGTTCCCATACTTACTTGATTTTCTTAGGTGGAGGTGGTGAAATCACCTAACCCAAAGGATGAGGTGTCACCGACTGTTGTGCTTGTTCTTGTATTATCTTCAGTTGATCCTCTCCACATTTGAATCATTTTCCTTCTGATTCCATCAATGGTATTCATATTCATATCATCATCTAGTTCTGGTGCTTGGTCTTTGTAATCTATACTTAAGTGACTGACCTTGTGACAATGCAGACCTGTCATTCCAGAATTTGTCTAGTTTCTAGATTTTCCTCTCTAGTGTAATCTCATACAATTTTCTATAATATGACCATACCTACCACATGTTTTAAAATTAACCTATGTGTTGTAATCCCAAGTGTAAGAATTACCTTTCTTTCTCGATTGATAGGTGTTTTTTGTCTTTTCAATTTCCAAACTTGTTTCATCTTTGTCATGCATTCCTGTGATATATGTCCATGCTTTTTTCAAGTGCAACAATTCTTTTGCATATAGTTCCTCTTAGGTGACTTTTTTGACTTTGATCTACACTCATATGCTTGATGTCCATACTTATTGTAATTATAACAATAACCATCAAATTTAGGAGTAGAGAACAGGAATACCCTTTTTCTTTGCTTCTACAGAAATTTGACGTTTGACATGGTTTTCCATAGTGATATCATGAGAGCTTCTTTGGCCTTTTATTTTTATAGGCATTCTTTTGTTCATCTTGTTTTGATGACTCTCACTTCTCGGTATAGCCTAAATGAGTGGTGTTGTCCAACCTTCTCTGACTATTTAGGAATTCATCCATCCTTTTAGTAATTTCCTTAGTTTTCTTTATCATCTCATTATGTTATTGTTGCATCTTCACTTCATTTTTCAGTCTTTCAATCTCTTCTCTTAATTCACCAATATCTTCCAATTTTCTAGAAAGCTCATTGTTTACTCGGTTTACTTCCTGACTCATGATAACCATCTGATTGGAAATTTGAAATTAATGCTCAGTAAGTCTTAGTATTTCAGATTCTTTCTCTTTCAACTTTTCAATCATTTGTCTTATGTCTTCAATAGCCATATTCTTTTCTTGTTCAGCTTGTATTGCATTGTTCATGACATTAATCATTCTTACCATTTGAGTCTCTTGTCAAATTTGCAATGCTTTCACTTTTTTGGTAAGGTGCTTATTCTTTTTAGATAGATCTAATATAGTTCCTTCAGATGCATTAGATATGCTTCCAGATCCTTCAGATAATTCCTCTATCTCTTCTTCCTAATAATTAGTCTCATTGTGCCAAAATGATAATTGCTTTCTCTTAATGAATGACTCTCTCAATTTTTCTCTGGTGTCCTTAAGTTGTTCCATGAGAATCTGAAGCTCCAATTTCTAATTTTCAATAGTCTTATCAAGCTTATACCTTTCCATCTTTAAGATCTTTTATCTTTGGTGATTAAACTTCGTAAAAAATAGAACTGACTCTGATACCAATTGTTGGGATTATGGAAAGGTGATTTACTAAGAGGGGAGGGGTGAATCAATAACCCTAAATTTTTTTTCAATTGAATCCTCAAAACAATGTAATTCTTTAACTAATTGACATGTTATATTTTCCATCCCTTCATAGCATTACTAAAAATAAGAAATGCATTCTAATCTAACATGTAAACATCCATGAAACTTCATACACAATACACAAGTATTTTGGTATCGTAGAAACCCTTTCTAGAAGGTAAAAACTATGGGGGGGATGACACCCACAAAGCTTCACTAACTGTAGTAATAAATTTTTTCGGTTAAGGCTACAATGTTTGATCACTTCTGATGATCTTACCTTGTTAGGAGTAATAATAAAGATCTATGAGGATCTACCTAGTTAGAGGATTTAAGAAACATGGTTAAGTGTGCACTTGGTTAAGAGATTTAGAAAAAGACTTGTTAGGTCTACTCTGTTAAGGGATTTAAGTCTTCCACAATTCTTAGAAAGTAATAGTAGATTTGATCTATATGTAGCAAATCACTTTGCCTGATTTTAGATCTGATAAGTACTTAACTGTTATCACCTTGCTGTGATAGGTTTCTTCTCTAAATTATTCTTGGTAGCCTTCTATTGTGATACTGATTCAATCCTTGAATGCTCTATCAAAACTTTGACTTCACAACCCTTCCTAATCTTTAGATGTTTGTATATGCGGCTACTTCATGTGTGATACTTGTCAAAATGGCATCTTGATAGTTCTTATATTAAAAGATTTTGACCTAATTAAGGTTATGGCATCATCTACAAAACCTAAGCTCTATGATCCAAATAAATAACCTAAAACATCATTACATAGGGATCATCAATCATTTAATGATTACATCTAAATTTAATCTTCACCTCAATCTTTGTAAACCATTTTCTAGGTCGGTGTCAACTATTTACCTTGTAGTTGGTGTCATTACAAACTTTTATGTCATTTTTTTTTCTCAGTATACACTACATTCATCACTTGGTAAATTATTGACGCTCGGTATATGTTAATGCTTGGTTATAACTATTCTTGGTGCTCAATAATCATCTAGCTCAATGTGTATGCTCGGTCAAGTCTGTGCTTGATTACTATGTTATCGTGCCTTGTGCTCTGCTCAGTTACTATACTTGGTGTGTTGACCGACAAGCCTATTTTATTCCTTTACTGACTGTATGTGTGACACTAATGAAAACATATAAACTAATAAAAATTTGTCTCCTGGCCAAAATCTATCCAATAGTGAAGTCCCTTTTGTGCTAAGGGGTCATGTAAACTATTTCCCCTAGGAAATCCTCATTTGAAAACTTATTTCTCAAAATCCTTTTGAGATATTTTTTCTCAAATGTTAAATATGCATATAACCCATCATAACATTAATCCCTAAAATCCTATATCTATAGAAAAACAACTTTATAAAGTATTTCATATAATGTAGTGTCTCAAATCTTAATTTCATATCCATGGCTTCAACTTTTACTCGATCCACTCAAGCTAGGGTTATAACTCAAAACCCAACCATGAAAGATTTTATACTGATTGATTGGAAATAATATATCATACCTAGCTTCATTTAATCTATTTCTTAAATAACCAATGAGAGAAAATAATGCATATAATATTATATAATACTTATTATAATATATTAGATAGACAAGTTGTGCAAGATAAGACAAGATATACCATAGGAAAACTCTCATGAGGGAAAACCTAGCTGCCAAAAGAATTCACGCTCTATCATATTACTTTTAACATCACAAATTTCACATTATACAATTTTTCATCATGCAGACCTCCCATTTTATCCAATTTAGAGAAATAATAAAATTCTAATCTATAGATCTTCCTTGTCAGTTGTCATCCCCATCTTCTGAACTATTAGGTGTAGCTTATGCTTGTTTGGATACTTTTTATGGATATGTTTGAGTAGTGCACTAACAAGCTCTAAATATCCATGACTAAGTTATATGTTTGATTAGTACACTTCCAAAAGGTTTATAATTTGATTACTCTCTTAGTAGGTACCAATGTTAGGATGAATGCTAGTCCCTTACACCTTCTATTTTTGGCCTTATTGTATATCATTCTTTATTTGAAATCTCTATTTATCACAATTTGAATCTCTATTACATTATCTACATCATTTTTAATTCTTAAAAAACTTCCATATTTTTCAAGAAAATATTTATCTAATTGAGAATTTATTTTCATTATTCTTTATCATAGGCCACACTAGTTCTAGTGTTGAAGGGAGGGTAACAATCTATAGGCCATTTACATAATTCATTTTCTTTTAATTACCATATCATCTATGTTAACATTTTCGTTCACATCAATTCATCCTTTTATCATAATATCATCTTTAAGCTATTCATGAAGTTAGAGTAACCAAAAAGGGGGGTTTAACTATTGCAAATATATAAATGTAGCCACCTGTAGACTTGTTTCATTGGTCTTTTGTATATAAATTTCAATGGAGGCCACAACATCAACTCTAATATTTATTTTTTGGATGACTACAAGTATTTTTTTCCTACACTTATCAATTGTGTCATTTCATTTATTTTCTAATTCTTTCATTATTTTAACTTTTATTTTAGTCCATGAGACATCATGCTCATTATTTTGTACTTAATGACACAATCGTTCATTTTTTGTCCATACAAGATGCTTGCATGTCATTCTATCACTCTCAACCTATGCATGCATCCTAGACAAAGATCTTGTAGAGTTGTTAGAAAGGTCCTCATAATGTGCACTTTTCCCTTCTTGAACTAAACATTTTTATCAGTTAGTTTATATTATTAAAACATAATTTTCACCTTTAAATGATAAAACTCAAAGGTTGTAGTACTACATATCTTTATTTTGAGTGGAGAGTAATACTTTGAGTCCTAAAGAGTCTTGACCATACTTAATAGTATTTCAACTTTCCTCCTCTAAATTTTGGTGAACTTGATGTGAACTCACCTCTTGTCTCTAAGAACATTTTAAAATCAATACTATAAAGTCTATGGTCTTGCTTAATTTTTTCTCAACTATTGAGTTTATTTGTGTATTGTGGAGCTCTTCCATGAGTTTTACAACCTAAAATACTTGCATACTTTTGGTGAGGAGTTCAAGACCCAAAATTCCTCCTAATCATTATATTGGTAAAAGAACCAGTTCAATTTTTTTAATAAAATTTGATTCTTTCTCTCCTCAATATTTTCCCTAAGGTTTTGCGAAAAATACATCTATTTTGAAACCTAATTCTTACCCCAATTCTCCAATGAATTCCCCTCCTAGGTCTTTTCCTATTGATCATGATTATTCTCTATTGGTCCTATTTGATCACATACAATCTATGGAAGTTAACCTAAGAGATTGCAAAGTATTTATTAGTCGAGAGAATTTCATTACCTAGGATGGCTCCAATGTAAGCAATATGAGAGACATTCTTATGTCATATCACAAAGGTGTTAAGATTCTTTAGAAATTGATAATTATTTTAGAGACACATGTACCTTTTAGTGTGCCTAAACCTTAATATACACATTTAGACATCACTTGTCCTTAGTTATGTGTCAAATTTCTTGTGATTCTAGTCCATGTGAGTAATAGAGGCCCTACTATCAAATTGATCCTCTATTTGGTAATACCAATAGTGAGTCTACAAATCCTAGCATGAATGCTTCTTATATTCCCTTAGACTTAAACATTTATTCACCTCCTTCTAGCACTTCTATGGATGCTTCTACTATTCATGCTACAATATTTATCATTTTTGTAGCTAGTGCTTCTACTCCTCTATTATCTCCTTTCCTGGAAAATCTAATAGTTTCTCCTCCACTTGGAGATGTATTCTTAAAAAAAAAATTCATAATATGGGCCTATTACAATCATAGGTTTCTAACATTAATAGAGCTATCATGTAGTCCTTTGTTATGATATACTATTATTGTATCCTACCTGCTAATATTATCCTTTATCCTTCCCTACCCAAGGTGTTGAGATACTAAAGCTTGATAAATTTAATGGAAATAGTGATCTTTAGCTACACATCAATTCCTTTTGTTTAGGGGTAAAATGGTGTTGATGAACTATGTGAGACGAATTCATTAACTAACCACTTCCACACCAACCTTCAAAATACAAGAGAAAGATGGGCCTCTAGGTGTAACTCTCAATATAGCCTAAGTTAGATTAGCAAAACCCAAGAGAATGAGGGGATGCTAATGCTAAACCCAAATTATACTAAGGAAGTACACAAGAAAGTCCTCTTTCATGCAATGTAATATTTGATTAAGGTTGTGTAAATGTACTTGTAAAATTGAACTAATTGATTTAGTAAGATAAGCAATAGAGATCTAGGTGCTAAATGTAAGTGATCAGACTAATTAAGATGTGAAAATAGATCTAAACTAATATGTTCAATAGATAATAAAATACCCACCTTGATGTATGAAGAGGACTATGCTTTTTTTCTCTGAAAATTACTATTTTGGACCTATAACTGAGTTTTTGACTGTGGATCTATGATCATGACTGAAAACCCAGAAAATGTTAGGTTGTTAGGAATAGGTTGACCATGTCACCATGTTCCAAAATAGGTTGACCTAAGTCACCATGATCCAGAACAGGTCGACCTAAGTCACCATGTTCATTAGGCACTTTTCTCAAGTTGACCCAACTTTTTCTGATAAAACTTTGTCAGCAACTTTCAGATCTGCACCTGTAATTCTAAGATCCTGGTCTTGCATAAAGAAAACTAGGTTTTGGGGTTGGGGTGGATAAGGGCTTGCCTTGGTCAAGCCCTAGATTGAGGAATCAACCTTGAATTGATAAATGTAATGATAAAGGATATTCTAACATGTAGTAGGACCAAATATATCAAATGAAAGGCATTGACCTGCAATGCAGCGGTTGCTACTTCTCTTTGTAATAGCAAGGTCTCGAGTTTGATTCCTGAAATGGGAGCTTAAATAAACTTAATATATATATATATATATATATATATATATATATATCAAATGAAAGATACAATTACCTTTGTAGATGCAATTGAATTTGATACGTGATCAAGTATGCTATTGTAATAGCCTTAACTCAAAGAAATCAAAAGGAAGTCAAAAGAAGTGAATTTGAGTCATGTCCAAAAGGTGTTTTGGATGTGGATCATGAATTTTTAAGCCAAATATTAATTTAAGAACATATCTGGCATTAGGTGATACTCTTGTATTATCATGCCAAAAAATTTCAATCAAAGTTTTGACTTCACTAGTAAGTTTCATATCAGACATTGAGAGTCTACCACTATAAGTCCACAAAATATTTGTCAGATCACTTTCAAAGTTAACTCTTCTCTTTACAACTCTTGCCAATTTTTTATGATGAATATTAAGATATCCACATATGTTACTCATCATTCTTTTATCAGAAGTTGTTTTGTTTACTAAAGCTATTGGTATTTCTCATTGTGCCACATTCATATATTTAGAACCACTTTTCTTTCCGATTGTATCAAAGGCACTAGCAACGGTGGGTACAATTTGTTTTAAAGACTCATCCTTATTCTTGGGTTTGACATAAATGCTTGACCTCTTCATCACTTTTTTCATTTTAGTCATTTTAATTATTTGTAGCATGAATTGACATTAAAACCCAAATTTCTTATTATTAAAAAAAAATTCTAAACAATTTACTAGCATGTGTCCTAATCTGTCTCCCTGAAACCAAGCCACAAAGATTGTCTAGCACATAACTCTTAATTTGAAAATGTTCATGTGTCTCAGTATCATTGAACATGCTCTTTCTCAATTTTTGTTTCCATGTCTACATCCACATTGTTGATTTCAATTGTTGTTTGATTTTCAATTTCAGTTGGGGTTTGAATTTTAGTTTCAACAAGGCTTTGACTTTCATTTGGGGTTTGATGTGCAAAATTTTTTACTCTATTTTCATGAATAAAATCTAAATCATTTAAAGAGTAACTTGCTTCTACAAAATCACCAACTTTATCATGGGAATAAACACAGGGTTGTAAATACATACCTGTATTTGATACTAGATTAGAAGATGCACGTGAATTTTCTTATATTGTGTTTTATTCTTCAATCTCAGCATCCATTATGGTGTCCTCAATGTTCTCCTCTTTTGAAATGATTGTTAAACTTGAAGCTCCAACATTGTTCACTTCTCTAATTCTTGCTCTTCTTTCTCATTGACATTTTCCCTCCTCCTGGTTTGTTGCAACCTCCTTATTTGTTATAACCTTCCTTGGCCTCTTTCTTCATTGCTTTGATCCCATGTTTTCCCCAAACTTTGAATTCAAATGTTTGTCAACATGTCAAATCTATAACAAGACAAGAAAAGGGAATTTTTTATGAGAACATTGTGTCTACATATTGGGATAGTCGAATAATAATAGAATAATCATTCAATCAATAAAAGTTGTTCATGCGGGCCTGTTTTATGTCCCAAAGGATCTTTTAGAAATGGGAGCTTGTTTCATACACAACAATTCAAATGCAAAAGGGCACCCATTTTTTGAATTTTAAATAATGGGTGCTCATTTCTTAAGAAATGAGTGGGAGGCATACCTCCACCTCAGATTTTAGTTCAAGATAGGCTTGGTGGGACAAAGCCTATTCCTTCACCACAAAAAACTTGGCTAAGGCACTGGAATTCCATATTTCTACCTTGCCGTAATTTTCTAGGGCCTTCTTGATCGTATTTTTTGACGAAATAGAAATTCATTAGAGTTCTCACTATCCTTATTTTAGAAATGTAAATTTCATAGTGATATGATTATTTTTAAGTTAGTTTTTCATTTTTTATTAATTAAAAGTACTAGTACCTAAACATAAAATAGTGAGGTTCACTAAAACATTAATAACTTTTTTAAAGATTTTTTGGAAAAATAAATTATATGACATCAATCTACATACAATTCACTTGAAGATTAAAAAAAAGAATTTTGAAAAAATGTGAAATTTTCATCAATTAATTGTGGTCATACACCAGAGGTTTCAAAATGTACTTTAAAGTCAATTCAAAATTAATAAAAAAAATAAGAAAAAATATGCTCATCAATCTTTGGTGTCTTACGTATCTTTCCCCAAAAGGATCCAAAAAAATTCATTTATTTAGGTCAAAATATGGTGGTCGTACATGGGTGTGGTATGGTCCTGAAACATGCATTTTGAAAAAGTGGGTTTTAAACATGCTTACTAAAAATAAATTACTATCCAACACAAGTCATCAAGCAATAATTGAACTAACTCAATCAACCATAAACAAGGGTGCTACTTGCACTACTTGGACTTGGATTCAAGAGTACAAAGAGTAGAGAATTTCATCACGCAACTCACAAGGATGGCTCATGTGGACTAAGCATTCTCTCGTAGGAATGAAAATGATCATAATGATTGAACTGTCACTACATGTCCATAGATGTGCAGATTGTCATATCTCAAGTCACTCATAGCCTTGTGATATCACTCACGGTATCTTTAGAGACTTCACTTATTTTAGTTAATGTTTCACCCACTATTTTATTATGTGTTCACTTGTTAATGGAACTCCTCGAACATAATTGCAATTTGAGCCACTTGCAAGTCATAGACATGTTAGATGCCACTTTCCAAACCTACTCAAGCATCTAATCCTAAGGCTTAATCCATAAGAATGAAGGAAATATAATGCCAAAACCAAGGCAACATCACAATGCTAAAGATAACTCAAAACTCATGTTTCCAACCATACTACATGGTGTAGACACCTAAATTCATCCTTTTAACATTAATTAAATTAAATTTAATTAATGACCCCAAAGAACATTATATTTAATTTTTTAATTAATTATATTTGTTAAATTCATCTATTTATTTAATTAAATTTGTTTAATTAAATAAATTCATTAATTAATAGTATTTGAATTAAATTTAAATACTAGCTTTCATAATGTATTAAATTAAATTTAATACATGTTCCTCCATAGTCCCCTTTTAAATAAATTTTTAAATTTATTTAATCCCCTCACATTCTTTAGTTCTACTAAACCATGATTAAATTAAATTTTATTTAATTAAATCCTAAATCCAACCTAGATGCTATCCTACACACATCACTTTCTATCTAATAAGCCTACTCACTAATTAACTAAGGTTAATTAGGCTAATTTTTTTATTCCTACATCCATTAGTCCTAATTATTTTCTCACACATGTGTGAGCAAATTTAAAAAAATGGCCTTTTTAAAAATTGCCAAAAATTGCACAAACAAGGCCTCTTACATTTTTTATGACACTTCTTACACTTTCTAAAATAGTGAAAATGGACTTTTTCACTTACACATCTCTTACACACACATGTACTTGAAGTACTTTGACCTTTCACATCCCAAGTTGCTCACACATGTGTGAGAAAGTCTTGGACTTTGCATGGCTCATGTGTCTCCTTGGTGGCACCTATGTGGATTCCACATAGATGCCACCTCACCCCAACCCTCCAAAATCCTATAAATAGGACCCTTGTCTCAAGAAAAATTCATTCCTTTTTGCATTAGAGTTATTATGCTAGTATATGCTTAGAATTGTTCTTAGAGTTTTTACTAACCATTTGGTAGTTGTTAGATTTTCATTAGACTTAGCTTTATTCATTTGTTTTGCTTACTTGCATGCCATAGAGCTTGAGGATTGCTTTTATAGCTACTCCTTGAGCTTCTTTGGCCTCTTGCATTTGAATGCTTGAGAGTTGCTTCTATAGCTTATCCTTGAGCATCTAAAATCTTCATTATACTTGCATTATAGTGGGATCTATACTTGTGTTGGGAGAGCACACCCACAAATATCTCTAAGAACTGAAATCAAGCAAGTCTTGGGTGCACTTGCTTATTGCTCATCAAAGGTTGTGGTGAAAATTAATGTTTTTTATAAGTTTATGAACATGCTAAAATAGATTTGAATATGCTCTTTATTATTAACATTTGCATGTTTGAACTTGCTCTTGACAGATGGATTTTCATCATATGCATTTTAGCACGCCCGGTGGGACCCACGATCCCATTACTAACTATTTCACTTGATTTTGTGAAGGTTTCCCATGAATTTTCCAGACAGGCGTCTCCACACGACCAGAGGCGTCTCTACCTAGAAATAGGCATCTATGCACACAGGCGTCTCTGCCTATAAACATGCATCTCTGCTTGTAAAAAGGTGTCTTTGCTTCCAGACAAGCGTCTTCACCAAAAAGAGTTTTTCTCTCATTTTAGTTTGTTTTAATTAGCAAAAATTCTATTTGAAAATCACATTAAGGCTAATGATCATTAGTAAAACTTCTAACTGTATCTACAAATGAAGAAAAATACATGAAGCTAATGAAATCTTTGTTTTTATGCAGATAGGTGTCTTTGCATACACACGGGTGTCTCTGCTAGAAGAGGGAGTTTTCCTTTGTGTTGTTTTTAAATCTGATTAAGTAAAAAAATTTGACATATTAAGGTTAAAAATCACTATATTTTCATCATTAGAAACCTTTCTATGCATTTAAGACTTAGTGAGAGGATAAAACTTTCAAAAATTGGTGTTTAACATTTGGTTTTGTGCAAATAGGCATCTCTGCCTGTACATAGGCATCTCTTCCTGTAAACAGGCATCTTTAATAGATAGGCATCTCTACCTGTACACAGACGTCTTTGCCTGGAAATAGGCGTCTCTGATAGACAAGCATCTCTGCCTGTAAATAGGCATCTCTGACTGATTTCTGCATGTTTCTATAGTATCTTGCACTTTGATTTTTTTGATTTGAGTTTTTGGAAGATAGTGACATTTTGTGACTTCTAACAGTAATTTTGTAGAGTGTTGACCAAGATTTGACCACTCTAAGACTACTAACTTGTTTTTTTTGAAAGACGTTGTTAGAAGACCAAACACACTAAACTACTTATCAAAGTTGTTTTGTAGGTTGCCAAGGAGATTCAATCAAACATCGTGTTTTCTTAATGATTTCTTAGGCACCTAGCATTAAATAGGAATTCTTTTTCTATAGAAAATGATTCATTAGCTAGGGGATTATGCACTTTTCTCCAAGTGAGAAAATTAGAAACCCAAAACCTTTTGAATTGTTGTCTTGAAGAAAAAAATTGGAATTAATCATTTGTTTGGTATGTTTGGGAGAAAACCTCGTTGGATAGGAGATTATGTTCTTTTCCATTTGAGGGAAAATAGAAAATCCAAACTCCTTCTTGGGGCCAATCCATGCATTTACTTTCAATCCTTTAGATGGGCTTGTCAGTGAGGTAAAAAGCTCCTAGGAACGACCCACGTGAGAACAAGGTGTGAGCCCACCACTCCAACTCACGTTAATAAAATTTGATTTTTGGGGTTAAAGCCTCAGAATTCAGATGAAATTTGAGCTTATACATGGCTCTCACCTAACATTTAGTAGGGCCTCACGGTCTTAATCATGTTTACGTGACTACTTGTGTCAAGGTTCTTTGTGGGGCTATATGTCCTAGTCGCGCTTGCATGGACACAAAGAGTGTGTTCGAACATAGATCCTTACTAAAAGCCATTAGTTAGAAGCCACCCAGTTCACCTCTGAAAGGTTGATAATCTGCGTGTGACACTAATACATTTGGGGGCATTTTGCGATGGCTATGTGTCTCAATTACGACGGCTATGTGTCGCAATAGCAACACCCATAGACGTCGCTATTTTTTAGTCACAAATTGCGACGTCTATGGGTAGCCGTCACAATTATGGTGCCCTCCTGTCGCAATGTCGCTAAGATTTGTTAGCGGCATGGGTGTCGCCCCCCCATCGCATGGCTTCGGAGGGCCATCGCAATTGCGACGGTCCTCCCAAGCAATTGCGACGGGCGCCTGCATCGCATTATGACGGGTGCCTGCAGCGCATTACGACGGGCTCCCGTCGCAATGGCGACGCCCGTGGGTGGATTAAAAAAATAAAATTATTTAATACATTGCTAATGAACCACATTAATGCTTTTTTCTTTCAACAAATGAGGATAGCCACTGTAAAGACAACATGATAATGTACACTCACTGTAAGGATAGTCACAAATGAGGACATCTCACAGTGACTGTCCCTAGTGTAATTGCCACTTGAATGTATTGCTATTCAGCCACATTAATGCTTTTCTTCTTCAACAAATGAGGATAGTCACTGTAAAGACAACATGATAATGTACACTCACAGTGAGTGTACATTATCATGTTGTCTTTACAGTGACTATCCTCATTTGTTGAAGAAGAAAAGCATTAATGTGGCTGAATAGCAATACATTCAAGTGGCAATTACACTAGGGACAGTCACTGTGAGATGTCCTCATTTGTGACTGTCCTTACAGTGAGTGTACATTATCATGTTGTCTTTATAGTGAGTGTACATTATCATGTTGTCTTTACAGTGTCAATATATGCATTATTACTTAAACTGAAGAGTACTCTAAATAATATGTCATTGTGGAGTTCTGATTGCTTCCAATTTGATATACGCTTGTTCTACTTATGTATCCAGCATCATGTAAGAAAAGTTGATGCTTTTAAAATAGATTCATTTAGCCATGAAATGCCTGTGCATGTTACATACAAGATTCCAAGGCCCAAAACTGATTACTCATTATAATTCATGTACAGAATGATAATCAACCACAACGAGGCATGCGTAGGCGCTGCTTAGATTTTGAGGCATCAGAAGCTCGTAGAAGAAACTTGACCAATGGCTCATGGAATGCAACAAACTTATTGCCTAAAACAGGAGCATTGGTAACCACAGATGATGGTTCTGAAAAGAACACTTCACCATCAATGTCACGTGAGGGAACTGCAATTTCTGATGGCAAGCAACTTGTAGTATATAAGAGAGATGCAGGTACAGATGCTGGGAGAAGTTCCCAATCTTTATCTGTTGGACAGTTTTCATCTGCAAAATAGATTATAAAAACATGAAAATATATCAGAGATGTTTGATATTGATACAAAACAACACAGATTCATTTCTTCGTACACCTGTATATCATAAAAATCCTTGCACACTTCAAAAAATTGTATTGCCTTTTACTTACTCAAAAGTAATTTACATAAAGCAGTCATTTGATTAACATGGATCCTAATATTCACAAGTACATGGTCATGTGCTCCATCGTAGCATCTTATAGATTTAGATCTGTTCTCTGAAATAATTCAATGTTTTGTTTACAATCCACAAAAGAAATATTTTCCCTCGTCTACTTAATCCTAAACAAAAGGCCATATAGCAATATAGATAGAACTATATAATAGAAACCATAAACAATGGTAACCTTAGCAGCAGGAAGAAACTGTTGCAAAAACTTTACCTTATCATACCCAGATTGTTGCTTTGCCTGGCGGAGGGAAATTTGATCAGTAAAATTGACACAGAGTATGCTGTCTCCATTGTCATGCTGGATAACAAAACACCAACTTTAATGGGCATGTACTGTCCCTTGTGTAATTGCCACTTGAATGCATTGCTATTGAACCACATTAATGCTTTTTTCCTTCAACAAATGAGGACAGTCACTGTAAAGACAACATGATAATGTACACTCACTGTAAGGATAGTCACAAATGAGGAAATCTCAGAGTGATTATCCCTTGTGTAATTGCCGCTTGAATACATTTCTATTGAACCACATTAATGCTTTTTTCCTTCAACAAATGAGGACAGTCATTGTAAAGACAACATGATAATGTACACTCACTATAAGGATAGTCACAAATGAGGAAATCTCAGAGTGACTATCCCTTGTGTAATTGCCGCTTGAATACATTGCTAATGAACCACATTAATGCTTTTTTCCTTCAACAAATGAGGACAGTCACTATAAAGACAACATGATAATGTACACTCACTGTAAGGATAGTCACAAATGAGGACATCTCACAGTGACTGTCCCTTGTGTAATTTCCACTTGAATGTATTGCTATTCAGCCACATTAATGCTTTTCTTCTTCAACAAATGAGGATAGTCACTCTAAAGACAACATGATAATGTACACGGGCTGTAAGTGTACATTATCATGTTGTCTTTACAGTGACTGTCCTCCTTCAAGTGGCAATTACACAAGGGACAGTCACTGTAAAAGCAACATGATAATGTAGAGAAACGTTGTCATTTGTATTTTCAACAGTGCCGAGAGAGATTCCCTCCGCGAAATCACAGCTACAATTTCTGAGTACGTTGGGTTTATTTTTCTTTTGTCATTATTATGTAATCTGGTATTTAGCTATTACAGAGCTAAAATACCCAGAAATGAGGACATATCTGTGTTGAATTTATTGTTAGCGGCTTTGGTTATTTAGAAGTTTAATTTTATTTGTTCATCTTTCAAGCACAAACGTTTTGTGGACCGTAACATCTTCATTGTTTTGGGTATGCAATGAAACAGCCCTAACTTGCAACTACCTTCACGGTACTTGTGTACATTATCATGTTGTCTTTACAGTGACTGTCCTCATTCAAGTGGCAATTACACAAGGGACAGTCACTATGAGATGTCCTCATTTGTGACAAGGACAGTCACACATGAGGACATCTCACAGTGACTATCCCTTGTGTAATTGCCACTTGAATGTATTGCTATTCAATCACATTTATGGGCCCGTTTGGACCACAGCACATAGTAGCATCTACAGAGAAGAATATCCCAGGTGTAACAAGTTGTAAGAATATACCAACAGTTCTAAGAAGTTCCCTAGCACATAGTAGCATCTATAGAGAAGAATATACAACATGAGGGCAGCCACTGTAAAGACAACATGATAATGTACACTCATTGTATGTGTACATTATCATGTTGTCTTTACAGTGACTATCCTCATTCAAGTGGAAATTACACAAGGGACAGTCACTGTGAGATGTCCTCATTTGTGACAAGGACAGTCACACATGAGGACATCTCACAGTGACTGTCCCTTGTGTAATTGCCACTTGAATGTATTGCTATTCAACCACATTTATGGGCCTATTTGGACCGCGACACATAGTAGCATCTACAGAGAAGAATATCCCAGGTGTAACAAGTTGTAAGAATATACCAACAGTTCTAAGAAGTTCCATAGCACATAGTAGCATCTACAGAGAAGAATATGGGTCAATGAGGTTGACTTCAAAGCCATGCAATCTAATGGTAATAGTAATATCATAATTTGACATACTATCAGAAATACTTCCTAAATAGACTATTCAATCTCATAAGAGATGGATTCATGAGAACTATTATTTATGAAATATGAGTCAATGACTTTAATTAAAAAAATTACACAATCTAATTCTTGTAAAAATATCAAAATTTGACACATTGAAAATACCTTCCAAAAGTATCGTTAATTGATTAATATGAATCACTACTCATGAAATATAATTTTATAAACCTAATCTAAAAACTACACAATAAAAATCTTAATAGCAATATTGTAAGAAACTATTCCCAAAAGCAAGCCTAACAAAATTTGATGAAAATAATTTTTGTTTCACTCAACTTTGACATTCACAACTTCCTCTTTTATTATAATAAGAAAAAAAATGTCTTTTTAGATATACCTCATGAACCATACTCGAATAATCTATCATTTTTCTTCTCAAAAACATATTTGCAGAGCCTGCTTCTTTTACTTGTTTGTACTTTTATATCTCTGATGGAAAGGGTTCCTTCAGGACACATTTTTCCAAGTTCACTGCTTGAGATATTTGAGGAGGGTTCCCCTGCTTGAGTATCCATCCAACCCATATTCGAGTAGTTCTACAATTGCACAGTCTAAATTAATAATACTGACAATTGAATGACGAATGATGATACATAGAATTGATATAAACTAATCCTAAAAACACTAAAACATTATTAATATATTTATATTTCATAAATAAAATTGATATAAAAGATCTGGAAAGATACATTTAAAAATAGAAAAATAGTAATTTATAATAGAAACCTTCAAATTCATTACTTTGCAGAGTTTAAACATTAACCTATAGAAATCAGAGCCTAATTGATTGGTTGAGTCATTTTGGTGTCTTGAAGTGGGTTGGGACATAGATCCAAGTTTCTTGCTGACTACTTTGCATCACTATTGAACAACATTAATGCTTTTTTTCTTCAACAAATAAGGACAGTCACTGTAAAGACAACATGATAATGTACACTCACTGTAAGGATAGTCACAAATGAGGAAATCTCAGAGTGATTATCCCTTGTGTAATTGCCGCTTGAATACATTTCTATTGAACCACATTAATGCTTTTTTCCTTCAAGTGGCAATTACACAAGGGACAGTCACTGTGAGATGTCCTCATTTGTGACAAGGACAGTCACACATGAGGACATCTCACAGTGACTGTCCCTTGTGTAATTGCCACTTGAATGTATTTCTATTCAACCACATTTATGGGCCTGTTTGGACCACGACACACAATAGCATCTACAGAGAAGAATATCCTAGGTGTAACAAGTTGTAAGAATATGCCAACAGTTCTAAGAAGTTCCCTAGCACATAGTAGCATCTACAGAGAAGAATATACAACATGAGGGCAGCCACTGTAAAGACAACATGATAATGTACACTCATTGTATGTGTACATTATCATGTTGTCTTTATAGTGACTGTCCTCATTCAAGTGGCAATTACAGAAGGGACAGTCATTGTGAGATGTCCTCATTTGTGACAAGGATAGTCACACATGAGGACATCTCACAGTGATCGATTGTCCCTTGTGTAATTGCCACTTGAATGTATTGCTATTGAACCACATTAATGCTTTTCTTCTTCAACAAATGAGGACAGTCACTCTAAAGACAACATGATAATGTACAGTCACTGTAAGGACAGTCACAAATGAGGACATCTCATAGTGACTGTCCCTTGTGTGATTGCCACTTGAATGTATTGCTATTCAGCCACATTAATGCTTTTCTTCTTCAACAAATGAGGATAGTCACTCTAAAGACAACATGATAATGTACACTCACTGTAAGTGTACATTATCATGTTGTCTTTACAGTGACTGTCCTCCTTCAAGTGGCAATTACACAAGGGATTTGTGTTTTCATTTGTGTTTTCAACAGCACCGTAACCCTCCGCGAAATCACATCGGGATATAAGGGCAAAACAAACAAGAATGTTGTCATTTGTATTTTCAACAGCGCCGAGAGAGATAAACAAACTTAAAACTCAGACTTAAGAAAGATGAAGGCAATGCTTCAAAAGGCCGATGTCCTAAACACGGGAAAACACAATACCACCATTAAATGATGCCCTAGTCACCGTATCAATGCTGCCAGCTCCGTACTAGTATGCTGACTACTCACTTCCATCCTGTGATAAAGGTAACTTCATTAATCATACTTGAAATGTCAGCATATGAACTAAAGCTGATGAACATTTATAAACTAAAAGTTTAAAACTACAGATTACAAATGTAGTAGTTTCATACGAAAAGAACTTGATGTCTAAAATTTACCATTAGAAGTATCCAAAGGAATACCACAGTACTGTTGAACTTGGAGAATCAGAGATGATCTACACAGCAAGGTTCAACAGCTGTAAGGACTATTACACCATCTTTAGCATTTGAATACATTTTCTCCTTGGCTTTTGGTGGATCCTCAAAGACCCCCAATGATGTTTTCCCTACAATTATCAATTGTTTGTCAGTATGAGATATTAATAAATAAACATTAATCACAATATTAGGCAAACAATGTTCTTGATGTCTGAATCTAAATCATAGAAAGCTCTAATAAAGCAGTTCTCAGTTTCACATTAAACTAAGTTTCAATTTCAAATGGTTATAATAATTTTTGCAAGTTATAAGTAGCTGGTTACAGTATATGACATAAAAAGAAAAAAAATCATTTCTATTCTTTTCTTCTTTTTCTCTTTCAACGAAGCTTTTGCACCACACAAATGCATACCAAGAATTTCTCAAGAGGTTTCAAGACCATTGCATACCAAACTTCTTCTCTGTAGATGCTACTATGTGTCGTGGTCCAAATGGGCCCATAAATGTGGTTGAATAACAATACATTCAAGTGGAAATTACACAAGGGACAGTGAATGTGAGATGTCCTCATGTGTGACTGTCCTTGTCACAAATGAGGACATCTCACAGTGACTGTCCCTTGTGTAATTGCCACTTGAATGAGGACAGTCACTGTAAAGACAACATGATAATGTACACATACAATGAGTGTACATTATCATGTTGTCTTTACAGTGACTGCCCTCATGTTGTATATTCTTCTCTGTAGATGCTACTGTGTGCTAGGGAACTTCTTAGAACTATTGGTATATTCTTAGAGCTTGTTACACCTGGGATATTCTTCTCTGTAGATGCTACTATGTGCCGTGGTCCAAACGGGCCCATAAATGTGGTTGAATAGCAATACATTCAAGTGGCAATTACATATATTATAATGTATATGTCTAGTCCTCATGACTGCTCATAACAGTACAAGTGATATTTTTTTGGGAGTGGGGAAAGGTTCGAGACTTTCACCTGTATGAAGAATCCTTTCTACCTAACACAAAAATGCACCCCATAAAACATCTGATTGGTTTGAGTATCTTTGAACTATTTGGGTCTATTGACAACACTAGACCAGTGTATACAGAATGACTAATTTCATGCAAGACAATGTGATGCAGAGTGGTCAGCAAGAAACTTGGTCTTAAGCCCCAACCCACTTCAAGACACCAAAATGTTACACCTAAGCAATTTAGCCTCTGATTCTATTAGACCAGTTTAAAATATCTATACTAGAGGGACTTCAAAGGTTTCAAGATACTTCTAACACCTTATTGACTCAATCCCAACCAAGACCAAATTTCCTTTTAGGGACAAGTTCCCTGATTTTCTACCAAAAGAGACTTTATTGATCCTAGGCTTTGCCAACCCAATCAAACATTTGAAAACTCTTAAGATTCCCTAAAACATGTAGAATCATGCATTGGTTGTGTTCCAAACAACCCAAGACATCAAAATCACAAATAGACCTAGTGACTCTAGTAGGTCTCCAAAACCTGTTCTGCAGCAATAACTCTTCAATTTGACAAAGGACCTTATGAAATTATATGTTTTTTGAGTACCCTTTTTGATGTTCTAACAATCCTCCAACTCCTAGACCCTGACTCCACTCCAGCATATCAATGTCCTTATTGAGTCCGCAGACCTAATGCATGCCTTTGGGTGTGGGTTCCAAAACAAGGCATTGAAAATGGGTGCATGAAACCAAGATCAGAGTTTGAAGATGTCCACCATGCTCTAAAGATCTAGATTCAACAAGGTTTGAGGTCCTTTACTTGCCGCTACCCTCTAATCTTGCATAATCCATCAACTCCTAGTCAAGAACATTGAGATTCTTGACCTAGGGCTTGCTCTCGAAATTCTCTGGCTTAGTATCCTATTCCAAAGCTTTTAAAATATGAAAATAAACCCCCTTAACTTGCATTTTACAAAGAACAGAGGATATCCTATGGTTTATTTGCAAGTTAAGGCCATTTGAATGCAATAACCCAAAAAATGAGGGTTTGACAGAACAACAGATAAGAAAAAGGAATAACTTTGATATAAGGTGTCTTGAATCTACCAAATAAACTCTCAAAGCATAAGATATAAATACTCTAACTTCCACACTGGTCTGCCCTCCCTTTCATATCTGTACACTGTACAGTGCTTGAAGGAAATGCACAGAAAAGGCTCTGAAATAGTGGCTCTATTTGACAGAGAGTCCATGCTAGGCTTCATGACTAACCTAGAGCACATTCCTTGTTATGGAGGAAGTTTGAATGGTGAAGAACTTATGGAATGGATAGAGGACCTAGATAACCATTTTGACTACAAGTATCTTATGGATAGAGGACCTTGATAACCATTTTGACTCATTTAGTATCTTATTGAGCTTCACTTTGTTTCGAGAATATAGTTTAATATTCTCTACTAAATAGGGCCAACCACGTGAAGGTGGAAGCTCATTTGGCCCCACCCCCCTCCCCCTAACATCACTCTACATTCCCCGTTAACATCTAACATTCATTCATTCTTTCAATTATTAATAAAATGTAACATTCAATCAATATCACATGATAACATTCATTAACACATTAGATTCGTTAACACGCAACATTCATCAATATGAAAATAAACACATAATTCATGAACATTCATTAGCACATAATTAAATTCATTGAGACATAAAATTCAGTCATTATCAATTAAGGTATTTAGATGACAATCATTTCTTTTTTCTCTTTCTAATTTTTTTTTCTATGTAAGCTCTAAGAGGAGCATTAGTGTTATCATCAATACCCCCCTCATCAGTTGTTTTGTTCTCTGTTCTTGATGATCTCAAATTCCTATGCTGCTGCAAAGGGGGTCCTCTACAATAACAAATAAAAGAGTTAAATTTAAAATATTTAATTATAATTGTTACAAGTATTTAATTATTTTAAAGAACATAACTGTGGCGCTCTTTAATTACCTGATCTGGCCACATCATTTTGTCTAGACTCAACCTCAACATGCTCATGAGCACCGACCCCTCGATCCTCTATAGTTGCTATACAAAATGTTACATTAATCCAAACACCAATTGTAATTATATATAAAAATTTTAATAGCAAATGTATACCTCCACCACTAGGATGCACATCATGCGAACCTTCATTATGCATAGATTGTGTAGAAGGATTGTCAGGCTGCATTCCAATATCCTACACATTGTTATCATTGCTTTCTTAAAACAGATATACTCACTTTATATTAGAACTTAACATCAAATAGACTAATTGGTAAAGTATTCAATTTGAAATAAATTTCATTTAGCTTATTTACTTGTGGCTCAGATGCATCATTATTTGAACCTTGCACACTGATTTCAGCTCGTAGCCGTTCAGCCACGGCTCTATAGCCTTGTTGGAAGCCAATTCTCTTGTCCTCTTCTGTGAGGCATCTATTGAACTCTGACCCCTACATTTTTGCTTGGTATGGTGAATTTTACTTGCATTGTTTGATCAAAAAAATTTTCCTTGCAATATATAAAAAAATTGATACAAGTTTTCATTTACTAATACTTACAACTCGTGCTTGAAGTTTGGAAAAACCACTAGAGCTGAGCTTGTGTGTCCCGTGCTTTTCTAATCTTGCCTTTGTTGCCTTTGATGTGTTAGGCAATCTATGAAAAGTTTGAAATATGTTAGAGACCAGTACAGGAAAAATTTAGAGGTTAATTAGTACATAATTACATTCTCAAAAGTATCACATACCTTCCTCTACTCTCTACTGGCATAATTCCTTTTTTCATGTCGGCTTTATACTTTCCATCCAAAATCAAAGCCTGCCACTCAGCCTCAAGAACACAGGGTGGACGCTCGTGCCTTGGGTTAACCTCTAAATATTTCCTGTACTGGTCCCTAATATACTTCAAACATAAACCAGCTCTTTCAAGGAGCTTGTTTCTCTCGAATGCATGAGGTCCAAAAAGCTAGGTCATACTATGTACAAGATCATCCTTCAACTTTTTATCTTGGTTATTCCACCTTTTAAGTAAAAAAAAACATGTTAGACTCATAAATGAAGAGAAGCTACCTTTAATATAGTTCAAGAAATTGATGAAAAGGAAAACTATTCTAGCAATGATATGAAATCAAAATAGTGGTTTGGGGTTTTAGTTAGGATATGATGTTCCACCATGTACGTATGGTGGGCCCGAATATCCGCAAACACTCGTCACCAAGTTTTCACCAAAAAATATCATTCCCTACAAAATAATCATGGGATCATTAGTCGATGAAGAGTGATCAAAAACTAAATTACTATTATATCACTATAGAATAATAATAACTTTAAAGTACCTGGAACTTTGGCTACTTTTAAGGGAATGCCTTCATCGTCGCTGATGATCAATACACAATCCTTCACCGTTCCCGTACTAGGAACACGGGAACATCCAGGAAATGATGTTGCATCGAGACTTGTTGCATCTCCTATTGCAAAAAATGAAAACCATTATCAAATGCCTCCAAGAAATAATACTTCAAGGGAAATAAATTGGTGCAGAGCACCCATGGCACAAACACAATCAAGGGATCTACATTGTAAACACATAACACTTAAACACATAACAAAAGAGAGAAAAAGAGGGATTTGTGTACCAGTAGATGGTGCAACAGTTGGTGCATTTAGGCTGTGTGTTGTTGACATGGCAGTTGGCAAGACATTTGTGGCTGTCTTGGATGGAGGCGGCGTTGTCATATCATCATGGAAAGGAGTTGAAGAATAAAATTGTTAGAGCATGCATAAATATAGAACGCGTGGACTAGCATGGACAAGATTGTTAGAGCATTAAAAAAAAAGATTGTTCGAGCATGTATTGTCAATGATTATGATCATTCCTATATATATTCAGTGGAAAACACAAGTGGGGAATGGAACATGTGATCTACCTGAACCACTTGCAATACCGGCCTCATCATGGGAATGGGGTTCAAAATTACGCAAATAACTCTGTAAAGACAATGCATCCATATTTTAATTAATGTCATAAAAGAGCATAACATAAAAACCATTATTGAACTCTTGTAGTAATTAAAAATTTCATTAATACTTACTTTAAAGTTTTCAGAAGTGCGCAACAACTCAGCTGCCCTATCTTTTATTTCCTGAGTCTGAGGATGTATGGATACCAAACGTAGAAGTTCTTTCCCAATTTTCTTTAGCAGCTTTTTAATGGAACCGATCGGGTCATCGGTCTCTGCTAAATCAATAAAAAAAGGGTCCACAAGGGGGGACTCCTGAGGGACTGCAGGTTGCTTTCCCTCTCTCCGACCACCGGCCCTCTGTGACAACAATAGTATTAGTATTATCAAAATTACTCCAAAACAATGAAGAAAATAACATTAAAAAAAATAACATTTTGCTTCTATCTAGTTTGCACAATTACAATGAGTTTTACCTGCTCAAGTGTAGATGAGCTAGGAATATCGTCACCATCACCTTCGGGCGGTTGCTCCATATTGTGCCCCTGTGTCAAAGATCAAGTATAAAAATGTTAGCCAAAAATTTAATAACTAAATGGTATGTTGGAGTCATTGATTAGAAGTTGGTTTAATAGTATGTACCACCCCCATGATAGTAGCCTCGTTTGTATCTATGCGGTTCAAATTGTAATCAATAAGCAGCTCTTCCCCTGCACGTATTGATTTTATCGCACAGATGAATACACAATTTCCCTCGCGCGCCTAAAATATGCAATTGGGTTGCTTTATAGTTGACCCAGGTCGTGTACTATTTATAAAACCCGCAATATTCCCTGTTGCTTTTGGCCTTCCATCAATGTATGTAGCCACACTTTTACTTTGATTATTGTCTTGCTGTTGTATATAATTTGCCGAGAGTGCATACCTACGCATACTTTTTTTATATTGAACAATATGCATCCAACTTTTGTAATCGTAACATGGTCCAACATACTCCATCAATTCAGAAACTTTGTTGTAAGACACCTTTATGCCATCCATAGAAAATAGGCCCAAACCATGTAATGATGATGGTGCTATGCGATATATCCTCTCATTAACACAAAAATCAGTGTTTATTGGAGGAAGTTCCTTGGGTACCCAATGTTTCTGTAGATGTTGGTACCTCAAGGGCACCTCGATGTCGCCTTTCGTCTCATCATCATAAGAACATGACCCCCCTTGAGCAAGGAAAAATGTCATGTGTTTATTGAATTTCCTTCTAGTCCTTTGACCTCTAGTTAATCTCCCTATTCTAGATAAACTGCATGTCTCACTTTCCTCTTCTATTCCTATATTTCCCTCACTCGAGGAAGACACTTTTGACAAATACCTATTTGCTGGTACCTGCAAATGGGAGAGATCTTAGAAGACATCAATCTTACTATTGATAAGTGTATTAAATAGACTTTCTATAAGGTGTATTGACTTATACCTGTCGATCCATGAGACTGTGCGGGATGCTCTTGAAAGGGGTTCAATTTCCTACAAATGTAATTCAATTATCGTGAGCATAATCACATCATAATCATAATCACATCCATCATAAGCATCACATAAAAATTAAAAACATTAAAATGTACACATTATAACACTTAAATCAGGCTCACATTAATATGTGTTTTAAATAGTTTTATTTAATTAATTTAGATTAATAGTTAATTTAGATTAGCAGTATTCTATTTGTAGTTGAAACTTGTAGCTTTTAAATAGATAATGAATAAACTATGTAACCATTTAAGACAAATATATTTCTATCAAGAAATGAATATTAAATACATTAAGGATTGATGGCATACCTTTAAATTTCATCATCATCATCCTCATCATCATCATCATCATCATCATCATCATCATCCTCGTCATCGTCAGCATCATCATCATCATCGTTGTCATCGTTGTCGTCATCATCAACATCATCATCATCAACATCAACATCATCTTCATCATCATCATCAGTAGCAGCATCATCATCATCATCTTCTTCTTCTTCTTCATGAAAATTTGTCTCAGGAACATCATCCAATAATTGTTGATCGTGATCATCATCTACATCATCTTCTACTTCTTCGGTATCTTCTTCTTCCATCACATTATACTTTATCGGCCTTCCTCTCGGTTCATGTCTAACAACAAATGACCAACCCGGTTTATGTGAAACCTCTGAGTAAAATACCTGCTCACATTGGCTTGGAAGAACATAGGGCTCATCCCCAACTGGCTCAAACGACCATGTATTAACCATTGTAAATCCATTATCATGTTCAATAACAGTTCTATTAGGATCATTTGGATTAAGTCGTAGCCTGTACCATTTGACAACGAAGAGTACTAATTTGAAGGAACTAAAGTCACACTCAAGTATATCATCCAAAATGCCATAGTATTGATTTTTAGACTCTTGAGGATCTAAGTCATTTCTAGATGAAATATTAGTCACTTGAAAGACTGCAATTATTCCAGAATCACAAGTTTTCTTCGTGTCATCCAACACTTTGACGCGAAATTTTTGACCATTACAGAACATACCCTTGTGGTGTTTAACCTGCAATAATATGTGAAACATGTCAAAATTATTATATCGTGAGTTGATAAACATACAGGTGATTAATAATTTTGTACGTACCTGGAAATCTCTTAAACCATATGCTAAATCTATTTCCCTTTGCGTAACATTAGAATCTCCATTACGATGAGCTTCTTTAACCAATGAAGATACACCTTCCCATGTTAATGTGTGACCAGAATGTTGACATCGTTCAATCCATACCGTCATCCAATCAAGATTGTTTGCAATATACAAATGTAGTGCATCCCACTCTCGAGCAACTGTACAAAAAAAAAATAGATGACTTACAACCGATTTATTTTGAAGATTAAGAAATAATTTATTAAAATAACATCTTATAATTTATTACCTGTCACTTTCCTCAATCTACCTTTCCCCATCAAGTACTCCCCTTTGAATTTTTTAAAAGGGTCGAGATCCCAAATGCGATCTTCATGGATATTTGAAGCAAACTTAGGAAGATATTCAGTAATGTACACCATAGTCTGGTATACCATGTATCCCTCTACCATAGAACCCTCAGGATGTGCTCTTTGTCGAACCAAAGCCTTCAAAGATTTCAAGTGCCGCTCAACCATCCACATTGACCTAGTGTGTGCAGGTCCACACAATTCAATCTCCTCAACTTGGTGTATGAGGTAGTGTTCTTGTGCATTGAAAAAAGTTGGAGGTAGACACTTTTGCATTTCACACAGTAAATGAGGAATTCTTCTCTTCCAATAGTTTATATCTTCTTTATGGATTTCTTTAGATGACAACCACCTACATTAAGAGATTCAAGTTACAAAAAATATATAAATACGAGACTTTACAAAATAATATACAATAGATTACATAGTAAGAAAAACAAATCGCAAATACAATAAATATATACAACAAATTGAACAGATATTACTGCTTACCTCATGTATTTTCCAAGATCATATATCACTTGTTTGATGTTATTGTTGAAGTGCTCTGGGAGAGATAGAGGTAGCACGTACTGCAGTAATTATAAACCAATCATTTCATTATTTTCTAACATAACATAATGAATAGTACACGTAGTTTATGAATATATTGTAAATACAGAAGAACATAACTTACCTTGATGAAAGTATGCCAATCATGCATTTTGAGCCCTGGCCCAAATTCACTTTTCTTTGATATGAGATTGCTTATGTTCCCAGCAAATCCTGTGGGAAATCAAATTTTTCGTATGACTTCTTTTATGGCATCACTTTGCTGCTCCGTTAATAACCAAGGAAGGGCACTTATATTAATCTGATCTCTATTGCTATTTGAGTGAATGAAATTCTTCAGTGCATGATTGGATTCATGAATGTCATTACAAATTTTGACAATTTTTTCTTTGTCACGCCTTCCATCCAATATTTTCCACAATGTCTCTGTTATATTCTTTCCAACATGCATAAGATCAAACAAATGCACAATTTGTAGGTCCTCGTAGTAGGGAAACCTACTAAATTGTCTGGGATAGCTTTTTAGTCCCTTTGGAAGGTTGTTAGTAGTGCCTTGACGACCTTCACGATCATCAATTACATAATTAGTAAACAAAAATCACAATAGAAATATATAAATTACAAACATAAACCATTAAGTGGAATGACATTACCTCGATGATTAATTCTATTATATTCCAACTTCCATAGGCGAGGTGTCATTCTTCGTGGCTTTGATGTAGTCTCTTCTTTCCCATTGAAAAGATGTTTTTCCATACTTCGATACTTATGATTCCTGTGGAGGAAGTGTCTGTACTCATCAAACACATGCTTTCCTAAACTTTTTGAATGACGAGATTTCATCTTTGGACCACAAACTGGACATGCAAATTTTCCCTTTGTTTGAAGACCTACAAGATAATGATATAATTGGATTATTAAATATGTTGATTTTTATAATTATAATTATCATGCGCAACTTGAATTCACTATAACATACCACAAAAATGTGTTAGCCCTAGGGCATCATGTATTGTCCATACAAGTATTGCATGGAATTGAAATTATCTTTGTCCTATTGGTCTAGACACATCATACATAGTGACACCGTTCCATAACTCCACCAACTCATCAATAAGAGGCTCAATATATACATTCATATCTTTAACTTGATATTTACCTACTTGAATGAACAGTAACATTACATAATTATTGTGATCATTTTATTGTAAGATTTGTAAGTACATGTAAATTAATAACTATCAAATGATAAAATACCTGGAACAATCATTGCCAACATAATGTGCTCCCTCTTTATTGACATCCACGGAGGAATGTTATTGTTGATAACAAAAATAGGCCACACCGACCAAACAGATCTCATCTCTCCAAATGGATTGACACCATCCGCTGCCAATGAAAGCCTGAGATTACGAGGTTCTTCTTTGAAGTGTTGCCACTTTTCCTCTATGTGCATAAATGCCAAACCATCCGTAGGGATTCGAATAATGTCATCTTGACTTCTATTGCATGCATGGTAATCCATAAATTGTGCCAAGCTAGTACACCTGAATAATTGTCGCATCCGTGGAATAATGGGGATGTAACGAAGAACCTTGTGAGGCACCTTTTTTGTTATTCGATCTGTTCGATATCTACTCGTATGACATACAGGGCATTGTGTTGCAAATTCATGTTCTTTATAATATATAATATGATCATTGGGACAAGCATGTATTGCTTGATACTCCATTCCAATATCTTTCATAATAGCAGATAATTCTCGATATGAGTGAGGTAGAATATTTGATGGTGGTAACAAAAAATCGCCTATCAATCTACAGCAAAAAATATAAGTTGTTAATATAAACAATATTAGTGGTACATTATTCACCCTTTGTTAACTATAAAGACATATATGACATACCTTAACATACGTGACATTGTTATGTTGGATAAACCATTCATAACCTTCAAGTTCAACAATAACAATACAGCAGAGAGAAGAGTTGTTTGGGAGTCTTTGTATAGGGGCTCGTATGCCTTCTCAAGTAGAGGTACATCGAGGCTATCATCATCATCATGATCAGATCCGCTTGGACTAAATGTGTCATGGATCAATGTATTTATACCATCATCTTCAATTGTGTTTTCTGGCACATGATCGTCATCTTCCATGGGATCATTATCTTCACCTTGGATATTCGCACCCCCATGTTCCTCCATATCATGTACTTCCCTGGGGAGATCAACCTATATAAAATTGATTAACATAAATAAACCATGATCTTCAACTCATCATCAAGTGATTTCATATGTATATAAATTGTTAAAATGATATAATGAACAACTTACCAGTGGATGATAGTCATGCCCCCCTTCAATGTGACCATTCTCCCTACAATGTCTCTTAACTATTTTGATTAGCAGTCTTCTACGGTTTAAGCCCTTACAAATTTTGCAGGGACAATAACATTTTCCATCACCTTTTCTTTTCAAGTTAGACCACAATCTAGCGATTGTCTCCCTATTTTGTTCTTCACTTATATTATCTGACATGATCGTTCTTCGCAGGAAGCAAAAATTGGGCTATGAAAACTTCGGTCTACAACTTTCAGTGACTAAGCAAAATTGTCAAAAGTACACAAATCTTCTTAGACCTAGTTAAATCCTTTAATATTTTAAAAGTCTAGTTAAAATATACATTAGATTAAAAAATATACAATTTTCATGCCTGAGCACGCGGCTACGACTAGTGCAATGGTCTTCTTGCTTAGCTCTAGAAGCTCTCTAGTAATCAAAACATATAAGCTACAAGGCCTAATAGCAATTTCAAAACATATAAGCTACAAGGCAAGACATATTACATGACATGGAAAAAGGATTAAAATATACATTAGATTAAAATATATACAATTTTCAAACCTGAGCGCGCGGCTATAACTCGTGCAATGGTCTTCTTGCTTAGCTCTAGAAGCTCTCCAGCAATCAAAACATATAAGCTATTAGAATTCATTAACTTTCTATAATTGGAAAACTCTATTTGATATTAGATCGTAAACTACTACTATTCTCTCCATAAGAACTAAGTACAAAATTCTTTCAAGTTCACATCCATGATTCCCTTTAGATTAAAATATACAGCAAAAATAAGCTAAAAGTCTAGTTAAAATATTCATTAGATTAAAAAATATACAATTTTCAAACCTGAGCGCGCGGCTATAACTCATGCAATGGTCTTCTTGCTTAGCTTTAGAAGCTCTCTAGCAATCAAAACATATAAGCTACAAGGCCTAATAGCAATTTCAAAACAAGGGTCATCAAAAGAACCAAAAACAATGTGTGCAAACAATACCTTGTGAAGTGGTATAGACAATTAGAAGATGCTACTATGTGCTAGGGAACTTCTTAGAACTGTTGGTATATTCTTACAACTTGTTACACCTGGGATATTCTTCTCTGTAGATGCTACTGTGTGCCGTGGTCCAAACGGGCCCATAAATGTGGTTGAATAGCAATACATTCAAGTGGCAATTACACAAGGGACAGTCACTGTGAGATATCCTCATGTGTGACTGTCCTTGTCACAAATGAGGACATCTCACAGTGACTGTCCCTTGTGTAATTGCCACTTGAATGAGGTCAGTCACTGTAAAGACAACATGATAATGTACACATACAATGAGTGTAAATTATCATGTTGTCTTTATAGTGGCTGCCCTCATGTTGTATATTCTTCTCTGTAGATGCTACTACGTGCTAGGGAACTTCTTAGAACTGTTGGTATATTCTTACAACTTGTTACACCTGGGATATTCTTCTCTGTAGATGATACTGTGTGTCGTGGTCCAAAGGGGCCCATAAATGTGGTTGAATAGCAATACATTCAAGTGGCAATTACACAAGGGACAGTCACAGTGAGATGTCCTCATGTGTGACTGTCCTTGTCACAAATGAGGACATCTCACAGTGACTGTCCCTTGTGTAATTGCCACTTGAATGAGGAACAAGGAGGAAGTGATATAATAATAGGGGGGTGATCATTTTAAAATGTGTTGGACACAGATATGTCCTCATTTCTGGGTATTTTAGCTCTCTAACAGCTGAATACCAGATTAAATAATAATGACAAAAGAAAAATAAACCCAACGTACTCAAAAATTGTAGCTATGATTTTGCGGAGGGAATCTCTCTCGGTGTTGTTGAAAACACAAATGACAACCCGCTTCATTTCGCGGAGGGAATCTCTCTCGGTGCTGTTCAAAACATAAATGACAACCCGCTTTGTTCAAAACACAAATGATAACCCGCTTGATTTTGCGGAGGGAATCTCTCTCGGCACTGTTGAAAACACAAATGACAACGTTCCTTTTTTTTTTTGCACTTATATCCCGACCAACATAAGGTCCATTTGTAATACAACATGATAATGTACACTTACAGTGAGTGTACATTATCATGTTGTCCTTAGAGTGACTATCCTCATTTGTTGAAGAAGAAAAGCATTAATGTGGCTGAATAGCAATACATTCAAGTGGCAATTACACAAGGGACAGTCACTATGAGATGTCCTCATTTGTGACTGTCCTTACAGTGAGTGTACATTATCATGGTGTCTTTAGAGTGACTGTCCTCATTTGTTGAAGAAGAAAAGCATTAATGTGGTTCAATAGCAATACATTCAAGTGGCAATTACACAAGGGACAATCACTGTGAGATGTCCTCATGTGTGACTACCCTTGTCACAAATGAGGACATCTCACAATGACTGTCCCTTGTGTAATTCAAGTGGCAATTACACAAGGGACAGTCACTGTGAGATGTCCTCATTTGTGACTGTCCTTACAATGAGTGTACATTATCATGTTGTCTTTAGAGTGACTGTCCTCATTTGTTGAAGAAGAAAAGCATTAATGTGGTTCAATAGCAATACATTCAAGTGGCAATTACACAAGGGACAATGTCATGAGCCGTGACATATTGAACTTAGTATAATAATAAAATGATTAGATGATATATAACAATCTATTATTAACGGTATATAACAATAATATATAATTATTATCAAAAGATAATAATAATATATAGTTAGCATAATAAGTAATATGTTAATTAAATAATATTAAAATATTAATAAATAATATAATTATGATTATAATTATAATATAAATTAATAATAAATAATTATTAATAAATTATATATATTATATTATAATAATATATTAAGTAATAATATTAAATCAATTACTGATATAATAATTTTAATATATAAATAATATTAATAAACCTCTCAATATAAAACAATATGTTATCACTATAATAATATTTATTATAATATTATTAATATTACTAACATCATTAATTATAATATTTAATAATAATAATAACATTAATAATAATAATAATAATAATAACGTTTAAAGCAATATCGAATATCTGTAATCGATATACATCTACATTAAACATCTGCATTATCTATCACGATGAGGAATGAAGAAGTGATACAACAATCACTAGTCATTACACATCGATACCATGAGAGGATGATTAATGAACCAAATACTATGAAGTCAAGATCAACATGATATGAATAAGGGATAGGTCGGTATGTGTTTCAGAAGATGTATTGATAAGCAAGAAGGATAACCATTCATATATTATAAATAATCATTAATTGCACAAGTTTAGACAATGACATATCCGATAAAGCAATATCAAACATGAAGACCCGCTAGCAAATATGCACCATCACTTCCTATGTTATCATGACAATAACATAAACTAGATTGAATTCTACTATCTATATCAATAGACACCGCATAGGAGGATATCGACTAAAGGATTGAAAGATTATCGATTGTCTAAGATAAACCACATCTTGTAGAAACACAAAAGCATCAGTGATTATATCACAAGCTATTGATGAATCAGGCATCAGTCATGGATAATAAGTACAATGTATCCTTAAGTATTAATAGGAATGGAAGTCAATTTGAAGATCAAACTCCATTACCAGCAATCAACCAATAAATGGACAATTATCAGAAAATGATATCGACTTATATCAGAGTAGAAAGATTGGATATAATCATAACAATATGGGATAAGGAAAGAGTTAATATCGATTGACTAAATACTAATGATAGTTAGACCAAACTAATACAAACACAATGGATGTTAACTACTGGTTGCACTACCAATTAGGGAAGATTACCTTCATAAAAAGATTTGATATTGAGTCAATCTGGGAGTTATCTATGATCAGAAAATAATGAAATAATATTATGTGAACTGTCGGATTATGGAAAGGTGTGATTAACAAAGGGACATGGAGGAAGAAACAAGACACGTCTCATTCATAGCATCTCTTCATTTGTTAAAGACAATATAAGAATACATTCTCGTCAGTCACTCAAGGCATCATTAGAACTTTATTTACTTATCCATATTTGGATATACTCAATAGAGCATCTACCTTTGGCAGTTTGGTTTCAAGTTTATCATTGCAGATCAGAGACAACACCATGATTGCACAGATAGAAAGGATAGTCAGAAACAGCATCAATATTTGAAGTTGCAAGCATATAATTCAGAATCTGAAATAGCAACATATCACTCATAGCGATATTACACATTTGCATAATTACATCATCATATCAGACACAGCAAATACATTGCTGTAAGCAATACTTATTGATTGTATATCGATATTGTTTATATCAGACATAGCATCATTATACTATCACTATAAGTGATAGGAAACATCATATTCATAGCATATTTCATATCATTATATCCGACAGTGCTATTAAACATATTGGTATCAATATCATCTTGCACACATATTGTGATTGAATCTGAAATAGCGGTTGATATCTTAAGTAACCTCCATTACTTAGTTTAATTGTAAGTATCTGATAGAGTAAGTCTGAGAAGTGGAGTAATTGTTCCTATTTTCCAAGTTAGCCAAAAAGGGGACATTACAGACAATCATTGTGAGATGTCCTCATGTGTGACTGTCCTTGTCACAAATGAGGACATCTCACAATGACTGTCCCTTGTGTAATTCAAGCGGTAATTACACAAGGGACAGTCACTGTGAGATGTCCTCATTTGTGACTGTCCTTACAGTGAGTGTACATTATCATGTTGTCTTTAGAGTGACTGTCCTCATTTGTTGAAGAAGAAAAGCATTAATGTGGTTCAATAGCAATACATTCAAGTGACAATTACACAAGGGACAATCACTGTGAGATGTCCTCATGTGTGACTATCCTTGTCACAAATGAGGACATCTCACAATGACTATCCCTTATGTAATTCAAGCGGAAATGACACAAGGGACAGTCACTGTGAGATGTCCTCATTTGTGACTGTCCTTACAGTGAGTGTAAATTATCATGTTGTCTTTAGAGTGACTGTCCTCATTTGTTGAAGAAGAAAAGCATTAGTGTGGTTCAATAGCAATACATTCAAGTGGCAATTGCACAAGGGACAATCACTGTGAGATGTCCTCATGTGTGACTGTCCTTGTCACAAATGAGGACATCTCACAATGACTGTCCCTTGTGTAATTCAAGCAGCAATTACACAAGGGACAGTCACTGTGAGATGTCCTCATTTGTGACTATCCTTACAGTGAGTGTACATTATCATGTTGTCTTTAGAGTGACTGTCCTCATTTGTTGAAGAAGAAAAGAATTAATGTGGTTCAATAGCAATACATTCAAGCGGCAATTACACAAGGGATAGTCACTGTGAGATGTCCTCATTTGTGACTGTCCTTACAGTGAGTGTACATTATCATGTTGTCTTTAGAGTGACTGTCCTCATTTGTTGAAGAAGAAAAGCATTAATGTGGTTCAATAGCAATACATTCAAGTGGCAATTACACAAGGGACAATCGATCACTGTGAGATGTCCTCATGTGTGACCTTTGTGAAGGCAAGTGCCAATTTGTACCCAAGTTACCAATATTGTGGCAAAAGTGGGAATGAAGCATTTAGGGGTCAAATTGGGAAAAGAAGTGTAGAAGTGGCCTATGTGAGGTCTAAATAGCCTAACTAAGTCATGGTTAGGGTCTTATGGTGTTTGAACAATAAGTTTTGAACCAAAATCCCAAAGGTTGTAACAAGTTGTCAATGTTGTCATTCACAACATTGACAACATTTGTGCAAGGGAGCATTTTCAAGTAAGATGGTTATGCAACTATATGAAACCATTGAATTAGGCATCAGATCAACTATAAGAGGCCTCCATCGATCTGTGCAAAAGGTTGGGGGGAAAAACATTTGGAATTAAGAAGATTTGTAGAGTAACACGGTTTTAGTGAATTCTTGAGTTTTTTTGTTTCTTTGTTTTCAGTTGATTAATGGATTAGATAGCTCACAGTGTCTATTGGAAAAGTTAGTACAAGTTGTTTTTTTATTCCGTGTTGTGTTTTTTTTGAGTTTTGAAGCATTCCAACTAGTTTGTTAATTCTTTTGTTAAGTAACCTATCATTGGTTTGAACCAGGGAGGTTGAACAAATGGAGTCTTAGCTCATCATTCCATTGTCAATTTTGTACGGGCTCTTGGAATGGGTGAGGAGACTCCATGTACTATATGTTTGGAAGGAGGGGCCCTGGGAAGCTCATTTTCTATGTTTGCAATGATGTCCTAGGTGAGTCAGTTGAGCAGAGTTAGGGATGACAAATCATTACAAGAAGATTACAACAAGTTGAATGCATTGGTTGCTTCAACTAAAATCTCATGGAGAGGTAGACACACATCTAAAGAAGCCCCAAGTCAAATTAGAAGATTGGGTGAGTTTCTTTGGCTGCTAAGAAAACAAACTCTTAGTCAGACTATCCAAGTTGTGTCAAAATACTTGTTTTCAGGCATGGCTGTAGCAGTTGGTGTACAAAAAATCTAGGAGGAGAAGACCTTAGATATCTTGGAGTTCTCAATAATGGGCATCTGAATCCTAAGCCCTTTAGGTGGCTTAATATAAACAAAAAAGCTTGACAAAGGCCTAATTGCTAGCAGCCTATTTTTGGGTGCAATTGGCATGGTTTGATGAACTGGATTGAAGTACTGATGAAAAGTATAGGTGAAGGAGTAATATTGAAACCAATAGAGGTCCTAGTGGCCAGCCTCTCCATGGAGTAAAGTTCTAGTTGAATGTGTTTCAATTTGTGAAGACAAGACTAGGAGTGTCCTAGTAGCTAGATTGGTATTGAGCAGAGTTCATTGTATTTCTTGTTGGTGTGCACTAGTTGAAGGAGTGGGATCTTGGGTAGAGATACCTAAAGAGTGTAGGGATAGTTAAGTACCCTATCAAGTCAAAACATTGGCCTAAAGAGACCCTAGTGAAGGATAGGGAGTGAGCAAGACAAAGTGTTACATCAATTAACAAGATCATTTTTTGGTAATTGTGTACATTATCATGTTGTCTTTACAGTGACTGTCCTCATTTGTTGAAGAAGAAAAGCATTAATGTGGTTCAATAGCAATACATTCAAGTGGAAATTACACAAGGGAATATCACTATGAGATGTCCTAAGTGTGACTGTCCTTGTCACAAATGAGGACATCTCACAGTGACTGTCCCTTGTGTAATTGCCACTTGAATGAGGACAGTCACTGTAAAGACAACATGATAATGTACACAAGTACCGTGAAGGTAGTCGCAAGTTAGGGCTGTTTCATTGCATACCCGAAACAATGAAGACATTACAGTCCACAAAACATTTGTGCTTGAAAGATGAACAAATAAAATTAAACTTCTAAATAACCAAAGCTGCTAACAATAAATTCAACACAGATATGTCCTCATTTCTGGGTATTTTAGCTCTCTAACAGCTGAATACCAGATTACATAATAATGACAAAAGAAAAATAAACCCAACGTACTCAGAAATTGTAGCTGTGATTTCACGGAGGGAATCTCTCTCGGCGCTGTTGAAAACACAAATGACAACGTTCTTGTTTTTTTTGCCCTTATATCCCGATGTGATTTCGCGGAGGGTTACGGTGCTGTTGAAAACACAAATGACAACGTTCCTTTTTTTTTTTGCCCTTATATCCCGACAACATCGCAATTGCAAGTTAGGGCTATTTCACTGCATACCCAAAACAATGAAGACGTTACGGTCCACAAAATGTTTGTGCTTGAAAGATGAACAAATAAAATTAAACTTCTAAATAACCAAAGCCGCTAACAATAAATTCAACATAGATATGTCCTCATTTCTGGGTATTTTAGCTCTCTAACAGCTGAATACCAGATTACATAATAATGACAAAAGAAAAATAAACCCAACGTACTCAGAAATTGTAGCTATGATTTTGTGGAGGGTTACGGTGCTGTTGAAAACACAAATGACAACGTTCTTATTTTTTTTGCCCTTATATCCCGATGTGATTTCGCGGAGGGTTACGGCACTGTTGAAAACACAAATGACAACGTTCTTGTTTTTTTTGCCCTTATATCCTGATGTGATTTTGCAGAGGGTTACGGCGCTGTTGAAAACACAAATGACAACGTTCCTTTTTTTTTTTGTCCTTATATCCTGACAACGTCGCAATGGCGACGTTGCCAAATGTATTTTCATCGCAAATTGCGACGGTGTCGGGCTATATTTGAAAAAAAAAAGCCAAAACCGCATGACATTTGCCTGTCGTCGCAAATTACCGTCGCAATTTCACCCCAAATGTATTAGTGTGAGGAGAATAGTAATCTCCCCAAGACACTCACCATATCAAGCCCCCTTCAACGTTAACACTCTGATAATATGGCATCATGGAGCCATTGCGTGCTTGGTGATGGTCATATTCTAAGGAGTTGTTGGTTGTGTTCCTAAGTTAGTGAGAAAAGGTTTTCAATCTCAGCCAACTACCTTTTAGGGATAAAGAGTGTGCTTGTTACTTTCATTGTAAAAACAAATCCATACACTTGAATCCTACAAGGTTGCTTTGTCCCTTGCAGGACTGTTTTCAACAAATGTGCTTGTAACCCAAACATTTGATGTATGTATGAAATTAGTTCTTGCCAAGAACATCCTTTTATCTATCAAGATATTGTCCTCAAGTCATGACAGATAGTGTTAAACATAAGAAATCAAAACTCCCAGTTGAACGAGTCCATAAAGAGAAGAAAATCATCGATCAAAGGATTAAAGCCAACCAATCTTATTTGAAAACCATTCAAAAATTTCTAGAGGTTGTTGAGAAATTAGATAAAATCATTTACAACAATTGGGTTGCTAATTTTGTTGCCAGGAACAAAGTGAACATGGCCTTTGTCACTTGGGAATCCTACCACTAAGTACCTTTGACCTTCATTCCTCATCTTCTTCAATTCATTCATCCCTTTCTCATCTTTTAACATCCCTTTTGTCATCCACACCCCAAAACATTAGGAGCATTAATCAGAATCTTGGACTTTAAATCAGAATCAGATCAATCCATATTTCACACCTTCATCAAGCCATAGGGTGAAAGAATCATTCCAATAGTTTCTCATATACCTTAATTCCAAAGAAAACATTAATCCCTTACTACTTTGAGAACTGAGTCTTTCTCTAGTAGTCCTAATCTAGTCCTATTTTGTTTGGGGATCATCAGTTTATCACCCAAACACAAGAAGAATTTAAATCAAAACCAATCCTATGTTTGCATAATCACAAGGTCTCATTTCTCCTAGGTTTGTTCCAAACCTTTAAATCCAATCAATCCTTGAGGCTTAGTGTTAGGAATAAGGTGTCTCAACCTTGGATAATTCCTATTATTATTTGTTTTGTAAATGTATTTTTTTGCAAATAATGTAATTAAGTGTGAGTGTACATGTCTAGTTGGCATGTTGATGTGTCACTCCACTTGTATGTTGACTAGAATGGTCAACCATGGCCTACATGGATTTAGGCACCCCATTTTGTGATAGAGATATATTGCCTTGTGTCGGCATCTTGGACATTATGTAAGGAGATCATAACTGACAAAGTGATGATTGATTCCTATGACGAGAAAGAGCTATTTAAGGAATGTGCTATGATAGGTGTAAGAGCATCTTATGACTTGGGCCTATTTGGGCACCCAAGAAGGAGTGGTTGGTGTGTGTAAGAGAATATGCAAAAAATAGGTTGGTATGACAGATTCTCTTACACTTCTCTTGTGACCGTTATTTTTGGCAGATTCTATGACAAGCTGTCATAGTCTATTCTAGGGATGGACGCCTATTCTTTGGATTGCATGTAACAACTATGTACATGTGGCTTTATGCATGGGTCTTGGTGGTTGGATGCCAAACTCCTTTTTTGGGTATTTGTTGGGTCTTGAGGAGTCTATATAAGATGCTACTTCTATGGGAGATATATAAGTTTTTAGGGACTAGTCTCTCATCTCCTAAAAGAACTTGCATTGCAAGTGTGTTGTAACCTTTGTGTTGAAGATAATACATTGTGCAGGTTTTGGAGGGGTGGGGTTGTTTTACTGAAAGGTTTTTCCCCTCCGACATATCTTTGTGTTTATGTGTTTCAATCTTCTCTATCTATTTTTTGTATGTATGGTTTATGCTGCAATATTATTTGTTAAGTAGCTTAACGAATCTGAAATTGTAAGGATTTACAAAGAATTTGCACAATACTTTCCTTAGGAGGTTAGTGTAGGAAGCTATTTCCACACCTGAGTTTCCTTACACTTAGTTCCTCTTTAATCCAATTTCATCAATCAATCTAATCCTAAATCAAATCTATCAGTCCAATTCAATCAATCCAATCAATCATCAAGACCTAATCACTAGTCCAAGTTGCTCCTAGTTCACCAAATCCTTTTCTTTCCATACCTCATCAACTCTTCACCCTTCTTCAATTCAACCATCCTAAGGTCACTCGTGCATGGTACTTACCCGATCACAAGAAAAGCTAAGACAAGAATCTCTCATCATGGACAACGATAAAGAAACCATCTATCAAGAAGACTTTAATGATGAAGAAGCACCTCACATGAAATCTAACACATTAATACTTGAAAGTGTCAGTGCCAATCCATGAGCTAAAGAATTTTTTGAGGATCCTAACAAATTAAGCTTAGTGGAAGACCTAATCCAAGCCAACAGTGCCAATATCTTCATGAATCTTGTCCAAAGAGGTGTTACTCTCCCTCATAATTTTGATGAAACTTTGCTTGAGAACAACATGATTCGAACCAACAAAAGAAAAGTAGTGCCATCAACATCTAATAACACAACTCAACCTCCCCCTGATACACTTGAGTTGATCCAAGAACTCCTAAACAAGCCTAACTCAAACAATGGGGCGAGTAATGATGGTTCAAATGTGGGCTATGTACCTGAACCACAACCAGGGTCCTCAAGAAAACAGTCTACTTCTATTTCCTCAAATCCTAATGGATTCCTAAAAAGTCAAAATTCTGCACAAACAAACAAAACAATCAGAGACATAACACCAATCTTCCCCCTCCAGGGGGACATAATGCATCATTAGGAGGAGGAACACTTCAAGCCCATATGATCACTACTAATCCTCCTGAATTACTCCAACAAATTGATGGGCTCAAAGGCATGATGTTGGCTATGCAGAAAGGTGGGAAGAAGGAATTTTCTTTTGTAGAAATATGTCCTTATCCTTTTAACGAAACAATCACTCTCCAACCATTCCCTGCCAATTTTGAAATGCCAAAGTCTGATAAATATAAGGGAGACTCATGTCCTGCACAACATATCAAGGAATTTTATGTAGCGGCACAAGAAGTTTCCCATAATGATCATCTTCTCCTAAGAATCTTCACTAGGAGTCTTGGAGGACTAGCCTTAGAATGGTTATTGAACCACCCTCCGAGTTCCATTTCAACCTTCCATGATCTCATGAAAAAATTTGTTACACAATATTCTTATAACATGTAACATCAAGCATCCCTCAGTGATTTGTGTAACATGAAACAAAGAAATGGAGAAACCTTTTCCACCTTTCTCCAAAATGGTGACACCTTGCCAATCACATGCCTTGGAAAATCCCAAATTCACATCTAGTTGATATCTTTACTAAAAATCTAGTTACAAAACATTTCATATGAAGATGGCTGCCCCAGATTCCTTTGAGGCACTCATTAAAAAGGGGAAGTCTATTGAAGATGGAATTTTGATGAAAGGAGCAATTAAATACTATACCCCTCATTCACCTAACAATACTAGTGATAAACCCAAATTTTGGTCTAAGAACAAAGGTGTTGTTAATGATGGAGTGACAGACGCTAAACACGTCAAAAATGTTCAAGCATCTAATAATAGTAACCAAGGCAATCGCAACAACAATGATCAGAACAATCACAACAATAATCAAACCAATTCAAATAACCAAAACAATTAGAACAATTCAAATAACCAGAATCAAAATCAAGGATCTGGTTATCGTGGCTCTCTATTCTCATGATATAATGGCAATAACAACAATAATCGACAACAACAATGATGACAGTTTACATAGCTAGAAGATTCCCTTGATGTGATCTTTCAATGTCTATTCGATCAAGGGTTGATGGTTTTGATGAACTACAACTGATTGAGAACATGATTGAAGAACTACAAGTGCTTAGAAATCACCAAACACTCAAGTGTTATATAAGATAATTGAATCAGTTTTATGTTGTCATTGATGTCAACTAGTTTTGACAGTACTTATCATGGTAGTTGCAAATATCTAACACATCTTTAGAAGAGAAGAGAAAGATGAAGAACCGATATATCTACATTGAGGAAGATGGATATGATAGATGAGGATAAGGAATACTCTTGGTAACTTATCAATGAGTCTATGACTTCATATTGTTGACTTGATTATGTTACATTAATCTGTTATGGAGATAGAAGAAAATTGTTACAAAGCAATGTGGTTGGTTAATGAAGCATTCTAGTATACACCGAGCAGTGTAGTGTATACCAAGCACAGTGTAAACTGAGCTTGTGTTCACCGACACATTTCTTTGTTAACTGAGTATGGACAAAAGAACTAAATGATGAGTTTAGCCGACAGAAGTTGATGAGCTATAAAGTGTATGATCACAAGGTGGAAAGATAAAGTTTTTTATAAGATCAATGAATAGCAAAATTCGAAGAAGATCTAAAGGATGGAAACAAAACATGTTACTGACACATCAGTCAAGGAAGGTTTAAGCAGAAAAATGAACGAAGGAGATTAAGTGGCAAAATCTGATGGATGAGAAGAAAATAGTTTACTTGTCTATTTAAGAGACTAGGGTTTCATTATGAAACTTATGTTGGAAGAAGGAGAATGTAGAGATATCACATGAACAAAGCTTCATGTATGCCTGATCAAACTGGTTAAGGAGAACCAAACTACAGAGATCAATGAGCATCAGAAAGATATAACTGAGAGACAGTAAGTCATTGAATATTGTTGAAATAGAATTGATATATTGATCAGAGGATTTGAATGAGCATAATATAGATCTAAAGATCTGCAATAGAAGTTTTATTGTAATCAGATCACCTACTGTTACAGTTTAACCATTGTAAACAAATAAATCTCTTAATCGAGTGGACTTGAAAGTCTTGTAATGTCTTTCATAGAATGTACATTTGTTATCCTGTCAACCCCATAGTGAATGTTGGTTGGATGATAACAGTTAGTGTTAAATTCTCTAACAAGGTCACACCTTACAGTGTGTTTTGTAACCTTTAATAGGGTTGGCTCTTCATAGATCTCACTTCAGAAGAGTGAGTAATTTTTGGGTTGCCGGTCCTAGGTGGTTTTTCCCTTAACAGGGTTTCCACGTTAAATCTCTTGTGTTATGTGTTTATTGTGGTGATTGTTTGATTGTCATACTTTACATATTTCATATTTGATTTTGTCGATAATCACTATAAGTTATTAACTAGTAATCCGTAAAAGCACAAACAGTTTACTATTTTATGTTACCGAGCTACAAAAGTTTGTGTAAATTGTTTTGGATATACATTTTGTATTTGGGACTATGGATAATTGATTCACCCCCCTCTCAGTTATTTTAACAATTGGTATCAAAGCTGCTTGGTTTGTTGGAACAAAGTTTTAAGGACTTCAGCACAAAGATCACAAAATGTATAAGAGGGAGGTGCCAAAGCTAAACAAGGATAGCTTCACAATATGGAAAAGCTGAATGAAGCTACATGTATCTGGAATTGGGAACTCTGCCCTCACTCTAATAGAGAATGGCTACCTTGCACCACCCACTAGACCTTTGACCCTTGATCAGTTAAGAGAAATACATGAGCATAATGTCATTATGATGGAGATTGTGTTAGGAATGGGAACACTGAGAGGGGGGGGGGGTGAATCAATGTTCACTATAATTTAACTTTTCACTTTAATCTTTATACTGAAATTTAAATGCTTAAGTACTGAATTAAACATTCACATAAATAGGAAACATGAAATCAACACATGACACCAATATGGTTACGAGGAAACCCAAATAGGTAAAAACCCTAGTGGGAATTGACACCCACTAATATTCTGCACTAGTGTTTTGTGATCCTTGTTAGAAGATCCTTTACCCTGTTAGGAGTAGCTTTACAATGATTTAAGTATAGTAGACCTTGTTAAGGGTCAGACCCTGTTAGGAGTCTTTTACAATAATCCCTGTTAGGGGAGTGGACTCACTTTCCTAGAACTCACTGCTCAAATGATGAAGGCTACAACCTTCTGATCTCAGATACACACTATATCTACAGGATTAACTGTTACTGTGACACTACTTGTCAGATCAGTTCCTTTAATGCGCTGATGCTTTGACCTCTAATAAAGCTCTAATACATCTTATGCTCTCTTCACATACTTCTGCTCTACTTATCTCAACTCTATTCCAACTTCCATACCGAATACAATGGGCGCATCTTATATTTATACGCTCATACAAACTAAACAATTAGGTCAGCCCTATAACTAATTACAAACAATGCTTCCAAATGAATTAGCTTAAGTGTGCTTATAATTATACATATAAACATGTCAAAAGACTAAATACAATGGGTGCATAGTCTTTACAACATTATATTATAATCACAAACCAAAATGCTAACTGTCGGCTCCATGCTCTGTTCTCTACTGGCACACACTAGTTGTGCAACTTCAACTGATTGTAACTTTCTCATCCTTGCACATCTGCTTATGCGCTCATAGACTAAGCATGAGTATAGTCTAACAAACTTAACTTCTAGGGCGCATACCATAATTCATCCGTATACATGTACGCTAATGCTCTGAGTTGCAAGAACTCTGTACACTATCCAGTCTTCAACACTTAGCTGATTTCTAATCTTCATATCAGGTGTGCTAACTCCAAATTGCTATATGAATTTGTTTCCATAATGAAAACACTATATCTAGTCATATACCTTAGTATAGACAACTTTCCAACAATCTCCCCCTTTTTCATTGATGGCAACAAAGGAATATGGCCAAGTTGCTAACTGTCCTTAACACAAAAAACTTTTTGTCTTCTATAAATTTTTTATACATAATCTTATATCTCCCTATACATATTATACTCCATATTATATACATAACTCTCCCTTTGACATTAATAAAAAATGTGCATCAAAAAATTGTATCTATACATACTCATTGGGGGAAAACATCTGGATATGCAATCTTGAGGTTTTGAATCTCCTACTTCCAAAAATTTATCAAAGAGTTAACTATTTGGAGATGGGTGCATAAAGCATACTATAGCTTCTCCATCTTCTCCAAATCTTTTCTCAGACCTTGATCATAGGTTATCATGGTGGCATCAATATCCTTTATGTTCTGATTGAGAATGTCTAGTGAGGGTGCAAGAGCATTCCTCAACTAAGTCTATCTAGACCTTATCTTTTCCATTTCTTTCACTGCCTTCTCAATTTTGTCCAACTGACCTTGGTATATATTGTTGCACATATTTACATCAGAGGATGTGTCTTTCACTAAATTCTTCACCTGTTCAATCATAGCTTTGGCCTCTTTTATTTTGAAATGAGCATTAGTAAGCTTATCTTGTTCCATGCATTCTACAATGATTCTTCTCCCTTCATCTGCAAATTCTTTTAGGGATGCTTGACTAGACTTGAGTGAATTCAGATCTAGTGCAAAGTTGCTCATCAACTCATTCAATCTCTTTTTCAAGTACTTCTCTTCTGCCACTATGGACGCAGATTCTTCTAGGCTAGAAAAATTGCTTTTGAACTGTGAGATGACTGTACTCACATCATCAACCAAGTGTACTTTGGACACTTTCTTGTTTGTAGGCAACAAACTATTCAGAATATTCACTAATTCCACAAGGAGAGGATTTCTCATTACTTGTTTCTCCTTTTCCTTTTCCATAGCTAGAACACTGAACTTAATCAAGTCCTCTTCTCTCTAGGAGTCCAAACTACTTGTGTCAGGTGTCAAACTTGACAACAATGTTGGGGAGGGAGTGATGGGAGTGCTATCCATCACTTATTGTTTCACCTTGACCAATTCAACTGATGGTTCATTGATTTCTTCTTCTTTTTTTGATTCTTTTTCTGCTTCTTTCTCATCTAATATATTTTCAATCAATACCTCTTCTTGATGAATGGGAGGTGTGTTGCTACATAGAAGTTCAGCTTCTTGTATGCTCACAAAAGCTTCCTCAAACTTATCTAATTTTGTGTCAGTGGCCGCCATGGCTATCTCCACATTATCAATGATAATGGTGTTGTCCTTGAGTGATTCTGGCATGGGCACAAGCTTATCTGCCTCTGATTGAGTTCCATTTATTGGTGCTGAGTCCTATGGACCTATCACTGGTATATTGAAGGTCTCTACTAATTTGTCTTGCTCACTAGGTGCATGAGAGATGGGCGCAGAAGGAGGTTTCATGTGTTTCTCTAAGAACACCTTCTCAAAAGCAATCTTTGTTTCCTTCATTATCAACTCATAGTCTTTGTTCATAATGTGTAGAGTCCTCATCTTTTTCCTTAAGTGCAGCTTCACTAAATTTAATATCAGCACCTTTTCTTCATTAGAACATACTGGCAGAGTATCTTCTAATATCTTTTCTTTGATCCTTAGATCCTCTTCATTTGCTTGTCTCTTTTGGAATTATAAAATATCCCATACTCTATCTGGAATAGAGGTCTTTAATTCAAGAATTTTCTTCTTGAACTTGATCATATCTTTGACAATCATACTATGTATTTCTTATTTGTCAATCTCACTGTATGTTTTATAATACTTCCCTACTTGATCAATTCTGCCCTCATGAAAAATTCTTGCATTCAAAACTTTAAGGCTTGGTCTGAATCCTACCTTGGGAGGTGCTTGAATGTTTCTCTTGCTCCTTATTACTCACGAGGATGGATGACTAGTGCTAGCTTCTTTCTTCCTCTTGACTATTGGCTTATGCTCCAGAGGAGTGGTAAGGTCAATAGTATCTTTGGGCGCAGAAGGAGTATTATCTTCTTTACCCTTCTGACTGACATCTGATTTAGTTTTCATCTTCTTCAACTTAGGATCTTCTTGTTCTTCCTCTACTACTACGCTTTTCAATTCTAAGGCAATCTTTTCATCCCTTGCTTTATCAAGGTCTTCTTGAGACACACCATGTATTCTCAAGATCTCATATGTCACCTTTGCAACCTTTCTTTTAGTTGCTACGCTAAGTTTTTCATCAACTTCTCTGGTCTTTTCTTCATATGTTCCCCATCTAGGTTCATTAGGATCTTTGGGGGCTGACAAAAATACCAAAGCATATGCTTCAAGAGCTTGTTCCTCTACCTCATACCCAAGTGGATGAATCCACTTAGTTCTTGGCTCAATAACTTCCATACATGTAGTGTCTGTCTCCACCATAAAGCATATTGAATCCTTATACTTTTCCATAATGTTATCTGAAATCCTGTACCTCATTTGCATCTTAGCCCTGAAGGTCTTCAATTCCAATGTTACATAGTCTCTCAAAGTACTCTATGTGGATGCTTTGTTGGATATCTATGGCATGGTTGGAATGGACTTGTCCAAGTACAAATATGAAACTCTTCCAACTATATGAAGGTACATATAGATGATTAGGGACCCAAACCTGAATATCTTTGTCTTGTCATGTTTGATAGCCTTGATGTTATCAATCAACTATGTGTGCAAGATCTCACACAAGTTGAACTCTCCATCTTCCTTCACAAGTCTGATGGCTGCTAGAATAGTGCCCGCAGACACACTATTCACCCTGCTAGTGTGATGAAACCTGTATCCCAGTATCTTTGACATCAATTTGATGTCTTCTTGCTCAATAGGCTCGATTGTCATGCCGTGCTTATCACTCCTTGACTTACAAGTTTGGTCAACCATCTTTTTGACATCATTGCCCATAGGAAGGATGGCACCTATCCTAGAAAGGTATGTCATCTCATGTAATAGGTCACCTATGATTCTTACTGGTACATCACCAATCCAAAAAAAATCATCATGAATTCTACTTAATAATATCTTAATCCATTCTGTCTCATAGAATTCATATGCCATGGCATACTCAACAATAGGGTGATCATTCCATTTGATATATTCATCCATGAAGGTTTTATCTAGTTTCAACACTGTATCCATGTGCACCCTTAACCTATCCAACCCAACTGGTTCCTTCTTATAGTAAATGTAAGCCCTAATATCTTCCACATCCATGATGCCCATGGGCGTGCAGGAGAAAGCTCCCTCTAAATCATCTAGGGTTGACTTAAATGGGTGCCTCTTGAAAACATATATTTTATTCTCAGTGACATCATAAAAAATGGGAGTGGCCATGACTTACTTGATAAATGCTTTCCAATTGATCTTTGAGATAATTTGTGACTTCTAAATTGGTGCAACAAACTAGGGTTTCTACAACCAATCAAATCCACTACAAACACTGATAGTTCAATCTCCAAGTCTTCACAACAACTTCCAAGGCTCAATCTACTCTTCAATCAATTTGAATTCGAATGCAATGAGTAATGAAACAACTTTCTATGTACTTAAAGTGAGAATTCTACCATTAATGCAAGTCACATAAACCAAACTTTCACTTCAAAATTTCCAACTCAAGTTTTGCTAACAATCAGCATGTGCGCTCTTGCACAAAGGTTCCTATACACTCCAAAAGCTTAAGTCCAAAGGTGCATACTCTGAGGATGAGTATACTAGCCACGCAGGGGTTTACAGCTAAATTATTTCCCCCTATGACCTTGAGGGCCATTCATCAAGATGTAGAGGGTGTGTCGACTAGGGATCCATCCAATACATTCTCATCAACTTTGTCCTTCTTTCCTTCTAACCAAATCAAGCTCGTATCCTCTGAGGCTTTCACAAAATTGACTTCTCCTTCAGGATCCAATACTGGTTCTTCGGCCATTTTAGGTCTCTCCTGACCTTGCATCCTTGATCTACAAAATCTTGAGATATGTCTAGCCTTGTTACAAGAGTGACAAATGACTGGAGGTCTCATATTCTACGATGGATTGAAATGAGTCACCATTTTACATGTTCTAGCTGAGTGACCATTATAGTTACATATCTGGCATGTAACATTCTGAGAAATTTTTACATTGGTCTGATTCTGATTTCTCTAATCATGTTGAATCTCATTCTTCTTACTAGTCTTGCAATTCATAGCTCTATGGCCAAACTTATTGCATGAATAAAAGTAACCATTAAAAGGTCTTACCTTTGTACAGTTCCTTGCAATGTGTCCATGCTTGTTACATGCAAAAAAAGTGTGTTCTACTTGCTTGCACTCATTCTTAGGTGGTCCACCATTTTCTTTGGTTTGATAATCAATCTTCTCAGTATCAACAGAGTCTTTTTGTGTCTTATTTCTTGCTCGCATATTGTCAATCTGATTTTGTGCTTCATTGTATCCAATACAGCTACTGTCTCCTTTGGCTCTTCTTGCATACAACTAAGATTCTATCAAATTAGAACTGGTGTGCAATTTGTCAATGTGATTCTTTGCTTCTTTCAATTCAGACTCCAATATTTCTTAGCAATTCTTTAGATCCAAGATTTCCAAATTGGCTTCCCTTAGTTCCTCATTGATTTGAAGATTCTCCTTGACTTGTTCATTGCAGACTTCTTGATTATTGATCAGCTTATCATCAAACTCTTCAAGTAGTTCTTTTATAGATGAATTGTCTTCATTTAGCTTCTTGACTTTTTCTCTTAGATCACTATTAGAGCATTCTTTCAGATCCCTTCTTAGCTTCTTGACAACTAATTGAGCATTTCTTTTAGTTCTTCAATTTCTCTTTCAAATTTGTCTAGGGCTTCAAGAGTAGCTTCAAAATTTTTCTTTAGATGTTTCATTTCTGCTTTGTCCATGATCTCCTCAAGTGGTTAAACTTTTGTGCTAAGGACCAGAGCTCTGATACCAATTGTTAGGAATGGGAACACTGAGAGGGGGGGGGGGGGGGTGAATTAGTGTTCACTGTAATTTAACTTTTCACTTTAATCTTTATACTGAACTTTAAATGCTTAAGTACTAAATTAAACATTCATATAAACATGAAACATGAAATCAACACATGACACCAATATGGTTACGGGGAAACCCAAATATGTAAAAAACCCAGTGGGAATTGACAACCACTAATATTCTGCACTAGTGTTTTGTGATCCTTGTTAGGAGATCCTTTACCCTGTTAGGAGTAGCTTTACAATGCTTTAAGTACAGTACACCTTGTTAAAGGTCGGACCCTATTAGGATTCTTTTACAATAATCCTTGTTAGGGGAGTGGACTCACTTTCCAGAGGTCATTGCTCAAATGATGAAGGCTACAACCTTCTGATCTCAGATACACACTATATCTACAGGATGAACTGTTACTGTGACATTGCTTGTCAGATCAGTTCCTTTGATGCACTGATGCTTTGACCTCTAGAAAAGTTCTAATACATCTTATTCTCTATTCACATACTTCTAATCTTCTTATCTCAACTCTATTCCAACTTCCATACCAAATACAATGGGTGCATCTTATATTTATACCCTCATACAAACTAAATAATTAGGTCGGCCCTATAACTAATTACAAAAAATGTTTCCAAATGAATTAGTACATATAAACATGTTGGCAAACTAAATACAATGGACACATAGCCTTTACAACATTATATTATAATCACAAACCAAAGTACTAATTGTCAGCTCCATGCTCTGTTCTCTACTGGCACACACTGGTTGTGCAACTTCAACTGACTGTAACTTTCTCATCGTTGCATATCTGCTTATGCACTCATAGACTAATCATGAGTATAGTAAAACAAACTTAACTTCCAGGGCGCATACCATAATTTGTCCGTACACTTGTGTGCTAATGCTTTGAGCTGCAGGAACTCTATACACTATCCAGTCTTCAACACTTAGCTGATTTTTGATCTTCATATCAAGTGCGCTGACTCCAAACTGCTATATGACTTTGTTGCCATAATGAAAACACTATATCTAGTCATATACCTCAATATAGACAACTTTCCAACATATTGTTGTTGCTTTAACAGATGTCAAATTTGAAGATGTCAAGGACTGTACTACTGCTAAGCAAATGTGGGATAAACTTGCTCAAGTTTATAATGGTGATGATAATGTCAAAAGAGCTAGAGCTAAAAGTTTAAGAGGAATATTTGATGATATGAAGATGAAAGAAGGTGAAAATATAGTGCAGTATACAAACTGAATAAAGGAAGTTGTTAATTCTATAAGAGGATCTGATGGTGTTATTAAAGAAGATACTGTGGTAAGCAAAATTCTTAGAACCTTATTACCAGTTTATGCAATCAGAATATCTACAATCCATGAAATGAGATCTACACTTGGTAATACTCTCACTCTTGATAATCTGATTGGTAAGCTGACAACATTGGAGCTTAACAATTATGATAATAGTGTTGTACCAACTATTGAATCTGCTTTCATGACTTCTCTAAAGATTGGTAAGTCTAGTAGTAGACATGATCATAATGATAGAAATACTGACAATGAGCTTGATAAACTTGAAGCTCTTATGGCCAAAAGATTACCTAAAGGTAAAGGTAGATATAAGGCTAAATTACCTTTAGCATGTTTTAATTGCAAAGAAGTTGGTCATACTGCTTCCAGATGTCCAAATAGAAAGGAAGAGGATAGAAATAAAGACCAATCTAGTGAAGGAAGCTATGGAAGAAGAAAAAATAGAAGTTACTGACACTACAATAGAGACAACCGACACAATAATGATAAAGGTAAAAGGGTATGTTACATTGCTAAAGAAGATGATATTGACACTGATTAAGATGATGATGTAGAAGTATTATTTGTTGCTATGAAGGATGATTCTGAGGAAGAAGAGAGGTATGTAGAAACAACACTAATTTCTAAAGTTAATAAAAATGATACATGGATCATAGATAGTGGTTGTACACATCACATGATTGGTGATAAAGAAAAATTTGATCATCTTAAGCAATACAATGGAGGATCTGTAAAAATGGGTAATGATACACCCTGTATGGTTAGAGGAAAAGGATCTCTGATGATAAATGATAGAATCAAATGTGATAATGCTTATTGGGTAGAAGGACTAAACTATAATTTGCTAAGTGTGGCACAACTAAACAATTCAGGTCACCGAGTTACTTTTGAGAGAAAGAAGGTAAAAATATTTGATGATGGAGGAAGACTTCTTGGAACAGGAGCACAATCGAAAGGTGACTTGTTTTATCTTGACAATGGTAAGTCTTCTTGTTTAATGATAAAAAATGAGGATACATGGCTTTGGCATAAAAGGTTATGCCATGTGAATTTTGATAACATGATTAAGATCAGTAAAAATAAAAAAGTTAGAGGTCTGCCTAACTTAACAAAGGCTGATCATGCTATGTGTCGTGAATACCAGAAAGGTAAAATGACAAAATCTAGTTTCAAAAGCAAAGATTATTCAACAAAGAAGATACTTGAGTTAGTACACACCGACCTATATGGTCCCATAAGAACTTAGAGTTACTATGGAGATAGACATTTCATTCTTTTTGTTGATGATTACACTAGATTAATGATTTTCATCTTCTAAAAAAAAACCAGAGGCATTTAAGATGTTCAAGTGGTATAAAGAAAAAGTAGAGAAAGAGACTGGTAAGGAATTGAAATGCTTGAGATCTGACAGAGGTGGTGAATTTATTTCTAATGAATTTACTAACTATTGTAATGAGCATGGTATTAAAAGACAGGTCTCTGCACAGAGGACACCTCAATAGAATGGTATTGCTGAAAGAAGGAACATTTCAATTGTTGACCACACAAGGACATTGATGATAGAAAAGAATGTAGCTCAAACATATTGGAGAGAAGCCGTTAGCACATCTATGTTTTGAACTGAGTACAACTGAAGAAGGACACTAACAAAACACCCTATGAGTTATGGTTTGGTCACAAACCCACTGTAAGTTACTTCAGAATTTTTGGAAGTAAATGCTTTATTCTGAAAGATGAAAGAAATGGAAAGTTTGACTCAAAAGGTGATGAAAGGATGTTTTTTGGATATTCCACTAAAAGAAAAGCATACAAGTGTCTAAATAGAGTTACTAATAAAATGATTGAAAGTACTAATGTCAGGTTTGATGAGTTTGATGATAAGAATGCAGAAGAAAGTAGAAAGGAATTGGAAGACTATGGTAGATTCACTTACATTGAACAACCAAAGTATCTACCAAAGCCACAGACTGTGACAACTGGTCAGTAGGAAAATAATGTTGAGGAATAGGAAAGAGAAACCGATGAGCAGGAAGGACCTATCGAGCAAACAAATGAACCTACACAAGATGAAAAATAGAGAAGAGATCAAGTGCTAGAAATATTTGTTAGAAGACATCATCTTGAGACCCAAATAATTGGATATCGACAACCTGGCATAATGACAAGGAGTAAGATGAGACAAGGTACATGTTTAGTTTGTGAATATGAACTGAAGAATGTAAAAGTTACACTAGAAAATGATGAATGGGTAAATGCAATAAAATAAGAAATAGAACAAATAGAGAAAAACAAGACATGGACTTTAGTACCTAGACCTAAAGATAAGAATGTTATTGGTACTAAATGGATATTCAAAAATAAGCTTAATGAAAATGGAGAGGTAATAAGGAACAAAGCTAGATTGGTATGCAAGGGATATGCACATGAGGAAGGAATAGATTATGGTGAAATTTTTTCACCTATTGCTAGATTAGGAGTCAGAATGTTACTTGCATATGATGTACACAAAAAGTTCAAAGATTACCAAATGGATGTTAAATCTATTTTTTTGAATAGGATACTTGAAGAAGAAGTCTACATAGAACAACCAGTAGGGTTCATGGATCCAGAAAAGAAAGATATGGTATGTAGATTACATAAAGCTTGATATGGTTTGAAGCAAGCATCAAGAGCCTGGTATGAATGGCTGCATACTTATTTGTTAAGTATTGGATTTGTTAGAACTAGTGAGAACATCAATCTGTATATGAAAGGAGAATCAGATGATACTATCTTGATTGCTAAAATATTTGTGGATGACATAATTTTTGGAGGACAAGATCACATCTGTAAATCATTTGCTGATGAGATGAGAAAAAAATTTGAAATGTCTATGTTTGGAGAGGTTAAGTTCTTTCTAGGACTACAGGTTATTCAACATAATGATGGGATATTCATCACACAATCCAAATATATCAAAGAAGTACTGAGAACATTTGGCATGGAAGATGCTAAACCAGTTGGAACACTGATGGTCACAAGTTGCAAATTGACTAAAGAGGATGAAACTATAGAGGTGAACCAAACACTGTACCGATCTATGATTGGTAAATTAATGTATGTAGTGTATAGTAGACCAGATATTGCACATGTTGTGGGGATTGTTGCAAGATTTTTTGCATATCCTAGGGAGTCACACATGGTTGCTACAAAGAGAATATTAAGATACTTGAAGAAAATAGAAGATTATGGTTTATGGTATCCAAAGGAAGGAAAATTTGAACTGAGAGTCAACACCGATGCTGATTGGGCTAGAAATGTGGATGACAAAAAAATCACAACCGGAGAAGCATTTTTCTTTGGTGAAAGACTTGTTACCTGGAAAAGTAAGAAGCAGTCTTGTATTTCCCAGTCTACAGTCGAAGCAAAGTATGTTGTTGCTGCTACAAACTATTCAAATATTGCATATATTAAGCAAGTGTTGGAAGCGATGAATGATGTAATCACTGAGCCCATGATTATATATTGTGATAACACTAGTGCTATAAACATTTCAAAGAATCCAGTGATGTACTAAAAAAAAAATCACATATCTATCAAGTATCACTACTTAAGAGAACAAGTACAAGAGAAGCAAGTGAAGATAGAATTTGTTACATTTAAAGAGAAACTTGAAAACATATTTACCAAGCCTCTACCGAAGGATACATTTGAATACTTGAGGACTAGACTTGGGGTCCGTCCCCTGTCTACCAGTCACTAATGTGATCTGGAGATTGCATCAGCCTAATCTTATCAAAAGATCATTTATGTCGATGCAGCATAGTTCACAGTTTGGATTTTTCTCTAAGGTTGTGAAAAGTTGAAGAACTGGAATAGATTTTCATAATAGTATACAAAGATACAGTGAAGTAATCGAACAACAAAGAGTTACATGGCTACTACAGAGCTATATGTTTATTTGTTTCTTTAGAATTGTTGTCAAAGGGAGAGATAAACAATATGATAACCAAGGAGAATACTAGAACATATATCTAAGGGAGAGACAATATGAGAAAGTCAGGGACAGTGTTGAAGATCAGTTATTGAGAACAGAAGAAGGAATCTGAAAGCTACAAAGATCATATCTTCAGAAGCTAGTCTGCACTTGCAATATTGTTATGTAACGTAGTGATTAAACATATTAAGCTAGGGAGAGCTTATACCGAGCTACAACATTTGTTTATAGAGTTGTAGAATACATATTTGGTATGTATATGGTATACTTCATATTGCTTGAGTTTATGTCAATGCCAAAGGGAGAGATTGATGAACTAAAACTGATTGAGAACATGGTTGAAGAACTACAAGTGATTAGAAATCACCGAACACTGAAGTGTTATATAAGATAATTGAATCAATTTTATGTTGTCATTGATGTCAACTAGTTTTGATAGTACTTATCATGGTAGTTGCAAATATCTAACACATCTTTAGAAGAGAAGAGAAAGATAAAGAACTGAGATATCTACATTGAGGAAGATGGATATGACAGATAAGGATAAGGAATACTCTTGGTAACTTATTGATGAGTCTATGACTTCATATTGTTGACTTGATTATGTTACATTAATCTGTTATGGAGATAGAAGAAAATTGTTACAAAGTAGTATGGTCAGTTAATGAAGCATTCCAGTATACACTGAGTAGTGTAGTGTATACCAAGCATAGTGTAAACTGAGCTTGTATTCACTGACACATTTCTTTCTTAACCGAGTATGGACAAAAGAACTAAATGATGAGTTTAGCTGACAGAAGTTGATGAGCTAGAAAGTGTATGATCACGAGGTGGAAATATAAAGTTTTTTATAAGATCAATGACTAGCAAAATTCGAAGAAGATCTAAAGGATGGAAACAAAACATGTTACTGAAACATGAGTCAAGGAAGGTTTAAGCGGCAAAATCAACGAAGGAGATTAAGAAAAAAAATTTAATGGATGGGAAGAAAATGGTTTACTTGTCTATTTAAGAGACTAAGATTTCATTATGAAAATTATGCTAAAAGAAGGAGACTATAGAGATATTGCATGAAAAAAGCTTCATGTATGCCTGATTAGACTGGTTAAGGAGAACCAAATTGCAGAGATCACCGAGCGTCAGAAAGCTATAACCGAGAGACAGTAAGTCATTGAATATTGTTGAAGCAGAATTGATATAATGATTAGAGTATTTGAATGAGCATAATATAAATCTAAACATCTGCAATAGAAGTTGTATTGTAATCAGATCACCTACTGTTATAGTTTAACCATTGTAAACAGATAAATCTCTTAACTGAGTGGACTTGAAAGTCTTGTAATGTCATTCATAGAATGTAGATTTGTTATCCTGTGACCCCCATAGTGAATGATGGTTGGATGATAATAGTTAGTGTTAAATCCTCTAACAAGGACACACCTTACAGTGTATTTTTTAACCTTTAACAGGGTTGGCTCTTCACAGAGCTCACGTCAGAAGAGTGAACAATTTTTGGGTTGCTAGTCCCAGGTGGTGTTTCCATTAACACAGTTTCCATGTTAAATCTCTTATGTTATGTGTTTATTGTGGTGATTTTTTGATTTTCATACTTTACATATTGAATATTTGATTTGGTTGATAATCACTATAAGTTACTAACTGGTAATCGGTAAAAGAACATACAGTTTACTATTTTATGTTACCGAGCTGTAGAAGTTTGTGTAAATTGTTTTGGATATACATTTTGTATTTGGGACTGTGGACAACTGATTCAACCCCCTCTTAGTTATTCTAATAGGTTTACCCTAACACCAGACCTATTGACGAAAATCAACCCAAACCCAACTGGTATAAGGATAATGAATACTGTGATTGTCATTGCATAAAAGGGAATGAGATCAAAAAATGCATGAAGTTTCATCATTTTGTGCAAGATTTGATCAATGATGGTAAAATTGAAGTAGAAGGACAAAATGCCTCTACTTCAAATGCCTAGCTAAAAATGTATTCTAAACCTTTTCCAGAACATAATAAAAAAAATGCATCCACATCCAAGGGCTTTTCTTATGATTATTCAACAAACAAAATCTCAAGGGATGAATGCACTTGTGGAAAATTAGCTGAAAATGATGTTTGTGGTTTTGACACACTGTGTGGCCATATTGAACAATTTGACACTCATGCAAACATGTTGACTTTAAAGAGTGTAGATTACAATGTTACTACCCACCGCCCTCACGTAACCATACAAGCTGCTGTATCAATGCCAGAAAATATCAATGCCTCTCAATTCCAAGCAATGATTGGAAATATGGCTGCCCAACAACACCTAGTTTTCATTGACAAAGATTTTTGACATCCTGAACCTCATCATAATAAACCCCTGAATATCCAAGTCACCATCCGTAACACCCAAATCAAAAGATTCCTTATAGACAATGGATCTGGTTTGAATCTTTGTACTTTAAGCATGATCCACAATATCAATCTTTCTAAGGACCTCATTGATGTAAATAAGAGAATAACAATAAAATCATATGATGATAGAGAAAGGGTGAGTAAAGGTCTCATTGCACTCCCCTTACAAGTGGGCCTGACCCTTATTGAAACTACTTGTCAAGTGTTTGACTTGGATCTACCCTACAATATCCTTTTGGGTAGGCCATGGATACACACTATCTTAGGTGTCCCATCCACATTTCACCAATGTTTGAAATTTCCACATCACGGAGTTGAAATAACCATTCCTAGCAATCATGAACCCTTCCAATATTACAAAAAGGTTGGAAGGAAAACAATCAAACTAATGCCCATTGAATGAATGTGTTCATCCACTTTCACAAGAGATTCCCATTCATCACACTTCCTCTAAAGAACAGTTGTCTAAGCAAGCCAAGGGAAAAGAAAATGTTACCCAAGAAGAGAGTACTAAGCCGAAAAGAAAGTTAGGTTCACCGATCAAGGCCCAAGGGAATACAAGTTTGAAAATGCCCTATGCATTGGTCAACTCCCTCTCTCTCCTAGGTTTTATGGAAAACCTTCACAAATTTTTCCTAAGGAAAATAAAGAAACTATGAAATGTAAACATACTACATTTGAACATTGGGGGTCTCTCTCAGATGAGCATATGGAGCATAATGTTGTTTCCTAGCTTTTTAATGAAGAAGAAGACAAACCTGCGGACATTCCTAAAGGAAGTATATAAAGGCCACACCCATTGTTGAAAGTATAAGATATCATGGCACTAGCCTTGGAGGAAATGAAATAGGAAGAAAAAATCTCATAAAATCAACTGGATACCCCTAAGGATGAGGACTGGGTTCCATAGAAACTAAGAAAACCTTTGCCAATGACTATTGTTTGATTGAATCTAATTCAGACACTGAGGAAGAGTTCTTTGAAGTCCCTTTCAAATATATTGAAAATGACCTTGATAATTATGTCCTCCATATCAACCAATCTGACCTTTCCTCACCTAAACTTCCCCTTACCAATCTTGAACTAATCGATTGGGACCAACAAGATTCACCACCTGCCTTAGACATATGCGATTTAGATGAGGCAGTTTTAGCACTTTTCAGACTAGGAAATCTCTAAGACAATGAACATCAGATTCACTACAGTGAGCAAGCCTACTTTGGTAGCCAAGTCAACTCCCTTAGTCACAAAAATAAAGAAAAAGAAAACCAAGAAAATAATGATAAAACATCCTTGGGTGAAAACCTTTCTGAGGCACCTTTGGATGGAGAAAAAGACAAAATAAAGGATGTGTCCTCTAGTGAAAACCTCTCTCTAAGGTGCTAGAGGAGGGGGAAGTTGAATTACCCTTCATGTTATTACCATTAGAGAAATCTTCTATCCTCATAGAAGAAACAATTGTAGTTAATCTGGGCACGGAAACAGATCCTAAGATCACCTACATTGCAGCCTCTCTAGATGAGACAGAACAAGAGTCCATGATTGCATTCCTTAAGAAAGCCTACATTAATTTTTCATGGATATATAAGGATATGCCTAGACTTGACACTGACTTGGTTGTACATCATCTTGTTGTGGATCCTAAAATCAAATCTGTCAAGAAAAAATTACGCAAGATGCAACCACAAGTAGCACTCCTAGTTAAAGATGAATTGCAAAAGATGCTAGAAGCAAAATTCATCAAACTAATAGATTATCCTGAATGGGTCTCAAATATTGTACCAGTGGGTAAACCCTCTGGGTGCATCTAGATTTGTACTGATTTCAAAGATCTTAATCTTGCCTGCCATAAGGATGATTTTCCACTTCTAAACATTAACATCATAGTGGATTTGACTACTAGGAACGAGATGTTGTCCCTCATAGATGGTTTTTTTGGATATAATTAGATTCAAATAACAGTGGAAGACCAACATAAAATTGCATTCACTACCCCATGGGGTACATTTTTTTATCAGGTCATGCCCTTTGGTCTCAAGAATGCAGGCACCACATACCAAAGAGCCATGATGACCATATTTCATTACCTTCTTCATGTGATCATGGAATACTATGTGGATGATATCTTAGGAAAATCCAAGAGATGAGAATCACACATTGATATTCTTACTACAATCTTTGACAGAATGGAAAAGTATAAAGTTCTCTTGAATCCTAAGAAATGTGTCTTTGGTGTGCAATCAGGTAAGCTCTTAGGCTACATTGTGTCTTGTAGAGGAATAGAAGTTGATCCTAAGAAGGTGAAAGCCATTTTGGAGATGCCACCTCCTAAAACTTTGAAACAATTAAGGAGCTTACAAGGAAGACTTCAATCCATCCAAAGATTTCTGTCACAACTAGTAGACAAGGTGCATCCTTTCTCTCACCTGCTAAGAAAGGACATTAAATTTATTTGGGACTGCTTGTGTCAAAATGCTTTTGAATAACTCAAGGTATATCTAGCTAATCCACCAGTGTTGGTCCCGCCTATTCTAGGAAGACCTTTGATTCTCTACATCTCCACAACTACCGTAGCATTGGGTGCTCTCCTAGCATAGTTAGATGACAATGGAAAAGAATGTTCCATATATTATCTTAGTAGGACTTTAGTGGGTTATGAGCTCAACTATATAGCTATTAAGAGAGCTTTCCTAGCTGTGGTATTTTGTACGTAGAAGCTACACCATTATATGCTTAATCACAAAGTACAATTGATAGCAAATATTGGCCCACTTAAGTACTTGTTATCTAAAGCTGCCCTGATAGGTCACATAGCAAAATGGGTCATGATCCTTAGTGAATTTGATATTGTGTACATAGAACACAAAGCCATCAAAGGACAAGCAATAGCAGATCAAGTTGAAGAAGCTCCCATTCCTGGAGATCATCCTATTGTCATATATTTTCCTGATGAAACTATTATGAATATCACTCCCAACATTCAATGGAAGCTTTATTTTGATGGATCTTTTACCCAGAAAGGATCGAGGGTAGGAATTCTATTTGTGACACCTCAAGGGGATCTTATCCCTAAATCCTATAAACTTACATTTTCTTGCATGAACAACATAGTAGAATACGAGGCCTTGGTCACAGGGCTTGGCCAAGCTGTCAAATGGAAGATCACAAGTTTTCTTATTTTTGGTGACTCCCAATTAGTTATCAAACAAGTCAATGATGAATTTCACACAAAGGATGATAAGTTGCTTCCTTACCGACACATGGTCGAAGATCTCAAACAACATTTTGCAAGCATCATTTTCAAGAAAATCCCAAGAGCAAACAATAAAGTAGCAGATGCCATGTCTACCATTGCTTCACTAATATCTATGCTAGAAACAAGCACACAATGTGAATTTCTTGTTGAGAATCTTATGGTCCTTTCCTATGACCAACTAGATTCTGAGATGGTGTGTGAAATTGTTGGTCCTGAATCACCTTGGTATTTGGAAATCCTCACCTATCTTCATGATAAAACCATTCCCCTCATGCTTACACCAAACCAACAAAAAATCTATGTTTGCCACACTTCTCGTTACACAATCCTTGGAGACACTCTCTTTCATAAACACTTTGATGGAAATATTCTTCAATGTTAGAATTCAGAGGAAGTGTATACAACCTTGGAAGAGGTGCATCAAGGAATCTTTGGAGCCCATTCTAGTGGTCTCACTTTAGCAAAGAAGTTTCTCTACACTAGATACTATTGGCCAACAATGGAGTAGGATGCCTATCATTATGTGAAGAAATGTGTTCCTTGCCAGTAGCATGGAGATTTGATACATGCTCCCACTCAATCCCTCCAACCCACCATCACACCTTGGCCTTTCTCCCACTGGGGTTTTGACCTTATGGGACAAATATTTCCAAACTCTATCGGTGGTCACAAGTATATCCTAGCCACCACCAAATACTTTACCAAATTGTTTGAAGCAATCCCCCTCACCTATACAACCAATAAGAAAATTTCTAAGTTTATCCTAAATTATATCATTTGCCTCTATGGCATCCCCAAAGATCTCCATACTGATAATGGAACACCCTTCAAGAATCAGGATGTCTCTGACCTTTGCAATAAATTTGGCATTACCCAACATTATTCCTCCAAGTACTTTCCGTAGGTCAATGGTCAAGCTAAGGATACAAATAAAACCATATTAAAGATCCTCAAAAAGATTGTCGATGACACTAGCCATGATTGGTACCTGCAACTCAATCCTACCCTCTGGGCTTACCGCACCTCCATCTGTACTCCTACTTGCACCACTCCATTTGCCCTTGTCTATGGCTCTGAGGCTGTCTTACCTATTGAAATTGAGCTCTCTTCCCTCAAGATTTCTCTCAAGAACCTGATGTTTGAAGAAGAATATAGGGTTGTCCACTTGCAAGAGCTGCAACTCCTCGATGAGAGATGCCTCAATGCCCTTAACCACCTTCGTGTGTATCAAAATCTCTTGTGCTTACATTTTAATAAGAAGATCAAACCCTATGAGTTTGATGTAGGTGATTTGGTCTTGTAGCATAACATGAAGAATCTCCAAAATTGAGAAAAGAAAGGGAAGTTTGAACCTAATTGGTTGGGCCCATTTGTTATTACTGCTAAATTCAGTTATGAGGCATATCTGATTGTAACACCTGAGGGAGATCCACTCCATGATCCTATAAATATCTTACATTTGAAGTACTTTTATGTGTAACTCAGCATTCAGTTCCTCTATAGTGTTATTCAGCAAAAAATCCTAAAAATCAGAAAGAGATCCTGAAAAAATCCTAAAAATTAGAAAGAGATCTTGAAAAAATCCTAAAAATTAGAAAGAGATCCTAAAGAAACCCTAAACATTAGAAAAGAAGAAAATCCTACAAAGAAGATAATGTTCTTGAAAAAATCATTGTTTGGTACACACCTGGTAAACAGACACCTTACACAAAAAAAAGAAGTATTCATCCAAAAGTAAAAACTTGGAAAACAAGCACTATGGGAAAGTATTATGGTGGAAACCTGTCTCAAGCACCATGATAGTAGATTTAGATCCATTGTATCCTTGTCCACTATACATATACATCCTCATCGTAGTCCTAGTTTTCAATCATCGCTTCCCGCATAGCCATACAGATCCACCCACAATTCCCAACACGTTGAGCTTAACCCCATCACACTGAGCTTTTCCTAGACATAGTGATCCCAAAAAGTGCTTATCAAAATCAACATCGAAATAAAATCTCTAAGTTATTGTTCCTTTCACATCTATTATGATGCAGTCAAGGATGGTGGATCCAATTAAGGACAGTCCAAACCTTGCAGCTTCAGAATTACACAGCAAAAAAACTCAACATAATGGATAACACAATAATTGTTTCAATTAATTTGCATTAACATGCCCAGCTGTAAGGCCTTCCAGGTTAGGGACAATTATAATCAGAAACAATTCTGCAAGATCCAAACAGATCCAATACACTCCCAGCTAGTTCATCTCTGAAGACAATCAGAAGCTGATGGAAACTCTAAGGTAGATCTAAACTTGAGCTCGCAAGCCTCCAAGCAATCTCCTTGTCTCCAAGTTGCAAACCACTAGCTCTGCTATTATAAACTATAAGATAGGAATCTGATCCGTAAGATCATGCAAGATCTTTTCCACAACTTTGCCAACTTCAACTTTCAGAACCTCAGATCTGATCTACTAAGTCTTCAAGTCATGAACTTCTATGATCTCCTCTGACCCCCCCTAAACATCTACCCAAACATCCTATAAATAATAATCATCAACCACAAGTTGGCTGGATGAGACCATTAACTCCCCCCAACAAATAATTAAATGCCATACAAGTTAGCTTACAATTGTATAGAAACATTTAATTTAGTATGTCAGGCTGTAACAATAGCTACCAACAATAAATGCACCAAGTCAGCCCAACAATTCACACAGGACTCCAGTCAATAAGCCAGAACTACCGAGTGACATTGAATTAACTGAGTACACCAGGCATCATCGAGCACCAGTGTCGATCGAGCACCGTAGGCATCACCGAGTAACACTTTCACCAAGCACTAGAGACTACCGAGCTCCTTCAGTGACTGAGCTTCCTTCAATGACCAAGACCATCGATCAAGGCTGCAACTGAGTAAAAACTGGCAAAAACACAAACACTTATGTAGTTTCATTGAGCACATAGAATGCCCCTGCCTTAACCTTGGATGCCCTTGCATCAGACACCCCAGGTTCCAAAAGATGTTCATATCTGAGAAGAGCATCTTCCAGGGTTCAGCACATAAATCCTAAACTAGTTCTTCACATACAAGTCCTCCACCTTTTCTGCTTGCATACTCTTCCATTTCTACTTCCTCTTCCTCTTCAAATCTTTTCTAGACAATGTGCATGTCAGTTTTCCAAACTGATCATTCATTTTCTCTGGATCCACCAAATCAACTCAGGAACCAATACTTAGGCTTCTCCTACCGAGCATTGTATCCATCAAAGGCATAAGTGAAAACTTCATGTCATGCTTCTCAATAGTAGACATTCTTCACACAATCATAAATAGCTCTACAATCATACTGCCAAGGTCTACTGAGCAATATATCACAACTATTCATCTTCACAATGTCACATAACACAAGATCCTTATACTGGCCAATCTAAACATCAATGAAGCATTGTTCTCTAACTTCCAAAGCATGATCATCTTATAACCAACCAATCCTATAAGGACGTGGATGTTTCACTCTATTCAAACCAAGTGTCCTAACCATGTCCTCAGCAACAAGTTTATTAGTACTACCACTATCAACAATAACATCATAGAGTTTACCTTCAGACTTGCATCGAATCCTAAACAAATTAATCCTTTGACAAGGTTCATCCTTTATATTGAGCAATATTTTTTGAAGTAGCAAGTTCTCTAATTTAGGTTCATTTTGAATGTTTTCATTTACCACAGCAGTTCATCAGTCAACCTTCTTCTGTGTACACTCAAAAGAACAATGTCCTTCCTCTCCACAATTATAGAAAGTGCCCTTAAAGATAACTCTACCTATCTTCTTCTTAGGTTCCATAGGTTTCAGTTCATCTTCTGCATCATTCGGTTTATCCTTTGATGAGTGATCAACTTTGTCCTTCCCACGGGAGTTATTAGGTTGTTTCCTTCTTAACTTCTCTTCTACCCTTAGAGCATACTGATAAGCATCTTCTACAAAATCAATCTTCAGCATACCAAGCTCATCTTGAATATTGAATCTCAAACCATTCACATACCGAGCCACCTTTTCCTTACCAAGTTCTCTGTGTCCAAACCAAATAGTAAGTTTGTGGAACTCCTTGATATAATCTTCAATAGACAAATCCTTCTGTTTTAGATTCTGCAACTTCTTAAACAATTCAAGCTCATAGTTAGTAGGTATGAACTTGATAAGTGGGAGATATTTTCCACAGGAAGTCAAATTTTGATATTGCTATTAGGATTCAACTGTGTAGTTTTTTGAGTCAAACTCATTGACCCATGATTCATGAATCATAGGTCAATGAGTTTGACTCAAAAACTACATAGTTGAATCCTTGATAGCAATATCACAGGTATGAACTTAGCTTTGAATTTAGTCACCATCAACCTCCACTGATTGATCTTCATTTCACCTTCATCTTCTTGGTCTCTTTGTAATTCTTTCCACCAAAGAGCAGCATGTCCTTTCACCTTTGTCTGTGCTAATCTCACCCTAAGAGGATCTTCAATTTCTTCCAGCTCAAAGAAATCTTCAAGTTCACCAATCCAATCAATCAGATTATTGGGTTTCAAAGTACTAGAGAAAGTAGAAACTTCCATTCGGTAATTACTAAACCAAGCAACAAGTCTAGGTAATCAAGTAGTTCTATCTTCACTAGATCTATCCCTTCGGTCATCACCACTAGATCTAGCTTGTTTATATTCTTCAATAGCTTCTTCATAGCCATCCTCAGTACCAACATTATGAGGTATACTAGTAATAGCTCTCATGATCTCAGCGACCATGTCATTCTTCATCAATTCCATCTTAGATCTGATATCTGATTTCATCTTCTCCATGATCCGGGATTCAATAGTATCACAAAGATTAGAAATAACTCTAGGGTCCAATCTTCTCAGAGGAATCCTTAAAGATAAGAGAAACCCTCTGCAAAAAATCCTCATCGACCACCCTATGATAATTTCCAAGTTGGATGCAAGTCAAATCACAATCCACAATCTTGCAAACAACTAGGGCACAATTTCACAAGTTCAGTGCTACAGATCTGCAATCCAGATTGCACACAATCTTTCACCAACAAGATCAACTTCACAAGACCATCCTTGCTAGGTCAATCTTCTTCTTCAACAAGATTAAACTCTTGGCTCCAACAAGAACAAACTCTCACTCTAACAAGAACCAACCTTCACTCTAATAGGAACCAACTTCACTCTGACACCACCTAATGCAGTCAAGGATGGTGGATCCAATTAAGGATAGTCCAAACCTTGCAGCTTTAGAATTACAAAGTGGAAAAACTCAACACAATAGATAACACAACAATTGTTTCGAGTAATTTGCATTAACATACCCAGCTATAAGGCCTTCTGAGTTAGGGCCAATTACAATAAAAAACAATTCTGCAAGATCCAAATAGATCTAATACACTCCCAGCTAGTTCAGCTTTGAAGACAATAAGAAGCTGATGGAAACTCTAAGGTAGATCTAAACTTGAGCTCGCAAGCCTCCAAGCAATCTCCTTGTCTCCAAGTTGCAAACTACTAGCTCTACTATTACAAACTATCAAATAAGAATCTGATCTACAAGATCATGCAAGATCTTTTCCACAACTTCACCAACTTCAGCTTTTAGAACCTCAGATCTGATCTACTAAGTCTTCAAGTCATGAACTTCTACGATCTCCTCCGACCCCCCCTAAACATCTACCCAAACAACCTATAAATACTAATCATCAGCCACAAGTCGGCTGGATGAAACCATTAATCCCCCCCAAAAATAATTAAATACCATACAAGTCAGCTTACAATTATATACAAACATTTAATTCAGCATTTCGGCCTATAACAACAACTAACAACAATAAATACACCAAGTCAACCCAACAAATCATACAGAACTCCAGTCGGTAAGCCAGAACTACTGAGCAATAGTGAATTAACTGAGCACACCCGACATCACTGAGCACTAGTGTCAATCGAGCACTGCAGGCATCACCGAGTAACACTTTCACCGAGCACCAGAGACTACTGAGCTCCTTCAATGACCGAGCTTCCTTCATTGACTGAGACTGTCAGTCAAGGTTGCAACTGAGTAAAAACTAGCCAAAACACAAATACTTATGTAGTTTCATTGAGCACACAGAATGCCCTGGCCTTAACCTTGGATGCCCCTGCATCATATTGCCAATGAATATCCATTTCAAACAATCAATCTTTTCCCTATAGGATGCGTCCTTCCTCATTCGGCTAAAATCAGTCTCATCAATCCTATCCCATTCATTGCAAGAATTGTGGACCGAATGACCACTTGGTCAGGAGGCCTTCTTTTTTGATTTTATCTTTTTGTATCAGTAGGTCCTACTCATGATTACCTCAATCTTCCATATCTTGGTATATTGTGACTGGTGAAATCTGATGCAAGTGTCGATTGTGGTATGATCTATTTGTGGATACTTTATGAACATTTTGTTGGTTTTCCAGCTATGATTATGTGTATCTTAATGGGGGCAATGGGTTAGCATAATTATGTCCCTTAAAAGACCTAAGTCTGCCTAGACGTCTCCAATAAGTGTATGTCATAGGTTCTATCATAGTCTAAAAATCTACATCTTTGTTTCTACAACTATCTGAGAGTCTAGTCCATGCAATGGAACAATGACATTTGTTTTTTTATGACACATGATGCATACCTCCTATTGCAATATCAAACTAGGGTGTGTTCTCCAACATAAACACAAGTGATCCCACTAAATCATGTAGTCAGATTGCATTTCAGTTTGTTTCTTTTCTGCATTTTTGTTTGAGACCAGGGTCTTGTTTATTCATCTTCCCATTCCTCTTCTCTAGTGGTTTAGTTGATCCTATTGGTTATATTGGATACACAAACAAAAATATCATAATAATAAAGTGACACTAGCTCATTCCATTGCATTCGACCTCATCTAGTTAAGATCATTTAGCTACCATTGCATGTCAAATATATCTCTTCATTCATTAGTCATTAAAAAAACATATTGCATATATATCTCATTAATCATTCATCATTAAATACCCATTGCATGTCAAATATATCTCCTTATTCATTAATCATTAAAAAAATCTTGCATTATATATCTCATTAATCATTAATCATTAATTACACATTGCATGTCAAATATATCCATTTAATCATTAATCATTACCTATACATTCCACATTCATAAACATCATATATGCATAATAAAAAAACATCCATTCATATAAACTTTGCACATCATATAGTACACCTTTCACACACATCTTGCATCATACACATCAGTATCATAATATAGTACTATGCATCATCTCATAATCCATCAAATAAACTCATGAAATAGCACTACAAATTTGTATATATATATCATAACATCATGGTACATCAAAATGATACACTAGGCACCTCTGTGCTACTATGCATATGCATCTTATCTAAAACTCCACAAAAAACATATCCTGTATAATCAACTAGAGCTCATACCCATTGGAAGATGTCCCTATCATCCTGAATCCCCCCTATCCACCTCATGGAGTAGATCTCTCTACTCATCTCTCACTGTCATCAGCTATTGTCCTCCCCCTCGGTGGCTTGACTACTAATCTTAATGACACCCTATGAGTCCTGTCTGATATCCCTCACTCTGAGTAAGGGGCTCATCTCTTCTCTTTAGGTACTACCTGATGATAGAGGCCCATATAATAGGTTGCCTCTCTCCCCATCCTCGATGCCACTCATTGTACATCCATCATGCCTATCACTAACTGCCCTATGCCTGATGCTATCACTCACAATCTCAATAACTCCCACTCCCCTCACTATGTCTGCCCATCTCTGCCACATGTACCTATCCTCTATCAATCGCTGGGTGCAAATGTCTTTCTATCTTTGCATCTCCTCCATCTATCCCAATAATCCATCTACCTCCCCTGCCATCCCCTCCTTACCTATGTTAGCTCCTATCCTAGTAAGTAGTCATGTACCCACTTGACCCTATAGTATGTCTAACTCCTATCACATCACCTCCATCTGAGCCCCTACACTCTCTATCTTTCTCTACCTCCCTGGCAGCCTCTACCCTGGCTACTCTATCCCTCTCTGCCACCCTTCCAGCCTCTATCCCAGCTGCTCTATCCCTCTTCATTGCCACCAAAGCCTCTAATCATGTCACCTCTGACTGAAGAATATCTACCTTCTCCTCGCCTCCCTCCCTCTCATCTCCTCCTAATCCTCTTAGCCCCATCTCCTCATCCTCCAGTAATGGCTCTTGGGCTGCCTCCTCTCACTCCCTCCACACCGCCTGTGTAGGGCCACTCTTCACCGATCTCTATACTATCCCTCTTCCACGCTCTGTTGCCTGCCTCTATGCCTAAACCTAACTCCTGGCACTGCTACTAGTCTCTCCTCATCATCCTCCTCATCCTCCTCCTTAGACTCTATATCTGACTTTGTCTTCTTTATAGCCTCTCCTGCTCTTGGCTCTATCAGCCTCTCTGGCCTCTACCTCTCCCACCAAGCTGCATACTTGGCTGTCACCCCTACATTTGCTACCTATCCTTGGGTTGTTGTTCATGGTACTAGCTATATCCCTCTCTAGCTGGTCCTGGCATTTTGGAGATCTACTCTGATGCCCCATACTAACCTAATCTCCCTCGAGATGATTGGATGTGGATAACTATCTAGCACTATACCTTTCCTCAAGCCAAATTGTCTGCATACTTGAGAAGGCATCTATCTTACTATCTGAAAAATCATCCTCCCAATCAGCCAACAATATGTTTGTATGTATCCTAAATACTCTACATCTAGCACACCATCCTTTCTCCCTACCTTCTCATCCCAGTACCTCCATGCCTCACACCCTCTATATGGTGTCCACTCAAACCATATCAGCTCATCTAATATCCTCCACTAAGTCTCCATTGATCTTACATCCCCATATGACAAGGAAGATCGGTACTGACATGCAAAAGGCTCATAGAACTATCATCAGCCCTCTCCTTACAGTGATCATACCATTGCAATATGCTCCCATACCCAGACTAGCAGCAGTGTAACTCCCAGTCCCATCATAAACTGAGTCCAATATGCACACATATGAAGGTCATAATATACATGTGCTAAAATTGTATATCCCCAGAAAAACTCTATACCATCCTCCTCCAGCATTTGGCTCAGTACCCTCACCCATCCAATCAAAAACCCATGCCCTAAGTGGTCTGACATCAGCCTCCCTCCTACCAATCTAGCTAAGTACAACGCTAGTCAAGGAAATCCTGCCTCCATCCCCCTCGCCACAACATCCACTATTAGTCAATTGGTAGCTAGTCTGCCTGCCATCTGAAACTCTCTTCCATAAACTGCTCTGCCCTCTCCAACTGATACTTAGTCATCTCCCCCTGAATCGGTATCCGTAGAATCCTCCACACATTCAACAACATCAATGTTGCCTCCCTGATCAGCAAATAGAAACTCGACGTGTCTGAGTGCCATCTCTTGATCAATATTGTCATCAGTGCATTATGTGCTCTCAGATGTGAGCACTCATGCACATGTTGCAGGCCACATAAAGTCACATGTCCCCACTCCGCCTTAATCAAATCCTCTAGCAGCGTCATCATGTCTGGCCATCACTCTTTCAAGCGAATCCAATAATCAAGCTCTTGCATCAAAAATACCTAACACACATTCGTTAGTCTCTATCATCCCTTCATTTACCCTATTCCTACCCTCACATTGCCTCCCCCCCATTGAGTGGAGTTTCTCACTGAGCACTCCCCCTCTTCCATAACCAAGCCTTTTGTCACATGCAAACAGGCTCCCCCCCTTTTTTACGGATCCCCCCGCCCCCTTGTTTTTGGACGAGTGGGTCCCCCTTGCCCTTAGGTGGCAGAGCTTCCTGGGGTCTCTGAGTGGAGGCACCCATTTAGTGATAGGCAGCTAGTCTATGGACGAGCAGCTATGCTCAAACTCCCTGGGTGGAGCCACTTGTCTAGTGATAGGTGGCTACGCCTAATTGCTGTTGGGTGGAGCCACCTGTCTAGGGACGAGTGGCTACACCCGGGGTCCCCAGGTGAAGTCACCTATCGGCCGACAGGTGACATCGCCCGTAGGTGGTGGTGCTCCCCTATAACGTGGGTGGAGCTATCAATTTGCACCGCCACCTTGTCCATTTCCTGCCCTTGCATCCAATTTTCAAAAGCCACCCAAAACTTTAAAACAAATGCCTACAACAATAAAATATTGAAAATGACAAAGAAGGGCTTAGGCACTCACCGACTCACCCTTATCAACTGCTCACTGATAGACCCACACCCACTCACCCAAATGCATCCTATCTCATCATCCTACCATTCTTCCTTCTCCTTCAGGGTAAAAATGAAACCTTTTCCCCCTTTCTCCCCTTTTATAAGGGGTCCCCTTTTTCAAAAAAGGGAGAGGGTCTTTTTGGCCCTTTATTTTTTTCTTTTTCCCCCTCTTTTTTTTCTAAGTCATGCAAAGTCTTTTTGCCCTTTTTTCACAAAAATTGACGAGAATTTTTTATTTTGGCCTATTTTCCCAAGGGGGCACATCCTCCTACTGACTTGTCTTCTAGGGCATATATATTTTCTTTTTCTTTGACGCAATGTCATTTTTCACACCGCATCAAAGAGGGACAAAATGTAGACACCTAAATTCATCCTTTTAACATTAATTAAATTTAATTTAATTAATGACCCCAAATAACATTATAGTTAATTTTTTAATTAATTATATTTGTTAAATTCATCTATTTATTTAATTAAATTTATTTAATTAAATAAATTCATTAATTAATAGTATTTTAATTATATTTAAATACTACCTTTCATAATGTATTAAATTTAATTTAATACATGTTCCTCCATAATCCCCTTTTAAATAAATTTTTAAATTTATTTAATCCCCTCACATTCTTTTTTTCTACTATACCATGATTAAATTAAATTATATTAAATTTAATCCTAAATCCAACCTAGATGCTATCCTACACACATCACTTTCTATCTAATAAGCCTACTCACTAATTAACTAAGGTTAATTAGGCTAATTTTTGGATTCCTACATCCATTAGTCCTAATTATTTTCTCACAAATATGTGAGCAAATTTCTAAAAATGGCCTTTTCAAAAATTGCTAAAAATTGCACAAACAAGGCCTGTTACATTTTTTATGACACTTCTTACACATTCTAAAATAGTGAAAATGGACTTTTTCACTTACACATGTACTCGAAGTACACTTTGACCTTTCATATCCCAAGTTGCTCACACATGTGTGAGCAAGTCTTGGACTTTGCATGGCTTATGTGTCTCCTTGGTGGCACCTATGTGGATTCCACATAGATGCCACCTCACCCCAGCCCTCCAAAATCCTATAAATAGGACACTTGTCTCAAGCAAAATTTATTTCTTTTTGCATTAGAGTTATTATGCTAGTATATGCTTAGAATTTTTCTTTGAGTTTTTACTAACCATTTGGTAGTTGTTAGATTTTCATTATAGGCTTAGCTTCATTTATTTATTTTTCTTACTTGCATGTCATAGAGCTTAAGGATTGCTTGTATAGCTCCTCCTTGAGCTTCTTGGGCCTCTTGCATTTGAATTCTTGAGAGTTTCTTCTATAGCTTCTCCTTGAACATCTCAAATCTTCATTATACTTGCATTATAGTGGGATCTATACTTGTGTTGGGAGAGCACACCCATAAATATCTCTAAGAGTTGAAATCAAGAAAGTCTTGGGTGCACTTGCTTATTGCTCATCGGAGGTTGTGGTGAAAATTAGTATTTTTTGTAAGTTTATGAACATGCTAAAATAGATTTGAATATGATTTTTATTATTAACATTTGCATGTTTGAACTTGTTCTTGACAAGTGGATTTTCATCATATACACATGGTTTCCTCAATTGGTTGAATAACATTAGGGAAGATCCAAAAATTATATCACAATACAGTTACCATTATCCCATTGGTCAATACACCAAGAGGGTGGATCTCAAATGATCCCACACACAAATACAGTTGGGGGCTTTTTCTGATGGTAACTTCTGAGGGAGGATGCCCTTTTAGTGAATTTGGCATTTTTTTTTGTAATTTTCCCCAATGAAGTCACAAGTACAATGGTAATGTCTTGATAACCTTTGTAATTGCAACAGTTTCAGGAATATAACAAAAAAAAGACAAAAGCAAATCATTTTTTCATGGATGTAGCGCGAAAACACAATTTGCACGGGAGAAAATAGGAGTAGAAGGTCCAACATTTTCTCATATGCCTGTAGACGTATGAAGCTCAAACTGGGTTGTCAATAATTTCACTTTCAAGAATTTCTAGGTGATTTCTCTGGATAAGTTTTATTTTAGCCCTAAAAATTTATGGTAAAATTTTAGATTATTTAGATTTCATTCATGTGATTATGGTAAATTTGTCTTCCAATATTACATAGAGATCCCCCTATTACTATCATCTATGGTAAATTTATGGTAAATCTATCTATCCAATGACTAACTACATGTTTTCCCCTTAGAAACCTCCTAAACAAGAAAGGCCAAGTGATCTTTCATATGTTGGTTGGGCTGGACTTGACTCTAGAAGACAACCTAGGGTTTTCCACAGAACATCAAAGATAGAGAATTCGAGCTTGAAGATGGGATATAGTTATGGGAAGCTAGTGGAGTAGGAAGAGTATGAGTGGAAGAAGATTGAAATAAAGATGTGGCATCCAAAAGGAAAATACCCAAAACCCCCGATATATTTCTCTAGTGAGTAAAACCTAGGTAGAATGGAACAAAATCTAGACAATGTGGTTTCTCCTTCTACAAGTAAAACCTAGGAAAATTGGGACACAATCTATGATAAGGAACCCCTCATACATTTTGAGATTCCAAAGCTTTCTTTCTTAAGTGCATTATGTGATATGACAAATTGTCTCCAATAAATTGTCAAATTTGTAGTGTTGGATCAATTGATCCTTTAGAAAGATTGTGAGTTCATTATTAATCCCCTACATCACTCATCATGTTTCCATTTGGTCTTTTCAATTATTTATATGTTTGTTCTATTTTTAGGAACTGATTAAAACTTCTATAACAACCCCTACAACCAATCTTGGTCAGTTTGAAAGTGGATAGTGAGTGGACAGTAATATATGGACAGTAATATAATACTAAACTATGTCCATATATTGCTGTCCACTCACTATCCACTTTCAAACATAAGAAATAATATTGTCAAATTAATTCAATTCTATTTTGAAGGTGTCTTCACATTTGATTCTTGTTCTAACATAAGGAACAATACCTTTACACCTTGTAGGAACTCACCATTGGAGTCTTCTCTCATAACATATGGACAGTAATATAATACTGAACTATGTCCATATATTACTCTCCACTCACTATCCACTTTCAAACATGAGAAATAATATTGGTTTCATTATCAGAACTAATGATTTGTGTATGTGGGAAGGGTAATAGAATGTAGTAGAGTTGTGAGAGAAGACTCCAATAGTGAGTTCCTCCAAGGTGCAAAGGTTATATTGAAAGTTGATAACAATAATTGATGATTATTATAATTGTCACTTTATATACTATACATTATACTATACATTACATTATGTTGGATACTATTATTAACATAGACATGCATATGTGTATCATACGAATGAAGCTAAAACATTAACACTCTCTCTTAGTTAGAGAGGATGATCACAATTTTTAATCTGGAAGGCTTCAAATACCTTAGTGCAAATTTATATTTCTATTGTAATGTTAGGTTTGTTAAATTGTGAGGGTTAACTGTCGAATAAGTAGGCTAGATGTAATTCCCTATTATTTATATAGAGTAGATGTTGGGTGTACATAATTGTATGAATATTTATTATTTTTAAATGTCTCAAAAATCTTGAGCCTTCTTGCAAGGTCCAAGAGTGAGTTGTGTAGAATTGAAAGAATCCAATTTGAGGGGCTTAGGATTGCATCAACATTTCTGGAATCACATTTGAAACATAAACGAGTATAGAAATTTATAGAACACTAAATTTTATCTATACAGCTACAGAAGCATACCTAGATAGACAACTAATCCTACATGGCTACAACCCTATTGGTTGATTAATCTCTTTTGTCTATTTTTTGGGTTTCTCTATGATTCTAAAATTATTTTGTAGGAGGTGAACTAGTTGGTTTGAAGGATATCCTGGACCTCCCAAGGGCACAAATTCATATGTTTGATTGGCTCTTTTTTGTTTTGATGCAATTTTCAATTTGTGCTATGAACTATGAAGGATAATGTAAACCTCATTTTGCTGTGAAATTTTGTAGCTCCAGCTAGTATTTCACATCCAGGCATAAGTTCACACATTTTTTTTTGTTGAATCCACTTATGCACAACCCAAGAAGAATTTGCACAATTTCTAATTTTTACGTGGTGAATTTTTAGGTGGAAATTGTCTTTGTTCATGAAATGAGCTATATTTAAGCTGATAGGATTTTTTGTGGGAGCTTTTTCTCTTGGAAAGAAAACCACCACCTGGGGGGCATATAAACACCATGGCTAGAGCACGCTTCCAAATTTATTCTTCTTCCTCCATTTTCTTCAAGCCCATCTTGGGCCAGGTTCATCATGCTTATTGTGTGGGGGTTTATTTTTGTATTTTTAGTTTCATGACTAAAAACTATCTTTCTCCCCTTGCCTAGCTTATCAAACTTACAATAATCTAAGAACCACTTTAGAATAGATTAGTGCATGAGAAAGCTATAACAAAACATATTGGAAAAACCTATAAACCCATTATTTGGCATAGATACTCAGATAATAAAAATATTCAAATAGAATAAGATTCAAATATAAAGTTTCATTTTACGATGCAAACTAAGGAAAAAGTACAGAGGCTTCCTTTTCCTACATTAGAAATGTTTGGGAATCTTTCTCAGGGCCTGAAAAACCATGTATAGATTTTACATTCACTCTAGTAAATATCAAAAAGAAAATTCTTAGGTACCTTACATTTAAAAATTATTTTTCTATATTTTTAGGTTATTCATGTTGTGCACAAATCCCTAAGAAATCAACATCTTACAAATTATGATATTTTTAGGGCATTTCATAGAATTATTTTCTTCTATGGGAAGTGTGAATTTTTTAACACAATCACTGTAATCTAGCATAGATCTACAATCATTATCAAAATTTTTTGGTTTTTTTATTAGTTTATCTTATTCACATTCTTTAATGAGGGGAATTTGTGGCAACATCCATCATGGGACATGCAGTATTGCTAAATGCCATATCTGTTTGAAATATTTTTCCACAATCTATTAGGGTTGAGAAGTTTCTCTAGCATCTCTTTATATCTTATGTTGCAATATTTATGAAATTTCTATATGATATGAAGGTAATTTTTAGATATGATTTCCCCCATTATTCCTAATATGGCTAATGATTCCTTCACCCTTGTGCAGTTTTCTCTAGGTCCATTTATTTCTCATCATCTCCACTTATTTTTCATTATGTATGAGTATCTCTCTATAACTATCTATACTTCAACTTTACCATCATCCTTAGAATAAATATATGTATTTGTATGTGTGTGTATGTATGTATGTATGTATGTATATATGCATGCATGTATGTATGTATGTATATATGTATGTAGATATATTTTATGTGCATATACCTATACATACATATCACTAAATTTTTCAAAATATACTATACATTATGTTGGATACTATTATTAAAACACACATGCATATTTGTATCATACGACTAAAGCTACAACATTAACACTCCCTCTTAGTTAGGGAGGATGATCACAATTTACACAAGATGTTATTTCACAGAATACAATAAAAATATCAACCATGATATTATAATATATGGACAATAATATAATACTGAACTGTGTCGATCTATTACTATCCACTCACTATCCACTTTCAAACATGAGCAATAATAGTGAGTGCCTACAAGGTGTAAAGGTATTGTTCCTTATGTTAGAACAAGAATCAAATTGTGAATGTTTTAATGTGAATTACCTTGAAGTTGATAGCAATGAAGAGCCCATGATATATTTTGAGATTCCAAATCTTTCTTGCTTAAGTGCATTATGTGATATGACAAACTATCTCCAATAAATTGCCAAATTTGTAGAGTACTTGGATTAGTTGATCCTTAGGGAAGATTGTGAGTTCACTAATCATATGCATTAATCATAATGTTTCCTTTTGGCATTTTCAATCATTTATATGTTTGATCCATTATTAGGAACTCATTAAAACTTCTGTAACAACCCCTACAACCAATCATGGTCAATTTGAGAGTGGATAGTGGGTGGACAGTAATATACGGACATAGTTATGGATAGTGGGTGGACACTAATATAATAATTAACTATGTCCATATATTACTATCCACTCACTATTCTTGTTCTAACATAAGTAATAATACCTTTACACCTTGTAGGAACTTGTATCAGGTTCATAGGGATATGTTTACAATTTTAGTGCTATAGGAGTCCCAACTGAATTTTAAATGTATTGTCTCTTATGTTAGAACAAGAATCAAATTGTGAAGACACCTTCAAAACATAACTAATTATTTTGGAGTAAGTTTGAATGTGAATTACTTTGAAGTTGATAGGAATGAAGAACCCATCATATATTTTTAGATTCCAAAGCTTTCTTTCTTAAGTGCGTTATGTGATATGACAAATTGTTTCCAATAAATTGTGAAATTTGTAGATTACTTGGATCAATTGATCCTTAGGAAAGATTGCGAGTTTATTAATCCTCTACATCACTCATCATGTTTCCTTTTGGCTTTTTTAATTGTTTATATGTTTGTTCCATTCTTAGGAACTCATTAAAAAATTTGTAACAACCCCTACAACCAATCTTGGTCTGTTTGAGAGTGGATAGTGAGTGGACAATAATATATGGACATAGTTGTGGATAGTGAGTGGATAGTAATATAATACTAGACTATGTCCATATATTACTGTCTACTCACTATTTTCTTTCAAACATGACAAATATTATGTGGACAGTAATGCAATACTAAAACATCATTTCATAACTAACTTTTCAATATCTATATATAACTAGGTATAATAATATTTGTGTACTTTTTGCATCATTTTATAAATATAGATACATGGGATCATATATCATCTATCCTACCACAAATATGTGTGCATTCCTAGAAAGACTTTTAGTCATAATATATGAGAAACATTGTAGGCATGATTGCAAACACAACATATTTGATTCATATACCCAAACTATGCAAATCAACCTTATCTCCCCCAATTCCAGATAGACGCAGCAAGGTCCAAAACCATATTTAAGTTTTGGACCCCTTAAAGATGGTTTTGGACCTTAATGTGTCTATTTGAAATTGGGGCAAATAAAGTTGATTTGCATTGTTTGGGTATATGAATTAATTATGTTGTGTATGCATAAATTTGTGACCATGACGCCTTTAATGTTTCTCAAATGTTGTGTCCTAAGACCCTTTATGAATCCTTATGATCCCTAAGAATATATGACCCTTTAGGATCCCTAAGAATACATCTTAGAGGTCTTTAAGGGTAGTAATTAAGGGAGGGTCCAGATAACAAGCTTCCACCTTTACGCGGTTGGCCATGTTTAGTAGAGAATATTAAACTATTCTTGAAATAAAGTGAAGCATTTTCTCACTTTCTTAGGAACCATAGTTGAATTATTCCTTGTGATAAATGGTTTTACATATCATGTAGGTGTGATCTGTGGAAGTCAATGAATCATTAAAACTTCAAAAAGCACATGGAAATGTTATTGTAGATATTCACCGAGAGGCAGAATTTAAATTAATAGGTACTCTAAATGCCATTATCATCTCTTATGATTTTGAGGATATATTATACTTTTTTATCTTAATTAGTAAGTTCACATTGCTTGAAATTCCTAAATACATTTCATTGACCCTTTAAAATATTGCAAAACCCATACTATAGTAAAACATCATTTCATAACTAACTTTGCAATATCTATATATAACTAGGTCTAAGAAGAGTTTTGTACTTTTTGCATCATTTTTCTTAGTTTGTCAAGGTTATAGACTGAAGTTTCCAAACCCCTATTTTTTCTTCATGTGAAGAAGGATCATGTCAAGTAATATAAGTGAAGAACAAAGTAGGGATCAAACAATCACTAGAGAACTGTGGTCAAACTTGAAAAGAAAAGGTGATGGAAAATGTTAAATTGTCCTTGCAAAAATTTTAAAGGCTTAAACCGTAGAAGAATGCTACTCAAAATAGCTAAGAGATATTGTTGGGACCATGCTCACATTGAAGGGGGGCGTGATTATCATCCACAAGTAAGTTATTAATTATATCATTTTAACAATTTATATACATATGAAGTCACTTGATGATGAGATGATCATGATCATGGTTTATTTATGTTCAATTTTATATAGGTTGATCTCCCCTAGGAATTACATGATATGGACCATGATCCCATGGAAGATGATGATCATGCACTAGAAAACACAATTGAAGATGATGGTACAAATGCATTGATCCATGACACATTTAGTCCAAGCGCAATTGATCATGATGATGAATATGACTTGGATGATGTTCATGATGTACCTCTACTTGAGAAGGCAAATGAGGCCCTTTACCAAGGCTCCCAAACAACTCTTCTCTCTATTGTATTATTGTTGTTGAACTTTAAGGTTATGAATGGTTTATCTAACATAACAATGTCACGTATGTTAAGGTATGTCATATATGTCATTATAGTTAACAAAGGGTGAATCATGTACCATTAATATTTCTTATATTAATAGTTTATACTTTTTGTTGTAGATTGATAGGTGTTTTTCTATTACCATTGCCAAATATCTTACCTTGCTCATACTAAGAATTATGTTCCACTATGAAAGATATTACAATGGACTATCAAGCAATAGATGCTTCTCCCAATGATCATATTATATATTATAAAGAACATAAAATTTCAACAAAATACCCTAAATATCACATGAGTAGATATCGAAGAAATAAAATAACAAAAAAAGTGCCTCACAAGGTTCTTCGTTACATCCCCATTATTCCATGTCTGCAATGATTATTCTGGTGCACTAGCTTGGCACAATTTATGGATTACCATGCACGTAATAGAAGTTGAGATGACATTATTCGAATGCCTATGGATGGTTTGGAATTTATGAACATAGAGGAAAACTGACCACACTTCAAAGAAGAACCTCATAATCTCAAGCTTTCATTAGTAGCGGATGGTGTCAATCCATTTGGAGATATGAGATCTGTTTACTCGGTGTGGCCTATTTTTGTTATCAACAATAATATTCCTCCATGGATGTCAATAAAGAGGGAGCACATTATGTTTTCAATGATCATCCCAAGTGTTTTATCATTTAATAGTTATCAACATGTACTTATAAATCTTGCAGTAAAATGGTCACAATAACTATGTAATGTTGTTGTCCATTCAACTAGGTAAGTACCAAGTGAAAGATATGAATGTATATATTGAGCCTCTTATCAATGATTTGTTGGAGTTATGGAATGGTGTCACTATGTATGATATCTCTAGACCAATAGGAAAAACACAATTTCAATTCCATGTCATGCTTGTATGGACAATACATGATGCCCCTAGGCTAACACATTTTTGTGGTATGTATGTTATAGTGATTTCAAGTTGCGCATCATAACTCTAATTAAAATAATTAACATATTTAATAAGCCAATTATATCATTATCTTGCAGGTCTTCAAATAGAGGGAAAATTTGCATGTCCAGTTTGTGGTCCAAAGATGAAATCTTGTCATTCAAAAAGTATAGGAAAGTAGGTGTTTGATGAGTATAGGCACTTCCTCCATGGGAATGATAAGTATTGGAGTACATAAAAACATCTTTTCAATGGGAAAGAAGAGACTACATCAAAGCCATGAAGAATGACTTCTCGCCTATGGAAGTTGGAATATAATAGAATTAATCATCAAGGTAATGTCGTTCCAGCTAATTGTTTATGTTTGGAATTTATATATTTCTATTGTGTTTTGTTTACTGATTATGTAATTGATGATCATGAAGGTTGTCAATGTATTATTGACCACCTTCCAAAGGGACTAAAAAGTTATCAGAGACAATTTAGTAGGTTTCCCTACTACGAGTAGCTACAGAATGTGTATTTGTTTGATACTATGCATATTGAAAGAATATAATAGAGACATTATGGAAAATATTAGATAGAAGGCATCACAAAGAAAAAATTGTCAAAATTTGTAGTGACATTCATGAATCCAATCATGCACTGAAGGATTTCATTCGCTCAAATAGAAATGGTGAGCAGATTAATATAGGTGCCCTTTCGTGGCTATTTACGGGCCAACAAAGCAATGCTATAAAAAAGGTCATATGAAAAATTTGATTTCCCATAGGATTTTCTACAAACATAAACAATCTTATATCAAAGAAAAGTGAATTTGGTCCAGGGATGAAAATACATGATTGGCATACCTTCATCAAAGTAATTCATGTTCTTCCATATTTACAATATGATGTGGCAACTCCGTGTACTTTTCATTATATTATGTTAGAAAACAATAAAATGATCAGTTTATAATTGTTGTAGTACGTGCTACCTTTATCTTTTCCAGAGCACTTCGATAATAACGTCAAACAAGTGATATATGATCTTGGAAAATACATGAGGTAAGGAACGATATTTTTTTAATTTGTTGTATATATTTTTTATTATTTTGTAAAGTCTCGTATTTATATGTTTTTTGCATCTTGAATCTCTTGTAGGTGGTTAGTGAGTGGACAGTAATATATAGATATTATATTACTATCCATATATTATTGTCCACTCACTATCCACTTTCAAACTGACAAAGATTGGTTCTAGGGGTTGTTACAACACTACAAATTTGACAATTTATTGGAGACAATTTGTCATATCACATAATGCACATAAGAAAGAAAGCTTTGGAGTCTCAAAATATATGATAGGTTCTTCATTAATATCAACTTCAAGGTAATTCACATTCAAACTTACTCCAAAATCCTTAGTTCTATTTTGAAGGTGTCTTCACATTTTGATTCCTGTTCTAACATAAGGAACAATACCTTTACACCTTGTAGGAACTCACTATTATTGCTCATGTTTGAAAGTGGATAGTGAGTGGACAGTAATATAAAGTATTATATTATTGTCCATATATATTAGTATGCACTCACTATCCACTTTCAAACTGACCAAGATTGGTTGTAGGTGTTGTTCCAACACTACAAACTTGACAATTTATTGGAAACAATTTGTCATATCACATAATTCACATAAGCAAGAAAGCTTTGGAATCTCAAAATATGTGATAGGTTCTTCATTCCTATCAACTTCAAGGTAATTCATATTCAAACTTACTCCAAAATCTTTAGTTTTGTTTTGAAGGTGTCTTCACAATTTGATTCTTGTTCTAACATAAGGAACAATACCTTTACACCTTGTAGGAAGTCACTATTATTGCTCATGTATGAAAGTGGATAGTGAGTCGACAATTATATATAGTATTATATTATTGTCCATATATTTCTATCCACTTTTTAAGGTTTTAGGATTATTGCAAATGTAATAGCACTATCTCAGTGTATGTTTTTATGTGTTTTCCAAATGCAACAATCTCTTGCATTTATATTGAGAATGAGTCAAGAAGAGACATGTTGGGCTTCATGGTACATGTCTATTCATTATTATGTAATTAATATAATGACAATTATGATTATATATATAATATCTCTTGAGTATTATATTAATTTCTCTAATATTTACATAATTTAATAATAATATTTATTTTATCAATTAACTATTTAGTTATTATGAGAATAATTATAATCTAACTATATATATATATATACTTATATATCAATGTATATAGTAATATCCATTATTATTATTATTATTATTATATATGTGTGTGTATATATATATATATATATATATATATATGTATGTATGTATGTATGTATGTATGTATGTATGTATATAATAAACCATTTCTCATAATAATCATATAGTCAATATTATTTATTTGAGTGATGCTACAAACATCAACACTCCCTCTTAGCTAGGGAACATAAATCAATCCAATGTCAACACTTATGATACTTGACAACATCAATCATATGATGTAAGAAATAAAGGCATCATCCTCATGATGTAATCAATAGAAACATAGTCTCAATATGTAGATTGCCTCCATCGATGATTCTATCCATAAGCTCTCATGTGGATTGCCTCCATCACTGATTCTATCCACAAGATCTTAGGTGGATTGCCTCCATCGGTGATTCTATCCACAAGATCTCATGTGGATTGCCTCCATCGGTGATTCTATCCACAAGCTCTTAGGTGGATTACCTCCATCAACGATTCTATCCACAAGCTCTCATGTGGATTGTCTCCATCGGCGATTCTATCCACAAGCTCTCAAGTGGATTGCCTCCATCGGCAATTCTATCCATAAGCTCTTGTGTGGATTGCCTCCATCGGCAATTCTATCCACAAGCTCTCATGTGGATTACCTCCATCGGTGATTCTATCCACAAACTCATGAGATTTAGTGTGGATTTCCTCTATCAGCGATTCTATCAACAAGTTCTCGGGTGGATTGCCTCAATCGGTAATTTTATCCACAAGCTCTCGTGTGGATTTCCTCCATCGATGATTCTATCCATAAACTCACGAGCATTAGTGTGGATTGCCTCTATCAGCGATTCTATCCACAAGTTCCTAGATGGATTTCCTCAATTGACAATTCTATACACAAGCTTCTCAAGCTTTAATGTGGATTTCCTCAATTGGTGATTGTATCCACAAGTTCTATCTATTATGATCAGTTATAGCCATCACAAGATGTCTATTACAATAGAAGGTCAAGTTATTGTAAGATCGTCACCTTACAATAACTTTTACAAATACAAGTGATGCTCATTTGGAAGTCGTCACTTCCTCATGATTTACATAGGGGACAGGTCCATAAAAACATTCATGACTCATTAGTATAATAATCAATTATATCAAGTTTACCTCATAAATGTTTCACCTTCAATAGTGAACTCCCTCTCAATCAATATGATCAATATTGTCATAAGTTGACTAAACCATCTACTCCCTCTGAAGCTCAAGTTTATCAACTTATTGACCTCTTTTGAAATATCATACTCCCTTTGCATCTAGTCTCAATCATCAATTTTTTTTGCAAGCATCAAATTCTTTCTCCCTTGAATGCAATTGTCGTGTGCTTCTATCCTGAAGGTATGTCAGAGAGAGATTACAAATAGCTCACTAAACTATCTCGACTATAAATACCAATAATAGAAGCATAAAATATTTTACTAACCAATAGTATAACATGAAATAAAAACTCAAAAATTATGTGCATTAATAAAACATGAAATACTAATATTTTATAAATTTCAAGTATTTCATTCTGTAAGGTGAGCCCATATAGAAAATATCATGCAAATTCAAAGAATGATGTCATCATTCTTGAACATTACTATAATTATTAACATGACTTATCTTGAAAATCCAAAGGTTCTATAAACTATGAAAACCTTCGATTTGATCAGATCTCCCTTCAATTGGTTAGGCTTTTAAAGAATGAACCTTTCTCTTTTACATATTTTTTCATAGACCCATACATAGTTGGTCATAACTTTTAAATCTAACATTTTCTCTCCAATCTCCCTGGTGAGATTCTTATAAATTTGTTTATCAAAAACATATCCAAAATTTAGCAAAATCCAACAATTCATTTGTGAGATATGGTCCTCATACTGAGACTACATTTTTTGTGACAGTCACACATTCACCATCAACAAACTACTCTCTTACATTTGCAACTCGGCTCTGATACCATGTTAAGGTTTTAGGATCATTGCAAATGTAATAGCACTATCTCATTGTATATTTTTATGTGTTTTCCAAATGCAACAATCTCTTGCATTTATATTGAGAATGAGTCAAAAAGAGACATGTCTATTCATTATTATGTAATTAATATAATGACAATTATGATTATATATATATATATATATATATATATATATATATATATAATGTCTCTTGAGTATTATATTAATTTCTCTAATATTTACATAGTTTAATAATTATAATATTTATTTTATCAATTTAACTATTTAGTTATTATGAGAATAATTATAATCTAACTTTATACATACATACATATATATATATATATATATATATATATATATATATATATATATATATATATATATATATATATATATATATATATATATATATATATATATATATATATATATATATATATATATATATATATATATATATATATATATATATATATATATATAGACACACACACACACACACACACAATATATCATTTCTCATAATAATCATATAGTCAATATTATTTATCTGAGCGATGCTACAAACATCAACACCACTCATTATCCACTTTCAAACTGACCAAGATTGGTTGTAGGCATTGTTCCAACACTAAAAATTTGACAATTTATTGGAGACAATTGGTCATATCACATAATGCACATAAGAAAGAAAGCTTTGGAATCTCAAAATATATGATGGGTTCTTGATTCCTATCAACTTCAAGGTAATTCACATTAAAACTCACTCCAAAATCATTAGTTCTATTTTGAAGGTGTCTTCACAATTTGATTCTTGTTCTAACATAAGGAGCAATACCTTTAGCATTCAGTTGGGATGCCTATAGCTCTAAAACTGTAAACATGTCCCTATGAACCCGATACAACTTCCTACAAGGTGTAAAGGTATTATTCCTTATGTTAGAACAAGAATAGTGAGTGGACAGTAATATATGGACATAGTTCACTATTATATTATTGTCCACATATTACTCTCCACTCACTATTGACTTTGAAACTGACCAAGATTAGTTGTAGGGGCTATTGCAACACTACAAATTTGACAATTTATTGAAGACAATTTGTCATATCACATAATGCACAAAAGAAAGAAAGTTTGAAGGAATTTAATACAATCACTACCACATGCGTGCATTAATGAGAATCAACGATCAAAGCTTTTTTTGAGAAGACGTATATTTAGTGGAGGCTAGAAGGGATATTTGTGGAGATTTGCTAGATCTCTAAAATTCTAGAGAATATCTTCTTTACTGAGTTGAGGTGGGAAAAAAGTAACCTAGGTCTATGAAACCTTCACAAATACCCCTTCTTTAGTCTCCACTCATACCTCTTCTCAGAATTTGGAAACTTTGGATACTATTTCTCATCCATGCATGAAATGAGATATTGATCCTATAAAATTCCTTCAGGCCTCTAGTATTGATGAGATGCACAAGTGTAAAAGGTTTTTGCCACACTAGGATCAATTATTTGGTCAATTATGAGAAGGTAAAAAACAAGATAATATTATTGTATATTTCATTTCTTTTATCCATTCATATTTTTTGCCTTTTCTTAATCTTTATTAATATGTTGGATATTGTGTAGTGTACATAAAGGCAAGGTGGTGATTATTCTCGATGATCGATAGGCATAATTCTTCAAGGCCTTACCCAGTAGCTAGGACTAAAGATAGCAGAACTCAACAGACCATAATAGTTGGTCTTTGTCTTTGGTCCATACGATTGAGGAAATGTTTTATCTTTCGTTAGCTCATCAAATGTAGTGATCTAAAAGAATTTAATAGATGGTATCTTCATGTATAACATACATTATTTTAATTTCACATCTCATGAATTTATCTATTTCCCACACTTGTGGACTGCGCGGACATTGATAAATAAGCATCCCCTCTTATGGCCTAAGTGATGCAGGAGAATCTTGGGTCCTTGGCAATCTTGTCTCACCAAAAATATGTTTGAAGTTTTCTATGTTGCTCAATTTCTTCTTTGACCGAGTTGGTTGGTAGTTGGTCATTGGTTACTGAGTTTGGTCAGTTCATCTCCTGGGCGGTTTGTTGTTTCACTGGCCCTCAACGTTGCTTGTCTATTGCTTGGTCATCCTTGTTTACCGAGTAGTTTATTTTGAGTTCTTGTTCGGGCCGACTTGTGCATTTATTATGGGTCATAGATTTAATGCTAGAATCCTTCATTGGGAGGCACGTGTTCCTAGATCTGACCGTTCCTTCCATTGATCATGGATCTAAAGGCCAACTCAGTTTGGTAGACTCTTGTATAAATGTAGTTGTTTGGTTGTAGTTTTGAGGAGGTAGTTTTGATAGAAGATAGTATAAATTAGATTGGAGATTCGTAATAGATCCTCACATGTTTGAGGACTTCTAATTTTCATTGTAATATCAGGCCATAATCAGGAATGCCTTACAGCCTGAAATGTATGGTTTTATTTGATAGAAATATATGAAAGATCTTGCATTCTCTCTCTCACTATTGTGTTTGTTAGCTTACGTGTGTGTTGAGTAGGCTTGGATCATCAGGGTGTGCCATTCTTTGGTCCCTCTTGCTCCCTACCTTGCATCAAGTGGTATCAGAGCAAGGTGAGATCTTGATCTAGGTCTGCGGATCTAGGTTTGTTGGTTCCTCTTGAAGCCCTAGTTGTTTGTTCTGGGGTAGAAGATTGCGATCTAACCTGCAATTGCAGAGGGTTGTCAAGATGGTTCCTGGGAGGTGAGATGCAGATCCAGGATTGGCAGATATGCTAAGATAGATTGTTGCTAGATTGGAAGTAGTTGAGACAGCCCAAAGAAGAGGTAGACATCTTGAAGATGTTAGTGATGATGAAGTTGAAGAAGAATAGGCGAATGCAGAACCTGCACCTGTTATGGACCAAGGTGAAGAAAATTTTTTGAAGGCTTTGACAAATTTGAAGTCTACACCACATTTCAATCCTCCTGAATATGGTGGAAAGCTAGATTCTGATGAATTGGTGGACTGGATCACTGAAATGGAAAAGTATTTTGAATATGAAAGTATCCCTGAAGATAAGAAGGTGAAGATTGCAAGCACTAAGTTGAAAATCCATGCATCCTTATGGTGGGAACATCTGCAATTGGACATGAAAAGGAAAGGCAAAGACAAAATCAAGGTATGGAGTAAGATGGTCAATAAATTAAAAGAAAAATTCTTACCCTGTAATTATTAGATTAACCTAGTTCGGTGAATGCAAAGTCTAAGGCAAAAAGATAACTCGATAAAAGAATATACTGAGGAATTCTATAGATTGGATATCAGATCTGGACATGATGAAGATGATGTGGAAAGAATTGGTAGATACCTGAATGGTTTGAGAATTTCCATCCAAGAGGAGATCATCTTGGTTGAGTTGGAAAGCATTGAAGAGGCTTATCAATTTTCTTGGAAAGCCGAGGAGAAACTAAACAAAAGACATGAACAAAGACATAGAGGAAGAGGTGGTAGATTCCCTAGAGGAAGAGGTAGATCTAATGGTGAAACTGGTAGATCTGAACCTAAAAAGACAAATCTGGACAAAGGAAAGACAGAGTGGAAAGGTGAAAGTTCATCTAGAGGTAGAGGTAGTAACTACCGAGGTGGTTATAGCAGAGGAATTTTCTGAGGAACTTTTTATAATTGTGGAGAAGAAGGAAATAGGTCATTTGAATGTACACAAGTAAGAAGGCTAGTAGCAATAGAAATAATTTGGTGCAAGACAAACCACTGAATGAACCTGAAAGGGAGAGTAACCTGATGGTAAGGAGAGCACTGTGGAATGAAAGCAAAAAGGAAGATCCGGTAAGGAAAAGTTTGTTCAAGACCAAATGTAGAGTTTCTGATAAAGTTTGGAAGGTAATCATTGACAGTGGTAGCTTGGAGAATCTTGCATCTGAAGAGATGGTCACTAAACTGTAGCTTGAAAGATTGGAACATCTTAAGCCCTATCATATTTCATGGATCAAAGATGAGCATACACTCCTAGTAAGTGAACAATGTTATGTGAATTTGAAGATTGGAAAATACTATGATAAGGTGTTGTGTGAAATCATGCCTATGGATTGTTGTCATATTTTGTTGGGTAGACCTTGGCAATATGATAGACATGCTATATATGATGGGAGATTGCATAAGTATACTATTGTGGCTGATGGAAAGAAACAAATCTTGTTGCCATTGATGGAAGAACCTATTAGTAATGTTTGCACATCTTTGAAAGTTTGCTTGATGGAAGAAAGAAAGTTTGTTAACTCTTTGAAGAGGAATGATGTATGTTAAGCTGTAATCCCTAACAAGCCGAGTAATAAAATAGAAAATAATGTTCCTGAGCATATTGATAAGTTACTTACCGAGAACAAAGATACCATTTCAGATAATGTAACTGATGGTTTTCCACCGAAAAGAATTATTGATCAATGTATGGATATAATCGCTAGAGCTAGTTTACCAAATAAGGCACCTCATCAGTTAACACCTACCGAGAATCAAGAATTGAACAAATAGATTCAAGAGTTGCTGGAGAAAGGTTTGATCAGAGAAAGTTTGAGTCCTTGTGTAGTATCTATTGTATTGGCACCTAAGAAGAATGGGGAATGGAGAATGTGTACTGATTCCAGAGAAATCAATAAGATAATAGTGAAGTATAGGTTTCCTATACCGAGAATGGATGACATAATGTACAATTTGATTGGAGTGAAGTATTTCACAAAGATTGATTTGAAAAGTGGGTATCATCATATCAAAATCAGAGAAGGTGATGAATGGAAGACTACTTTCAAGACAAAAGAAGGTTTGTATGAGTGGTTGGTTATGCCTTTTGGTTTAAATAATGCACTGAGTACTTTTATGAGGCTAATGAATGAAGTTTTGAAGAAATTCTTGGGTAAATTTCTGATTGTATATCTTGATGACATTCTGATATTTTTTAAAACTAGAGAACAATATTTGTTGCATGTTAGACAAGTTTTGCAGAGATTAAAAGAGGAAAAGTTGCTAATAAATCTAAAAAAGTGTTCATTTATGAAAGAAGAGATTGTGTATTTGGGATTTGTTATTTCTGTTGATGGATTAAAGATGGATCTTGAAAAGGTTGAAGCTATTCTGAATTGGCCTACACCTAAAAATGCTAGTCAGGTAAGATCATTTCATGGACTGGCAAGTTTTTATAGAAAGTTCATTAGAAATTTTAGTGCAATTTATAATGCTATGAATGAGACTATGAGAGGAGAAAAAAGAGTATTCAAGTGGACACATGGAGCTGATAAAAGTTTTGAGACTCTGAAGTAGAAAGTTGTTGAATTACCTGTTTTGGCATTACCTAATTTTAGTAAAGTATTTCATGTAGAATGTGATGCAAGTGGAAGTGCAATTGGAGCTGTATTGAGTCAAGAAGGTAAACCTATTTCTTTGTTTAGTGAAAAGTTAAATGATGCTAGAAGGAAATATTTTGTGTATGATCAAGAGTTCTATGCTATTGTTCAAGCACTGAAGAAATGGAGACATTATTTGATACCGAGTAAATTTTTGTTGTATACTGATCATAAGGCTTTACAGTATTTGGGTAGTGAGAATAAGTTGAATCAGAGATAGATGAAATGGTTTGAGTATCTACAAAGTTATACCTTTGTGATAAAACATAAGAGTGGAGTCACTAACCAAGTTGTTAATGCATTGAGTAGAAGAGGATCTTTGATGACCGAGATGAAAATTCAAGTTTTTGGTTTTGATGAGATGAAGTATTCTTATGAGGATGATCCTGATTTTTCTAAGCCGTGGAGAAAGTGCAAAGCACCTATTCAAGATCAACAAGGTACTAAATGGGATGAATATTTTATTCAGGAAGGTATGTTGTTCAAAGGTATTTAGTTGTGTATACCGAGAGGAGTAATGAGAACTAATTTGATAAAAGAGAAACATACTAGTGGTTTGGCTGGACATCTTGGCATTGATAAAACATGAAATTTGCTTAAGGAGAAGTACTTTTGGCCGTAGTTGTACAAAGATGTTCATAAATTTGTGAAGAGTTGTGGAATTTGTCAAGTTGCAAAAGGAGTAATTCAGAATAATAGTTTGTATGTACCGATTGTTGTACTTGAGAAACCTTGGATTGACATTAGTATGGATTTTGTTCTTAGATTACCGAAGATAGTAAGAGGTAATGATTCTATATTTGTTGTTGTGGATAGATTTTCTAAGATGGCACATTTTATACCATGTAGAAAGACATCACATGTAGTACATATAGCAGATCTTTTCTTCAAAGAAATTGTGAGATTGCATGGATTATCGAGGAGTATTATCTCTAACCGAGATAGTAAATTTGTTGGATACTTTTGGAAGACTCTTTGGAAAAAGTTTGGCACTGAGTTGAAATATAGTTCTACATTTCACCCACAAACTGATGGACAAACAAAAGTTGTGAATAAAAGTTTGGGAAATCTTTTGAGATGTTTAGTTGGAGACACACCAAGTAATTGGGATTCTGTGTTAGCACAAGTAGAGTTTACATACAATAACTCAATGAATAGGAGTATTGGGAAAACACCATTTGAGATTGTGAATGGCATATGATCAAGAGGAATATCTAAATTGAGATACATTGATGATGAAAATAAGAGAAGTGCTGAAGGAGTGAAGTTCACTGAGTACATGAAGACATTGCATGAAGATGTGAAGCTGAAGATGGAAGATAGTAATAAAAAATACAAAGACAAAGCTGATAGATGAAGAAGATATAAGATTTTTTATGTTGGTGATGAAGTGATGGTTCATTTGAAGAAAGGTCAGTTTCCTATTGGTACACATGGAAAGATGAAGATGAAGAATTTTGGACCTTGTAAGATTTTGAAGAAATTTGACAGTGGAAATGCATATGAGATTGAGTTACCTGATGATATGGGCATATCACCTATTTTCAACATTGTTGCTTTGTATGAATATCATGAACCTGATGAAGAAATGACAGTACCGACAGAGTATCCTAAGAAACAGAATGAAGTGGAGTAGATCTTAAAAGAAAGAGTTGGAAAGAGCACAAGAGGAAAACAATATATGGAATATCTGGTAAAATGGAAGAATAGACCAATGGAAGATAGTTCTTGGATTTCACAGTTTGAGTTGGATGCAGCTCAGATCATACCTACCAAATGATTTGGAGAATCATTTCAAAATAACCCCAGGTGTCTGATGCAGGAGCATCTTGGGTCCTTGGCAATCCTGTGTCACCAAAAATATGTTTGAAGTTTTCTGTGTTGCTTGGTTTCTACTTTGACCGAGTTGGTCGGTCATTGGTTAGCTTCCTTTGGTTATCAAGTTTGGTTGGTTCATCTCCTAGGCAGTCGGTTGTTTCACTAGCGCTCGACATTGCTTGTTTGTTGCTCGGTCATCCTTGTTTGCCGAGTAGTTTATTTTGAGTTCTTGTTGGGGCCAACTTGTGCATTTATTATGGGTCACAGATTTAATGCTTGAATCCTTCATTAGGAGGCATGTGGTCCTAGATCTAACCATTCTTTCTGTTGATCATGGATCTGAAGGCCGACTCAGTTTGGTAGACTCTTGTATAAATGTAGTTGTTTAGTTGTAGTTTTTTGGAGATAGTTTTGATAGAAGATAGTAGACATTAGATTGGAGATTCATAAAAAATCCTCCCATGTTTGAGGACTTCTAATTTTCATTGTAATATCAGGCTGTAACTAGGAAGGCCTTATAGCCTGGCATGTATGGTTTTATTTGATAGAAATATATGAAAGATCCTACATTCTCTCTCTCATTGTTGTGTTTGTTAGCTTCCGCATGTGTTGAGAAGGCTTGGATCATCAAGGTGTGCCATCCTTTGGCCCCTCTTGCTCCCTACCTTGTGTCAGGTGGTATTAGAGCAAGGTGCAATCTTGATCTAGGTTTGCGGATCTAGGTTTGTTGGTTCCTCTTGAAGCCCTAGTTGATTGTTGTGGGGCTGAAGATTGTGATCTGACCTACAATTGTAGAGGGTTGTCAAGATGGTTCATGGGAGGTGCAATGCAGATCCAAGATTGGTAGATATGCTAAGATAGATTGCTGCTAGATTGGAAGCAGTTGAGACAGCCCAAAGAAGAGGCAGACATCTTGAAGATGTTAGTGATGATGAAGTTGAAGAAGAACAGGCGAATGCAGAACCTGCACCTGTTATGGACCAAGGTGAAGAAATATTTTTGAAGGCTTTGACAAATTTGAAGTCTACACCACATTTCAATCCTCTTGAATATGGTTGAAAGCTAGATTCTAATGAATTGGTGGACTGGATCACTGAAATGGAAAAATATTTTGAATATGAAAGTATCCCCGAAGATAAGAAGGTGAAGATTGCAAGCACTAAGTTGAAAATCCATGCATCCTTATAGTGGGAACATCTACAATTGGATAGGAAATGGAAAGGCAAAGACAAAATCAAGGTATGGAATAAGATGGTCAATAAATTAAAAGGAAAATTCTTACCCTGTAATTATCAGATTAACCTAGTTCGGCGAATGCAAAGTCTAAGGTAGAAAGATAACTCGATAAAAGAGTATACTGAGGAATTCTATAGATTGGATATCAGATCTAGACATGATGAAGATGATGTGGAAAGAATTGGTAGATACCTAAATGGTTTGAGAGTTTCCATCTAAGAGGAGATCAGCTTGGTTAAGTTGGAGAGCATTGAAGAGGCTTATCAATTTTCTTGGCAAGCCGAGGAGAAACTAAACAAAAGACATGAACAAAGATAGAGAGGAAGAGGTAGATGTAATGGTAAAACTAGTAGATCTAAACCTGAAAGGACAAATCTGGACAAAGGAAAGACAGAGTGGAAAGTTGAATGTTCATCTAGAGGTAGAGGCAACAACTACCAAGGTGGTTATAGCAGAGGAATTTTCTGAGGAACTTGTTATAATTGTGGAGAAGAAGGACATAGGTCATTTGAATGTACACAAGTAAGAAGGCTAGTAGCAGTAGAAATGCTTTGGTGCAAGATGAACCACTGAATGAACCTGAAAGGGAGAGTAACCTGATGGTAAGGAGAGCACTGTGGAATGAAAGCAAAAAGGAAGATCTAGTAAGGAAAAGTTTGTTCAAGACTAGATGTAGAGTTTCTGATAAAGTTTGGAAGGTAATCATTGACAGTGGTAGCTCAGATAATCTGGCATCTGAAGAGATGGTCACTAAACTATAGCTAGAAAGATTAGAACATCTGAAGCCCTATCAAAATTTCATGGATCAAAGATGAGTATACACTCCTAGTAAGTGAACAATGTTATGTGAATTTGAAGATGGGAAAATACTATGATAAGGTGTTGTGTGATATCATGCCTATGGATTGTTGTCATATTTTGTTGGGTAGACCTTGGCAATATGATAGACATGCTATATATGATGGGAGATTGCATAAGTATACTATTGTGGTTGATGGAAAGAAACAAATCTTGTTGCCATTGATGGAAGAACCTATTAGTAATGTTTGCACATCTGTGAAATTTTTCTTGATGGAAGGAAGAAAGTTTGTTAACTATTTGAAGAGGAATGATGTATGCTTTGTTGTAATCCCTAACAAGCCAAGTAAGAAAATAGAAGATAATGTTCCTGAGGAGATTGATAAGTTACTTATTAAGTACAAAGATATCATTTCTGATAATGTACCTGATGGTTTGCCATCAAAAAGAAGTATTGATCATTATATGGATCTAATCCCTAGAGCTAGTTTACCGAATAAGGCACCTCATTAGTTAACACCTACAGAGAATCAGGAATTGAACCGATGGATTCAAGAGTTTCTGGAGAAAGGTTTGATTAGAGAAAGTTTGAGTCCTTGTGCAGTACCTATTGTATTGGCACCTAAGAAGATTGGGGAATGGAGAATGTGTACTGATTCCAAAGAAATCAACAAGATAATAGTGAAGTATAGGTTTCCTATACCAAGAATGGATGACATAATGGACAATTTGACTGGAGTGAAGTATTTCACAAAGATTGATTTGAAAAGTGGGTATCATCAAGTCAGAATTAGAGAAGGTGATGAATGGAAGACTACTTTCAAGACAAAAGAAGATTTGTATGAGTGGTTGGTTATGCCTTTTGGCTTAACTAATGCACCGAGTACATTTATGAGGTTGATGAATGAAGTTTTGAAGAAATTCTTGGGTAAATTTGTGATTGTATATCTTGATGACATTCTAATATTTAGTAAAACTATAGAAGAACATTTGTTGCATGTTAGACAAGTTTTGTAGAGATTAAAAGAGGAAAAGTTGTTGATAAATCTGAAAAAGTGTTCATTTATGAAAGAAGAGATTGTGTATTTGGGATTTGTTATTTCTGTTGATGGATTGAAGATGGATCTTAGAAAGGTTGAAACTATTCTAAATTTTCCTACACTTGAAAATGCTAGTGAGGTAAGATCATTTCATGGACTGGCAAGTTTTTACAGAAAGTTCATTAGAAATTTTAGTGCAATTTGTAATGTTATGAATGAGACTATGAGAGGAGACAAAAGAGTATTCAAGTGGACACATGGAGCTGATAAAAGTTTTGAGGCTCTGAAGTAGAAAGTTGTTGAATTACCTATTTTGGCATTACCTGATTTCAGTAAAGTATTTCAAGTAGAATATGATGCAAGTGGAAGTGCAATTGGAGCTGTGTTGAGTCAAGAAGGTAAACCTGTTTCTTTGTTTAGTGAAAAGTTGAATGATGCTAGAAGGAAATATTTTGTGTATGATCAAGAGTTCTATGCTATTGTTCAAGCACTGAAGAAATGGAGACATTATTTGATACCAAGTGAATTTGTGTTGTATACTAATCATAAGACTTTATAGTATTTGGGTAGTGAGAATAATTTGAATCAGAGACATAAGAAATGGGTTGAGTATTTGCATTGTTATACATTTTTGATAAAACACAAGAGTGGAGTCACTAACCGAGCTACTGATGCATTGAGTAGAAGAAGATATTTGATGACCAAGATGAAAATTCAAGTTCTTGGTTTTCATGAGATGAAGGATTCTTATGAGGATGATCCTGATTTTTCTAAGCCATGGAGAACGTGCAAAGCACCTATTCAAGATCAACAAGTTACTAAATGGGATTAATATTTTATTCAAGAAGGTATGTTGTTCAAATGTATTTAGTTGTGTATACCGAGAGGAGTAATGAGAACTAATTTGATAAAAGAGAAACATAGTAGTGGTTTGGCTGGACATTTTGGCATTGATAAAACATGGAATTTTCTTAAGGAGAAGTACTTTTGGCCGCAATTGTACAAAGATGTTCATAAATTTGTGAAGAGTTGTGGAATTTGTCAAGTTGCAAAAGGAGTAATTCAAAATACTGGTTTGTATGTACCAATTGTTGTACCTGAGAAACCTTGGATTGACATCAGTATGGATTTTGTTCTTGGCTTACCAAAGATAGTAAGAGGTAATGATTCTATATTTGTTGTTGTGGATAGATTTTCTAAGATGGCACATTTTATACCATGCAGAAAGACATCAGATGCACTACATATAGCAGATCTTTTCTTCAAAGAAATTGTGAGATTGCATGGATTACTAAGGAGTATTATCTCTGACCGAGACAGTAAATTTGTTGGATACTTTTGGAAGACTCTTTGGAAAAAGTTTGGCACTAAGTTGAAATATAGTTCTACATTTCACCCACAAATTGATGGACAGACAGAACTTGTGAACAAAATTTTGGGAAATCTTTTGAGATGTTTAGTTGGAGACACACCAAGTAATTGGGATTCTATGTTAGCACAAGAAGAGTTTGCATACAATAACTCAATGAATAGGAGTACTGGGAAAACACCATTTGAGATTGTGAATGGCATACAACCAAGAGGAATATCTGAATTGATAGACATTGATGATGAAAATAAGAGAAGTGTTGAAGGAGTGAAGTTCGCTAAGTACATGAAGACATTACATGAAGATGTGAAGCTGAAGCTGGAAGATAGTAATAAAAAATACAAAGACGGAGCTGATAGATGAAGAAGATATAAGATTTTTTATGTTGGTGATGAAGTGATGGTTCATTTGAAGAAAGGTCAATTTCCTGTTGGCACATATGGAAAGCTGAAGATGAAGAAATTTGGACCTTGCAAGATTTTGAAGAAATTTGACAGTGGAAATGCATATGAGATTGAGTTACCTAATGATATGGACATATCACCTATTTTCAACATTGCTGATTTGTATGAATATCATGAACCTAATGAAGAAATGACAATATCAACAGAGTATCCTAAGAAACAGAATGAAGAAGTGGATCAGATCTTGAAAGAAAGAGTTGGCAAGAGCACAAGAGGAAAACAATATATGGAATATCTGGTAAAATGGACGAATAGACTGATGGAAGATAGTTCTTGGATTTCACAGTCTGAGTTGGATGCAACTCAGATCATACCTACCAAATGATTTGGAGAATCATTTCAAAATAACCCTAAGTGTCTGATGCAGGAGCATCTTGGGTCCTTGGCAATCCTGTGTCACCAAAAACATGTTTGAAGTTTTCTGTGTTGCTTGGTTTCTGCTTTGACCTAGTTGGTCGATAGTTGGTCAGTTTCCTTTGGTTATCAAGTTTGGTCAGTTCATCTCCTAGGCGATCGGTTGTTTCACTGGCACTCGACATTGCTTGTCTATTGCTCGGTCATCCTTGTTTGCCGAGTAGTTTATTTTGAGTTCTTGTTGGGGCTGACTTGTGCATTTATTATGGGTCACAGATTTAATGTTGGAATCCTTCATTGGGAGGCATGTGGTCCTAGATCTGATCATTCCTTCCATTGATCATGGATCTGAAGGCCAACTTAGTTCGGTAGACTCTTGTATAAATGTAGTTGTTTGGTTGTAGTTTTGAGGAGGTAGTTTTGATAGAAGATAGTAGACATTAGATTGGAGATTCGTAACATCTCCTTGCATGTTTGAGGACTTATGATTTTCTTTATAATATCAAGCCATAACCAGGAAGGCCTTACAGCCCGGCATGTATGGTTTTATTTGACATAAATATATGAAAGATCATGCATTCTCTCTCTCACTGCTATGTTTGTTACCTTCCACGTGTGTTGAGCAGGCTTGGATCATCAGGGTGTACCATCCTTTGGCCCATCTTGCTCCCTGCCTTGCATCACTAAGTAATGTAGGCCACGGGAGGAGATGCTTATTTTTCACTATCCTTGTAGTCCACAAGTGTGCAAAGTATATAAATTCATGCAACGTCAACTTAAATAATATACATTATCATGACAATATTCTATTAAATTCAGATCCTTGTATTTGATGAGCTAATGAAAGGTAAAATATATTGTCAATAATATGGACCAATGATAGAGACCAGCTATGACAGTCTCTTGAGCTCTAGTATCTTTAGTGTGCCATATCATCACAATTACAATGCCTATCTTGTTAGGAAATGCAAAGCTATCAAAATGTCTATCGGGATGCGATGAGAATATCATCAAAAAATCTATCGAATTGTGATAGATTTTACGATGGTATGTTGTACCTCGGACGGGACACATTATCAGCTTATGACAGGAAGATCCGTTAGAAATTCTATCTAAAGGCGATGATGACACCGTCAAAAGGTGACCACAAAACTGTTGAAACCTCTATCGGTTTGTGATGATATTTGGTATATGGTGATCATTATGACAGTTTCAATGGTATTTTCATGAAGAAATTTATGATTTTCACCATCGTGTGGCATTGAAAACTACCCCCTTGTGTATGGTGTGTTGTGATGTGGGGGTCGTTGAAAGTGGTGTCATAATTGTGACAGTTGTTTCTAGCGACAAATTTTTTGATGAAATTTTACCGGCAACAATTATTGTCATAATTATGATGGATAGCATTGGAATGGCCATCAGAAAATGGCCTTAAATGTACTAATGACAATACAATTTTCATAATCCATATGTGTCTGCTACCAATGAAAATGCGAAAAACACACTGAAAAAGGAAGATTGCTTTTCAACAAAGGCAAATCAATTTAGGTTTTGTTCATTCTAACATGAGGTCATCGAAGAACGCAAGTAGAAGGAAAAAGCTCAAAATGAAGATTTGAAATCGTGCATGCTTTACATTTGAGCACTAGCCAAGCCCTCCGTCCTTGATTCTACCCAGGCCAAGCTTTGTAAGGAAATTTCTACATCATTTAACAAGAATAAGGAAGAATCTCAGGTAGAATTAAAGAGGAACGCAGCTAGGGTTTAGAATCTTTGTATAGAAGATCATCCAAACAATAGAATCCCTCCTTGGGATAAGGAAACAAGGCAGAAATTTTTTTTAGTCCAACTTTTGGATAGGCAACTAAGTGTTTTTTCTAAGACCAAGTATGCAAGGTAGGTCTTGGGCTATCAGATCGCTGAGGGAGGAAAGGCAGAGCATTTAAAATATAGCACTATTTACCCCCTATCTGCTAAGAGGGAAGGCCAGACCATACCTATACAAGCGTATCCTGATAGTCCAAGTGAGAAAATTCCCTCTTGGCATATGATAAAGGGAAAGAAAAAGGAACTTCCTGAGAGTTTGCCAAAGAAAAATTCTGAGTGGAAGATGGTTAGCGGTAGGAAAAAGGTATTAAGATCTTCTACATCTCTTAGTCCTTTCAACATTTCTCTGAATAACTCCTTTGAAATGCTTAAGGAGGTTGATAATAATGATAAATCTTTCACTCCCCCCCATAAAAGGGCTAGGGTTTTAGGGGAACAGGGCCATAGGGATGGACACATCAAGAAGGGTGGAACCCATCCTTCAGACAAAGCCACCTATCCCTATTCCACTAAAACCCTCTCCTTTTATGAGGGAAATAAGAAGCACAATATTTTTGATAGTTCTGCTGATTGTGAGGATTAGAACAATAATAATAAATATAGCCCTCCTCACCAGAGAAGATTGGAGAGGCCCTTATTTGGTAAAGCTCCAAAGAATTTGATTAGTCATGACATGAAAGTAGGAAGATTTCATAATGACACTAATAATGCAGCTTACACACCTTCTCATAGGTGCTTCAACAATCAAAAAATAGGTAAGGCACACTGTGATATGCAATATGATACAATCACATTAGATAATAATAAGATTGTGCAGCAACAAAAGCTTTTAGCAGAAACAGGTATGATATGTTGCTGGAAAGGAACCAATGTACCAATTAAGGAAGTGATAAAAGGATTAATGGCACAAATTCTTGGGGAGGTAAGTATGATAACCCTCAGAGATAATTTCATATACATTATCTGTCATAATAAAACCTTAAAGGAATACATTATGAATAAGAAGGTATTGAAGTTCAGGAATATTCCTTTCTCTTTTTTTGAATGGATGCCTATACTCAACCCTATACATTTAAAATATTTCATTACAGGAAAAGCTATCACCCTTAAAAACTTGCCTTTGGAATGATCTAGCAAAGAAATATTCTGCTTGATAGGCAATAAAATAGGTAGCTTTAAAAGAGTGGTTGAGGTAACACCTATACAGGCTGATAAAACAATCATTATAGAGATGAATTATCATAAAAAATATATCCCCCCCATTAAATTATGTTTTAATAATAAATTTGTAATAATTAACCCAGCAATAGTAGAAAACTTTATTGAGGTAAACAAAGTTACATCAAACCCACATAAAAACACAAACTTTGGATCCCAACCCAATAAAGATATAGAGATTTGTCTTTGTAATAATAGAGGAGGTTTTGTATGCAGATCCCCAAGGGAGAAAGGTTTAGCTAATCTCTCCCCTTATCCAATGCTATTGAATAATGTAGCAAATGATCAAGATGACAGTATAAGGAAAAATTGATTAATATACCTAATGACAATTTAGCTACTCAACAAACAATTGAAACTTGATTACCATTACAGAGAAATGCATTAGACTTAATCCGGCCAGAAAGGTATGAAGAGTTAAGTAGGGACAACAAATTAGAACAAACAGAGACTGGAAAGAATAATAATAAAACTTATCAACAAGATGAAGGAGATAGGACATATAATCAAACAAATTTATTTATGAAACCTGAGCATGCTGATGTGGTAGAATTAGTCAACCAGGTTAACAAAACAGAAGAAGAGGTAAATCAAATTATCAACTACTTGGGAGTATCATTACCGGAGGAACTAATGGACATGTTATGGGACGAGATCTATGATTTTGAGGAATTAAAATTCCAAAAGGAAATCATAATTAAGCAAATTCAGGAGTGCATTGTAGAAGAAAATAGGAATCAGGAAAATAGTCCTAATCAGCCTCCCCTTTATTCACCCTCAAATAAGGAAGCTTCAGAAAATACCTCTTCAAACTCAGAAAAAAATTTAGACCAATCAGACACATAAATAAAAAAAGAAACTATAGATAGGCTGAGTGCAAAGGAGGTTGATATAATCATTCAAGAAAATATAAATATAAATGAACCAACCATAGTTGAAGGAGGGGAACAAGGTGTTTCAATCCCCTTGGAGTTAGAAGCATTAAATCTGGACATATCAGGGAAAACTGAAGAGTTAATAGAAATTTATGGCAAAGAGATCATAGATAGAGCTATACCCTCAGATCTTCCCATAGATAAACAAATAGATCTGGATAACTGAGCCTCTCCTACAATAGGGCATGGTAGAGAAGCAACTTTGGTTAAAGACGCAATTGAAGGCCAGGTTGAGATAACTAATGAAAATAGAGAACTGGGCATAGCCTTGAATAGAGGTAGCCTAAGCACACCTAATATTAATAAAATCAAAAAGAAAAGAGGTAGGAAGTTAGCCATTGAGTTGAGAACTTTGGATGGCAATGCAGGTAACCAAATAAAAATAGCGGATATCCTAAATACAGGGAAGGGGAAGATCCTTCCCAAAGGAGAATGAAAGTCACTACTTGGAATGTTAGGGGTCTAAATGCCCCTAACAAACAGCGATTAATTAAAAGATACCTAAGAAACTTTGATTCAGAAATAATTTTGTTACAGGAAACTAAGCTTAATAGAGAGGAAAGTACTAAGTTTAGCAAAAAACTAGGTATATGGAAATCAAAATATGTTTCATCAATAGGTCTCTTAGGTGGATTGGCAGTACTGTGGGATCCCTGTAAAATAACAACTCTACTCACACACACTAATGATAATTGGATGACATTAACAATTAAAAGCCTAAAATCTGATTTAAAATTTAACTTGATCAATGTATATGGACCAATCTCTAATGAGGAAAAAAGAAGAGTTTGGTCGGAAATACAAGCCCTTCTTACTGAAAATCAAGCACAACCTTTCATCATCAGAGGAGATTTCAATGCTATCTCAAGTCTCGAAGAAAAATTGGGAGGTTCGCAATATGTATCGCAAGCTCATAAAGATTTTAGCAAGTGGGCTGCAGATAATCAACTAATAAGCTTAAATACAAGTAATGGATTTTATACACAGAATAATAGAAGAGCTGGTTTCAATTACATAGCTAAAAAACTAGATAGATTCTTTACTAGAACAAACCCTAAAAACTTTAATCAAACAATCAATACTGAAATACTACCAGAAGCAGGATCAGATCACTTCTCGATCAGGCTCACCATAACAGAAAACTCTAAACCGATGAGAAGCCCATTTAAGTTTGAATTTATGTGGTTCCAAAATCCAGAATTCATAAACCTTTTAGAAGAGTGGTGGAAACAAATTTCAGTCAAAGGGTCGAAAATGTTCTGCTTAACAATGAAATTAAAAATTATCAAAATAAAGCATTAGAGTGGAATAAGAATCACTTCAATAACATATTTAAAGAAAAAGCCCAGGTAGAACAAGAAATAATTGATCTTAATAATATGGTAATAGAACAAGGAATGAATGACCTTAGTTACCACAAGGAAAAGGAGTTGATGGCTAAGTACAATGACATCCTCCTCAAAGAAGAGATCTTCTAGAAACAAAAATCCAGGGAGTCCTGGCTTAAGGAGGGTGATAGTAACACTAAATTCTTCCATAACACTACTAATTATAAAAGGAGCATTAACAGAATAGCCAGAATTAAGATGGCTGAGGGAGTTACTACAGAGGACCAAGGGCAAATCTCAAATGTTCTTATGAAATTTTATAATTCCCTTCTCAATTCTCAAGAAGCTTCTGACTTCAGTGCCCAAAATGAAATGCTTAAAGCCATTCTAAAATTGATTACGGATGATGACAAAAAAATTTTGAATAACAAGATATTGTTAGAAGAGGTCAGAATAGCAGTGTTTCAACTTCATCTAGATAAAGCCCTAGGTCCAGATGGTTTCCAAGCAGGCTTTTTCCAAAAGTGTTGGCATTTTGTTGGAGAAGAAGTATGGCAAGCAGTGCAAGCCACTAGAAACTCAGGATCTCTTTTAAGTGAAATCAACAACACCTTCTTTACCTTAATTCTGAAGAAAAATGAGAGTATGGAACCAGGGGACTACAGACCTATCTCCCTATGTAATACCATATATAAGATCCTTTCAAAATGTCTAGCAAACAGACTCAAAACCTTCCTCCCAACTATTATCTCAGAAGAACAAATGGGTTTTGTAGCAAACAGATCGATTCTGGATGGAATTATTATAGCACCATAAATAGTTCATACCACCCAACTAACAAAGGAACCCAGTATGCTAATGAAAATTGACATCCAAAAAGCATACGATAAAGTAGATTGGAGATTCCTATGCAAATGTATGGAAGCATTTGGTTTCTCTAAACAATGGACCAACCTTATTTTTAACTACATTTCAACTCCCAGAATCTCCATTCTTATCAATGGTTCACTAGAAGGTTTCTTCAGTATATCCAGGGGAATTAGACAAGGAGATCCATTATCCCCTTTTCTCTACCTCATTATGGCGGAAGCATTAGGAAGATCAATTACAATGCAACAAGAGGAAGGAAAAATCTTGGGCTTAAAGGCCTCGGAAAATGTCCCAAATATTACCCACCAACAGTTTGCAGATGATATGATTCTACCTGGTTTCACCAATAGATAGGAAGTGAGAGCTTTCAAAAGCATTTTAAACCTTTACGTGAAAGCCTCGGGTCAACATGTTAATCCCAAAAAGTCATAAATATTCTTTATTAATACGTACCTGAATATCGAAAAGGATATCTGTAGTATGATGGGATACAAAATCGGCAAGTTTCCGTGCAAATACTTAGGAATTAACTTGGATACAGGCCTCTTATCTACCAAACTATGGCAACAAGTCATATCCAAAGTACAAAAAAAGAAGATTTCATGGAAAGGAAAGTGGTTAACTAAAGTAGGTAGGACAACTATGATCAAATCTGTCCTTTTAGCCATACCCACATACCACTTGTCAATTCTTCCCCTACCGATCTACGTAAAAAAGGAATTAGATAAAATATTCTAAGAATTTTATTGGCAAGGTCCCTCCGAAGACAAAAAAATTGCCCTTATCAAATGGGATTCTCTATGCAAACCGATATCAAAAGGAGGTCTAGGCATCAAAAACCTACTGTGGCAAAACCAAGCTCTCGGTGCTAAACTCATATGGAGAATGTATAAAGAATCAAGCAGTAAATGGGCATCTATATTATTACATAAATACATCCCCGATGAGGACCCCATTAATATTTTTAGGACACAATCACATGTTAAAGGGTCACAGATATGGAATTTTATTAAGCAATGTAGAGGGATTATTAGTAAATATCTATCTTGGGATGTGGGAGTAGGAGATCAAGCTTTATTCTGGGATGATTCGTGGGCAGGCCTTATCCCCCTCAACAAACTGGGCTTCACCAAGGAATTCATGGAGGAGTGCAAAAGAGTCATAGGCCTATATATCGAGGATTACTTACATAAGGAGGAAGATAACAAATGGAGTGCCCTAAATGAAATTGATGAGGTATGGCAAGAGAAGCAAAACCTCCTAGCAATCTTAAATAAGAGAGCAGTAACACTTAAAAATAGATCAGATATTTTAATGTGAAAAGGATCTAATAATGGAAAATACTCAGTTAAGGAGGGTTACAATACTATTATTAGGGACCAAAATATGGATAACATAGACATACCATTAAACCTTTGTTGGAATAAATCATGCCTCCCTAAATCTGGTATGTTTCTATGGGCGGCACTACAAAATAGAATTCTTATAGCAGACGGGCTTAATAAACTAGGATTCGAGGGACCATCTAGATGTCCCTTATGTGAAAACCATTCTGAGGATGTTAATCACATCCTCCTAAATTGTTCTTTCTCCCAAGAATGCTGGAATTCACTTCATCAGAGCTTAGGATGGAAATCTACTTCCCATTGTGATTTAATCAGCAATCTCAAAGCTTGGCCCTCCCTATATAAAGACAATCTTTTTAAGGACATATGGATAGTAGCACCTTCAATAGTAGCATGGGAATTATGGAAAGAAAGAAACAAAAGGATTTTTACGGATAAAAAATTAACTTGGAAATCAATAACAAACAAGATAGAAGCATCTATAGTAGAAATTATTAATAGCAAACTCAAGGACATACAACATTATGAAGACTCTTTTAAGAGCTGGGATAATAGAATCAGATGCAAATTGCCAAAATTAGCTATCCCTCCCCTCTATGGTAAAGGGGGATCCAAAACTAAAGCTGATAGATCATCCTGTATATGGTTACCCCCGAAAGCTAGATGGTATAAACTCAACTTTAACGGAGCCTCGCGAGGTAATCCTAGGGTAGTAGGTATTGGAGGGATCATTCATAGTTGGAAGTCAGAATTTGTCACTAAATTCTCGAGACCCATTAGCCCTACAACCAACAATATGGCTGAATGTGTAGCAGCACTAGAAGGGCTTAAAATATGCAGGAATCTTAACATTACTAAAGTAATTATTGAAGGAGACTCCCAAATTATTATCAATGCCATCCATACTAAAAAAACTCCTAATTGGGTCTTGAATGCAAAAATTGAAGAGATTAATCTACTAATGGAAAATATTCCAAATTATGAGATCAAACATACCTATAGAGAAGGAAACTCAGAGGCCAACAAGTTAGCCAATTTAGGGGCCAACGGTGTGGTAACAATGGAAAAATATTTTGATAGGCTTGGGGAGGTATTTTTAATGGTAGGTTAAGGCAGAAGCCTGAGAAGTAAGATTGGAACGCTAATTCACCTATTAGATATAGAAACCGCTTAGGGAGGATTTTCACCATAGGAATCCCCTCATGACTAGAAGGATGTAGGAGCTCTATGGTTAGGTGAGTGAATTACAGAAAGCTCCAGGACCCTTTTCAAGAATTTAAGTGGATTTATAGAGGAGGTTCCCTAGGCCTAGTAACCTCCCTTTTGGACACTCATTTATAAGACATCCCTATAGTAGTGCCCTTTTACTAGATCCAGGACGATAATAGATCAATTTATTTTAAGCTTTGAGCTCAGCTCCAAGATATGGGATAGTTCTAGTTCTAGTATGGAATAGGATGATTGGCTGGCGTAGCCAGAGGTTTATTTTCCACTTCCTTTTAGTTTCTAGAGTTTGTGATGAAGGCCATATGTCACATAACTAACACTTAATTATCGAGATGATTATAAATTGTAAGAGTAATAATGTAAGGATACAATACCACTTGTCACTTGTCAATCTCATTATTGCTCTATCCTCATGTATGAGATCATTATGAGCCAGTTGGAAAACCATAAGCTAAGCTATAAACGTGGAATGATTTAGAGGAGAAATTAATAATCCTTGCAGGTTTTCATGCGTGAACATGAGAGCCTAGAAGATAGAAGGAAGGCCAGGGAGGATAGACCATCCTCATCATTCATTTGTAGCTCTCTTATACTCATTATACCTCAGCCTAAGTGGAGCTGGACAACATCATCAAGTATTACCCCTTGAATTAGCCCAAGTAGTAGAGGGCTCTTAGTAGAACCACAATATTGTTAAGATAGTGTCTCAGATAGTCCAAAAAGTTCAAACTAAGAATGTTTATATAGGGCCGTAAGCAAAGGATCACATTAGAGGCACCATGGAAACCAAACTGTGTACTTTCTACACAAAGGGTGATCGAACTATGGTGTTTCAAGGCTGCATTTATTTGGAAGGATGGAACAAATTCCTCAATCCACTGTCTGATTCAACTAGGCGGGCTATTGTGAAATCCATTGGTGATTAGCATTTTAACAATATCTACGCGTACAGAACCAATGGAGGGGTGATAGGCTAGTTATAGCCCTCTCCATATTTGCCGGCAAAAGCAAGGGGGACATAATCAGGGTCTGTAGAGTGACTTTTGATAAGGAACACCTAGGTGGTTTGCAGAAGATGGTATATTGTGTAGATAATGAGCTCACAATCCCTTACGCAGAAGTAACAATGCAGACAAATTTGGAGGAGCTGGATAAGATTCCTCAATCACAGAGGATAGCCATGCTATCCTTCAAGGATGAGGAAAAGTTTGATCACCATTGGCCAAAAATGGCCAGGAACATTGATTTTTTGTACTAAGAAATTCTAGAGGGAGACATGGACAATAGGTGGC
>BSBK01005226.1:0-22500 GCA_027943335.1 Chamaecyparis obtusa
AATTTTTAAATATTACAAAAATCTCTATTAAACAAGTAAAATTCTTTTGAAATGTAATTTGAAAGAGATAAATTGCTTATACCAGATACAACTGATTGGTGAGATTGAAGAGCCCCAGCTCCACAGAAGCAGCCTGGTTTTTAATGAGGAAAATAGTGCTTAACTTAAGGAGAAGCATTGTGCTTTACTTCCCTTCGAGAAATGCCTTTATTTGATGCCATGAAAGAAAAAGTTCAACATGTTTTTTTATTATTAAAGATAGTTCACATGTAAATAGGGGTATTCTAAATAATTGACTAGCATACCTATCTTTAGTTAATATGTTTATTATTTTATTTTAAAAGTTATTATTATTATACTATAATTTATATTCAATTATTATTAGTATTATTTATTACTAAATTATATTATTAATTCATGTCAAAGTATAAAACTATAGAAGCAATATACTTAATTAATTATTAATCAAAAAATTAACAATTTAAGATTAAGATTTTTTTCTATAAAAGAATATTAATAAACATACAGTTTTTAATTAAAAATATTAGAAAAATGTAAATTTTATTCATTTATCAGTAATATAAGACTTGGCTTGGATATTTTATGATAAAAAAAATATTTTCAACTTGATTCATTCTTAAGCTTTAGATGATATGAAAAAACTTTCTATTTAAATTTTTTAAACTTAAATATCTTTTATACCTTTGTTTTTTTCACATAGAGACTGATTCTATTTTTAATTAAGAAAATTACTTTTAAATATATAAATATAAAGAATCTTGAAATTTATTTATTTTCAATTAATATCTACTAAAAAAGATTTTGATGTAAATATAATTGTTTACACAACTCATTTAAATCATTTAAAAATATATAATTTAAACTTTTTTAAAAAAGTGTAACAAACACCCAAATTTTATAAATAATCATAGAAATGTATTTGCCCCTCTGTATTTTTTAGCACACAAATTTTTTAATAACTTTAAAAACAAGATACGAATTTTAACAAGTATCCTTGAAAACAAAAGCTTTTAAAATATTGAATTTGGTTTGAAGCAAAAGTTTTGTGTATTGCTTCAACTTTTTGGTTTGACAAACCTGTAAAATTGTCTCAAACATTTTCGAAAGGTTTGGCATCTCTCGTAAATAAATAAATATGGGAGCATGTATTCTGCCATGAACTTTAACTTGGCGTATGGTTTTTCTTTGTGTGTTAATTACGGAATGAGTAAAGAGGTGTTCTCACCATTTGTAAACGGCAACTTTGAGGGCACTTCAATTTGAATAAACTCTTTAAAGAATCTCAATTAAATGTAGCACTTCTTAAACATTGCATAACTTTCCTCCAAAAATTTGAATTGGGTTTATTATAATATTATTATTTTTAGTTTTTACATAATAATTAGTATATTTTTAATAAAAATAACGTATAATTTTATTTTATTTATATTTCTTTTTAGGTATCAATTTTGATTCTTATTGCGTTATTTTTTTATAGAACTTAAATTAATAAATAAGAATTTAAAATGTTTGTATGATTTGTAAAAAACAAATTTCAAATATTTTAAAATTTAAATTTAAGTTTAGATTTCAATGGAACTTTTCTTAATGATTATTGTATGTCAATTCTAAATTTGAAGCATTTCATTTATATCATGTGGATTTCTATTTAAGGAATAGCCTATAAATTATTTGAAAAATTGTTTGGGAGCTCTTATCTTAAACTATTCCATTAATACTAACTATTAGATTCTACGTTTTTTTCCTTCGAAAAAAATCATAACATCAAATTGAGTAGAAATATAAGATTACATTTTGAAAAAGCTACACAACCACAAAGAAAAGAGAGATCATAAAAAATAGGGAAAGAAACAACACCAGTGCCAAAGAAGGCCAAGAAAGCCACCATAATTAGAATAACTCACCAAGAAGGAGAAATAGAGCCCAACAGAAAGAGGAAAAAAAATAGAATAGAGAGAAAAAAAGAGGATCGTGATGTTTTTGAAATCTGGGTACAGGTTTGCGGGAGAAAGTACAAGGTCGCGCAAGAAAACACCAAACTTCGCGCGAAAGAACAAAGTCTCACGCGAGAAAGTCCTCTGAAAAGTGAAACTTCGCGTGGGAAAAATCCAAAATCTGACAGTTCGACATAGTTTTCGAGGTTAAAGTTGAATTTTGAGATACAACCTAAATTGATGTCTAACAGAAAATCCAATTTCTTGACAGGTTTGCAGAATAGTTTAATCAACAATCTCGTTTTGAGGTTTCAAGCATTCGTTTAAAGACACAAAGGTTTAGATCAAGCAGTTGTGATACAAGAAGTAGTCATTAACAGGCCTATCAAGGACAAAGCAACTTGATAGTATCAGGGAAGTCTTTGTTTGATAATGATTGGACAATGTTTAAGACTCGATAACAAACACATAGCTTATCCCTACCAAAAAAATGCTGAGAAGCCAAAACCTTTGCCCCATTGCTTATGCGCATACGTGCACCTCACAAAGTCGTGTCACCCCCTACAGGGCGCCTGTGTTTTTGGTGTTTCCAAGGACTCAATAGTATACATTCAAAGGTTACCTTTGTGGCAGGGGCTAGTGTCGTATACCACATTCAAGTGTCCAGGTGTATGCCTATGATGGGAATCTACGGGAGAGATTCTTCCCCCTCCCTGCGCAAAGATTATGACTCCTTTCAGAGGTGAATCGTGTAGGCAGCTAACTAGGGAAAGTTTTTAGTGGGCTTCCATTCACACTAACCTTTGGTGCCCCCGATACAGGGCTAAGGCCTCGAAGCCACACCAACACTTGAAAGGTGCCAAAATGTATGTGGTTGAAGCGGACCTCAAATCCAACTACACACAACATAGTCATTACTCACACAATCGAATTACGAAGGAGAGTATTGATTACTCAATTAAAATTTATGGTGAAGTGACATGTTGCCTCCTAATTAATCAGGGTGTTTAATTACTCTCAGATTGGAGAGCCAACAACCATTAGAACGAGTTAATATGGAGGATTTGAAAACTAGAATGATAAGCAAACTACAATTAATCTAAGATGAAAATGTAGTTTGTAATCTAAAATGAAGTGCAGATTTTAATCTAATAACTTGAAAGTAAATATGAAATGCATATTCAAGTCTAAGAAAGCTTGAAAGAAAGATGATAATTAACTAATAGCAAGTGAGCAAATTAATCTAAAGAGGCAATTAACACTAAATGAGAACAAACTAATTAATGCAATAAGCTTTGAAAATGTGTAAATAGTTGAGACAGAATTTCACTATAGTCTATTTGCTCTCAAAAAATTGCTCCCTTTCGAATGAAAAATGAGGTTCAAGATATAGGCAAGCTTGGAAGAGGAACAAAGAGTTTCTTGATTCGAAACGGTGGACTCTTCATTTCCAATGGAGGAGAAAGAGACAAATATTAGAGAATTACTTAATTAAAGAAATGGATTATTGCCATATGGGTGACTCTTTGAATATTGGATTTATTAAATGCAAATGTGATAATGCATTTGAATAACCAAGTAATTTATTAATTCCTTTATGGGTATTTTAGCTAAAGGGGGTAGATTTTAATTTAATTTAAAGCACTTAGGACTTTAGAATTAAATTAATTTATCATAGGGATTATTTAGCTAATAAAGTCAAAGACTTAGGAATTAATTACAATATTTGATTAATGCAATTTTAGAGTTTTTTGCAATTGACATCAAGTCAAATAAAGTCAAGTAGGAGAGAGAAAATCACCTAATGAACTAGGACTTTGATGATGCAGAAATTTGAGAAATGCACCAAAATTGATTGAAATTGATAGGTGCCAATTTTGGGGTATTACATTTGCCCCTCTTTGAATTAATGTGCGAATAGCACATTGATTCAAAGAATACTCTGATGTGACAGATGATGAGAATTTTAGAAGTCTAGGTTAGATTGCCAAGACATCGAATAGATCAAAGCATGATTTTCTGAAGTCCAAGTTAGATTGCGAAGACAAAAATCTTAAAAGAGAACTGGAACCAGGGTTAGATTGCCCCAATACCAATTGATGAAGATTTTAGGACTATCTCAGAATCAGGGTTAGATTTCCCCAATACAAAGGTTAATCATCCGAGACCTGAGTTAGATTGCCCAGATAACGGTCCAAAAGAGATTTCGAGAGCCATCTCCACAATGAAGCTTGACTCTCAGGAACTAGGGTTAGATTGCCCCAATACCTAAAAGATTTCAAGAACCATCTCCAGAATGAAGCTTGGCCCTTGAGGATCTGAGTTAGATTGCTCATATACCTAAAAGATAGATGATAAGATGACCAGATATGAGGCACTGAGATACCCCTAGCAATGAGAACTGATGATTTAGATCAGACTGATTCAATAATTGATTTGACAAGATTCAAATGATACAATCATCCTGCCCCCTCGAGAGTGAAATCAAAAGATGACATGTCAGAAGATGATTGACAGCAAGAGGTTGCAAATAAAGATAAGATCGAAGATCCAAAAGAATTCAGAGTAGATTAAAGAAGCATCGAGAAGATGCAAAAGCAATTTGGAGTGATCCAGAGGTCCTGTTGACCAAGTGTTACCATAGTTGACCAAAGTTGACTTTGATGAAAAAGAGAAAAGATCTCGAGAACATGATGAAAAGATGAGGATCTGGCAAGAAAAATGACGCCAGAAGGCTGACTGCACAAGCATCTGATCCCAAAGGATCCTAGAATTTAAAATGCAATTTTGAGCTATCTAGAGATGTCAGATTTTGATTTCAATCCTGAAAACTTGTGCAATCAAGATGAACCCGAGATGAAAGATGAGGACCTTCTATGAATAGAAGGCAATCAAGAGAGCACCAAACATTGTCTCAATGTAAGCCTAGAATGAAAATGCAAGCCTAAACTAAATGCAATCCTAGGACTTGGTTGTTGGACTCACCAAATTATCATCATAGAGCCTTTTAAATTCGGACGGTTGCAAGATGCCACACAACCCTCACTGATATCACTATCATGAGAATATGAATATGACATAAGTCTTAGATTTTTCAGAATGAGGTGTAAGCATTAAGGCACAAGAAGCCAGAATGACTTGAACACGTATTCATTTTGATTTAACAAGTTAACATAAGCATCAAAGCATAATTGCTAGAATGACCTAAATGTTGCTTGCATACAAACACACCAAACACATAGGAGTTTCTTCTTTTGCCAAAGATTTCTCGCAATGACCCTTACATTCAGTTAGTAGGACGATCGTTTACAATTTCACTTGTAGTAGAAAGAAGTCACCCAAAAGACAAGGAGAAGAACCAACCTCACCAAAGCATCCATATAAAAGAAGTCGAGGTACGCATGGCCATCCAATATGAGATGGAGGCTCTTACAGATGGACACCCCTCTTAGACAGAATCTTTGGATCATTTGAACTAAACCAACAAGCAAAAAGCAAAGAAAGCAAACAAACAAGCACTCAAAGAAAAGAAAGCTTAGCATGCCTCAGAGGAACACAAATTCATTTTATGTTCATGTTCAAGTGAATTGGAATCAAATCGGAAATGTACAACATTTGAAGTCTCAACGGGATAGCGACAACAGACAGACGCAATGAGAACCACTGGTGACTGTCACGAGAGATGAAGTCTCAAGAAGATATCGGGGAGCTAAATAAAGTATTGACAGGCAGATGTAGCAAGAAATGTTGGTGACTGATACAAGAGAGATCCTCAAGGCAAGAAATCTCAGAGATACTAGCGAAACATCAGTAGGCAAACGCAATGAGAACCACTAGTGACTGATGTAAGGGAGAGATCCCGAAAGAGAGAGGTCAAACGAAAGCTAGGTATCAGTAGGCAGGCACAATAGAAACCACTAGCGACCGATACACGAGAGATTCTCAAGGAGAGAAATCTCATAAGTAGCTAGGCATCAGCAGGCAGATGCAGTGAGAACCACTGGTGATTGATGCACAAAAAGAGTTTCCAAAAGTGATAGGACAATGCCCCCTAGACCAGGCAAGTGCCCCCAAGTGTTACCGGTTCCAATCTATGAAGAATCGAGCAAAATCTTGAAGATAACTGAAAGCAAGTGCATGAGCTAGCAAACCAAAGCAGGAAACAGACTAAAGTAGGAAACAAAGGAAGCAACTAAAGTAGCAATACAAGGAAACTAAAGCAGCAAACTAAGAGTCAAGCGACGCTGAGATGTGATATAACTTCAGGAAACTAGAGGCACCTATTTACCAGGTTTTCACCATCTTGGCAGAGATTCTATTTTTGCTACCATGACACCTGTTTACCAAGTTTTCATCAATGGCACATTTTTTCTTCTTTTTCAATTTTTTTGTACTTTTCTCTTTTTTTTATTTTTTTTTTATTTTTTGAATATCTCATTTTTTTGTATTTTTTATTTTTTTCACTTTTTTTGTCTTATTGATTTTTATTTTTTTTGTATTTTTCAAATTTTCTATTTTTTTGAGTATTATCAAGGTGTCTATTTACCAAGTTTTCACCAGGATAATAGATACATCAAAGCGCCTATTTGCCAGGTTTTCACTAAGATGATCATTTTTTAGGACATTTTGTAATTTTTAGGATTTTTGAGAATATACCTATTACCCAAATCTTCCTATGCATACAAATTTGGTTAAGTCCTATCCCAGAGTCTGCAATTTTATCTGCCAAGCACCTTAGAAAGTTTCATGGTTTTCTACCCTGTCCTCTGGCCTCTGCAAATTTCTAAAGTACCCTAGTCTACAGGTCAAATATTCATAAATCTAGTCGTTGTGTTAAAAAACCCTAAGCCGAATTCTATTTGGTCGTTACTTTATCGACAACTTAAAATCCTCAAATACCCATGTGCACTTTAATCCTATTGGCTGGTCGTAGGCTCTCTTTTTTTTGGCGGTCATCTTTCCCTTTCAGCGACTTAGTGAGCAGTTATCTTTTCCTCAGTCGCGTGATCATGTAATGCTTGGCGGTCTCGGCTTCCTAGCAGTTAACATCTGTGCAAGATCTATGGCTATCGCTATGCCATTGGGTGAAGATGCAGTCTATTTAAGCATAGCGGTTTAACGACGACCGTTGATCTTCATTCCAACACAGTGCTTCAATTGCTTAGTGGGTCCACTGCCTCGGTGTCCTACATGGAAGCTTTTCATTGGCCAAGGGTGATGACTTGTTTATGGTATCAGAGCGGGCCCGGCTAACTGAATCCCTTTTAGATAAATGGCTGGCGTATCTTCTCATGGAGTTTTTCTAACACATGAGATTATACGCCAACCGTTGATTTCATTCTGCTATCAGAGTTATGTCAGGTGGGTCCTCGATTGCTGATGTGCTCACATTTTATTGGTCCGCGTGGTGATGACTAGGACTTGTCAGTAGGGTCATGTCAGAGCGACTGCAGGGATGTCAGAAGGACGAAAATCAACGGCTAGCGTATGTTCTTATGAAATGTGTCAGAGGTATGAGATTATAAGACAACCGTCCATTTTGCTAGGTGTCTAGCCTTTTTCAGGTGGGTCTGATGCCAGGTCAAGGTGACATGCTCAATTTTCATTGGTCGAAGTAAAGAGAAAATCTGTGGGACCGTGTTGCTAGGTATGCTGACTTGCTCAAATGTGATTGGTTGTCGTGTGCTAATGAAGACTTCCAGGTGGACCGATGTGTCAGTGGGGTCATGGCTTAATTAAGATCTACAGCGGGTGTATGATCTAGAGGAATATTTGGCAGTCATGAGATCATGCACCCGTCATTAGATTGGAATCTCAATTTGAGTGGGTCCGTTGTCAGAGCTTGTCGAGGTGTTTGCGGATAGAGCAGTTGGAGTGAATAAAAGAATGCCAAGTGGCATAAATGGGCCCAAGCTTGAAAGTTCTTCGTGACTTAGAGACAAACCTTGAGTCGCGCAGCTGCTGAATGACTTAAAGGAAGAAAGGCTCGAGGTGGGTCCAATTATGCTAACATGTCAATTTGCTCGCTTCTGATTGGCCACTGACTTCCACGGTGGCTTTGACTTTCCAGAAGGGTTTTAAAGTTATTTTCTCAGCATATCTGGGCCGTTCATTTGCCAAGAAGGAAAAGATATCGACAGACACATTTTAAAAATGACCGGCTAGCTGTTAATATTCAAATTCAAATATGTCTAAAAGGGTTTTCTGCCAGTGTTTGATTTGCAGACCACAAGCAGTGAGGTAGTTAGAAAATTTATGTCTGTAGGACATTTGTAGTTGGGAAGTTGATGATAAAGGTTTGGGCAGCCATCTTTGGTCATTTCTTTTTCTCTGAGAGTACCAATCAATGCATTCATGGTGTGACTTTGTTGCAGGAAAGTTGGTGAAGGCAAGGTTGCTTGTCTATAAGTTGATTTCAGTACAGGGATGGGCACGCAAAGATGAATATCTGATCAGCTATGATTTTGCAGAGTTATATTTATGATCAAAATTGACAGATTTAGGGTTGGTCCTTTCATGTAAAATATGTGACCCTAATTAGGTTTTGACTCTTGCCTGCGTGCAAGAGGATGTATATATTGTATTTTTGGAGCTTTTGAGCTCAGAATTGACTTTTTGTAAAAGAAGAGTTGGGCAATTGTAGAAGAAATTCATCTTTTCTTAAGGGTCATCTGTGGTATCATTTCTACCCTCTGGCTTATACAATTGTAAAATTCTCATTGATAATACAAACATTGTAGAGGTATTTTGTGACAATCCTTCATGTCCCTATGCTTCCTTGTTTGAGTTATCTCTTATTGGATTAAAGTATATGATGTTTTCAGTGATATCTTAGGGTTCTTGATCCCTCTCTCTTTTTATAACTATTGTGTGTTATTGTGGATGATTAGATGTGAATGCTTTTGTGGGTATACTTCAACCCCCTAACAATCTTGTCTCATTCCTATGCTGAGTTGTAGAAGTGAATGTTCATTTGCAGGTCATAAATTGTGTCTAAATCCTCAACGATACTATTGTTTGTGAAATCCTCCTTTTCCCCAAATAGCCTCTTTCTATTGCAGACCCTTCTATGAAATACTTATGCAAGCCTATTTAGTGAGTTGTGATCTCCAAGACCTAAGTTGTTCATCAAAATTCATCCTCTACACTGAGCTCCAAACCCTAATTTCAGTGTATCACCTAGTAGGTAGTTTGCTTTCAAGTCATTTCCATTTCAAGCATTCCTTATATCCCTTTTCCCCTCAAGCTTTACTTTCATGTCAAGAGCAAATTAAGGTGATTATCCAAGAGGAACCAGCCTTGAACCTAGAGGTCTCATCTCAGTTAGCAAAGGTCCTACAACCTGGAGATGATTCCCATGTTATACTAAGTTATCAAGACCAAGAGAGCTTGAAACAAGGGTACAAACTTAGTGTATAACAATACCATTTTTAGGATTTTTTCAGGATCAATAAGTATGTACATGAGCACATAGAGAATGTCAGCTGTAGAACTTCTTTAGATGAAGAGCATTTATTGGCTCTTTGAGTTGCTTTGGAGAGTTGGTAAGCACCAGATCCAAATGCTACAGTAATAACGTATGGACCAAGCTAGTTTGGTTCAAACTTCCCTTTCTGGACTCTCTGCTACTGATTCTTGGGGTTTTCTCTGAGGACGAGATCACCCACTTGGAATTCCCTTTGTCTGACTTTATTATTGTAGGCTTTTGACATTATATTTTGGTATGCTCGAAGATGATCAAACACCACCTTTCGACGTTCATCCATTAACTCTAGCTCTTGTAGCTAGGATATTCTAGTTTCTTCATCAGTGACAAGGCATCTCAAAGAGATTCACAATGTAGGAATCTTGACCTCAATAGGAAATACTACTTCTACTCCATAAACCAAGGCAAAGGGCATGGCCCCCATTGGTGTTCGAATGCTTGTTCTATAAGCCCATAAAGCTGGATTAATCTGGAGGTGCCAATCTCTACCAGATTTATGAACTATTTTGTGCAAGATTTTGAGAATTGTCTTATTAGAAGCTTCTACTTGCCCATTACCCTAAGGATAATAGATAGACAACCAGTGTTGAATGATCCTGAATTTGGTGCATAAGTCTATCAAGTCCTTGTTCTTGAATTTTCCCCCATTGTCAGTGATAATAGATGAGGGTACACCATATCTACAATTGATATAGTTTAGAATAATCATAGCCACAACCTTGCCATCAGCTATAGTCATAGGGACTACCTCGACCCATTTGGTAAAGTAATCTATAGCGGTGATTATGAATTTATGTCCTCTTGAAGAAGAAAGATGTATCTGGCCTACCAAGTCAAAGGCCCATTCCTAAAATGGCCAAAAACTAATCAAAGGCATAAGCTCTTTAGCAGGAGCATGGATCAGATTTCTGTGATATTGGCACCGCTTGCAAGTCTTGGCATATTGAACAGCTTCTTTCTCCATATCAGGCCAGTAGTAACCAGCTCTAATAAGTTTACGATCCAACATCAGACCACTCGAATGAGAGCCACAGATACCTTCATGTACCTCAACTAGCACACATTTGGACTCATTAGGTTCTAGACACCTAAGGAGGGTACCTTCTAGACCCCGTCTATACAAGTCATTTGCTATGATGACATACCGTGAAGCAGTACGAATGAGGTGATGTTTCTCATTCAGGGTATAGGTGTCAGGAATGATTTGGTCACAGAGGTAGGAATAGATATGGTGGTAGCGGGATGAGTCATGTCCAATGACAAAATAGATCATCCTAGATTTAGGAATGTCATAGGCAAGGTAGCATAATGTTTCCACCAGGAATTCATGTTTGAAATCATTTTCTGGCATTTGTAACATTGAGGCAAGAGTGTTCATAGCATCGGCTATCTTATTGTCTACTCTTGGAATTTGCTGGAAGGAAATGTGTGCAAAATACAACTTGAGATCATCCACCATTCTTTTTCAAGGTATTAGATTGTCATCTTTTGTTTGATAGACATCATTAACTTGGTTGATGATTAACTGAGAGTCCCCAAAAATCTTGAGCTTGTCCACATGTCATTCAATGGCTATCTTCATACCATTAATGAGAGATTCATATTCAGCTATGTTGTTTGTGCAAGGAAACAACATCTTATAAGCTTTTGGTAATGAGTATCTTTGAGGTGTTATAAATAGAATATTTGCACCTGATCCTTGCTGAGTGAATAATCCATCAAAGAACATGTTCCAAGACTGATGTGTGAGAAGCATGATAGACTCATCTAAGAATTCAATGTTTAAAGGCTAGTGATCTTTCAAAGGATCCTCTGCCAACTGATCGGCAATCTCCTGTCCTTTGATAGCTTTTCTTTCAACATACTCAATGTCAAACTCGCTGAGGATCATAACCCATTTTGCTAATCTACCCATGAGGGAACCTTTACTCAGTCGGTATTTTAGTGGATCAATTTTTACAATAAGTCTCATAGTGTGAGCCAACATATAATGTCACAATTTTTGTGAAGTGAACAGTACAGCTAGACAAGCTTTTTCAATGATTGAATAGTTCATCTCATAAGAGACCAATGTTCTGCTGATATAGTAAATAGCTCTCTCTTTATTGTTATGATCCTCTTGAGCTAGGAGAGCACTTGAAGATGTGCTCGTGGCCGAGATGTACAGTATAAGTGGCTTCCCATGAATAGGAAGCATCAAAATAGGTGGATTAGCAAGATACTATTTTATTTGAGTGAGCCCCTTGTCACATTCTTCATTCCATTCATAGGTCACACCTTTATGCAGAGTTTTAGTGAATGGTTGTGATTTGTCAGCCAACTGTGAAATGAACCACCAAATAGATTGTAGCCTTCCCTGAAGTCCTCTCATCTGACTTATATTTTTAGGCTGAGGCATGTCCATAATAGCTTGAACTTTTTTTGGATCAACCTCTATACCCTTAGCTGAAATGATGTAACCCAAGAGTTTCCCAGAAGTGACATCGAATGCACATTTCTTGGGATTAAGTCTAAGACTAAATTGTTCCATGCGGTCAAGAATGGGACCCAAATCTTCACAGTGAGTTCTTCACTGCATACTTTTGGCTAAAGTATCATCCACATAGTCCTCCATTGTCTTATGCATCATATCATGAAAAATGGTAGTGACAGCTCTCTGATATGTTGCTCCAGCATTCTTAAGCCCAAAAGGCATGACATTCCAGCAGAAAGTGCTCCAGGAACATGTGAAAGCGGTCTTTTCTTGATCCTCTGGCATAATTTTTATTTGATTATAGTCAGAGAAGCCATCCATTAGGGAATACATCTCATAACCTGTTGTCATGTCCACTATCATGTCAATGTTTGGTAGTGGGAAGTCATCTTTTGGACATGCCTTGTTTAGATCCTAGAAATCTGTATACACACAAATGGATTTATCATGTTTGGTGATGGGAATAATGTTTGAAATCCATTCAACATAATCAATTGCTCTTATGAAACCAGCTTTAAGGAGCTTCTCTAGTTTAGCTTTAACCAAAAGTGCCACATGAGGGTGCATCTTTCGAAGCTTCTGCTTAACAGGCTTGACACCTGGTGCAATGGATAGATGATGCATGATCAGATTGGGATCCAATCTAGGCATATCAAAATAGGTCCATGCAAAGTTTATTTTCTTACTTTGAAAGAAGCTAGTGAACTCTTCCTTTTCTTGTGCAGACAATGATTGTGCTAGATGTATAATTTACAGAGTAGCCTCTGTACCCAAATTCACTAGTTGTGTTGGCTCAATCAAAACTGATGATCTCTCTTGAAAATGACTTAGTAGAGTATCAAGTATCTCATCCTTGGGTGCCTTAGAGAGGTTTTCACCCTTAGATACGTCTTTTATTTTTACTATTTTTGGCTCTGATACTGCTACAATGTGGTTTTCACCATCAATGCATCTATTTTTTCTTCTTTTTATTTTTTTGACTAAGATACTTGATATCAACCTCTGTCATGTTGACATTGCTTTCGCTGGTGGAAGACATTACAGGTTCAATAGCATAGAGGTAATAGGCTAGAGTGTAATCATTCTAGAATGTTAGGATTTCATTGGATGAGGAGGAGTTCCAGTCAATAAGATCAAGATGGTGGAGTGAAAGAGTAGTACTAGCTGGTTCAATTGCGTTCATAATATAACCATCAAAAGCACTGACAAGCAAGTCAAGACCTAGAGTGATTTCATCCAAAGGAGCGTTCAAGTCCTTATGAGAACCTACGTCATAAGTAGAGGAAAAGTTGACATCGATGGCATCAAATTCGTGAGTCCTAGCACTAGACCCTTCACCTACTTTGAGAAGTCTCTCATATACATGAACAGTATCTATGTCTACATCAAAAGTAGTAGTAGACAAAGAGTCAAACTCATATCCATGTGATTCATTACTTGATGTGGGAATTCCATTAGCACTAGCATCATCATCAAACTCATTACCATCTCTGGTGGCATTAACAACTTGCTAAAGTTGTTCTTGTTCAAGCCGCTTTTGAAAATGTGGTGGTCTATATCGTTCACCTGTAAAACGGGGATCACTATTCAGTGTTTCTTTCCATTGCTCATATGTGAATTGATGCACTGAAGAGGTTTTATCAGAATCAGTCTCAGAATAAGTATCAGTATCAGTATCAGTCTCTACCATATGGACAGGTATGATAGGCTCATCAGGTTCTTCAAAGAATGCAACAAGATCCAGAGGTATGGGATAAGGAAAGATGTCTCCATCAAAGCTAGCCCTGGATTCACCTCTGGTATAGTATCTTCAAATTCTGACTCAAATTCAGGTTCAGGTGTGGACACAAATTTCTTTGTCCCTAAGTGGAAGGGAGTCTTTTTAAAGCCTAAGCCAGTAGTGTCCTTTGAGCAGTGACCTGTAGCTTCAATAGGTTTCAGAAAACCATTGTCATTTATTCCTATAGGACCACTCCCCTTGTGTCTGAAGTGCTTCATTATTTTGAAGCCTTGACTATAGGGCTCTTGTTCTAAGTCTAGAGGAGGAGTAGTTGTTTCAGATATTTCTTTCCCTTTATAGATCCAAGATGTGATATCCCTTTCTTCTTCTTCATCTTCTAAAGGTGTTGTAGCCTTGAAAAAGGCACCATCATAAACTATCTGAGGAGAGCTAGTGGTAGATTTTTTATTCTCAAAAGGTCTCCCATAAGAATGTGGAGATGGAGGCAAAGCAGCTAGAGATAGCATAGGTTCAATTCAGTACTCTCCCATGCCTGTATCCTCAAGCTTCAAATTTTGTTCCATTTCTCTAAGCTTAGCATCATAGAACTCAGTAGATTCTTTGTTTGTTGGAACCAAACTATCAGCAGATTGCGCAAGGGTGTTGCAAGAATAATTGGTATTAGCAGGAACAATGACTTATGCACCATGGAAAGGAAACTTGATGCATTGATGGTAAGTAGACGGAATAGCCTGCATCTCATGAATCCATGGTCTACCCAACAAAATGTTGTACACAAGAGGAATATCAAGGACTTGAAAAGTAACATCTCTCTCAACAGGTCCTAGGCAGATAGGTAGCACAACTAAGCCTTGGGATTTTCATTCTTCATCATAAGCTTTGATGGTAATCTTTTTGTAGGAGTCTATGCAATCCTCATTATAACCTAGCTGAGTAAGCAACTTAGCAGAATAGATATTGAGACCAGCACCACTATCTATAACCACACAATGGACATGTTTGGGACCTATCATGACCTCTATATGCAAGGGAGCATTATGCAGATGGCTCAAAGAGTGATCATCTTCTTCAAAGAAGGAAAAATAATGCGGCAAAGTTAAATGACCCACCATAGATTGGAACTGATTGAGATTGAGATCTTTGGGAACATTTTCCTCGGTGAGGGCTTTATCCAAAATCTACTTGTGATCAGGCAAGATTTTCAAAAACTCAAAAATAGTAATTTGAGCATTGGTTCGCTAGAGCTGATCTAAAATGCTATAACTAGTGGTGCTAGGCGCAAGAGTCAATTTTGAGGCTTTGTTGGTGGGACCAATAGCAGTCTTATCCACTATTTGTTTCATAGTAGCCTTTTCTATAGTTTGTTTTGAAGAATCCTTATCCATAGTTTGCTTTGGAGGATTGGGACCTTTCAAAACAACTCTTCCATGTGATCAAGTAACAACATTAGCACAATCTTGAATTTGTTCAGATTCAGATGAACGAGATGTGGAACTATGCAAGATGAAAGGAGTCATAGGTTTGGGAGCATTGCTACTCCCCTTAGAAGTGATCACATTGCAATACTCAACTCTAATAGGTTCAATCATGTTGATGACATTATCAGTAGTAGTGTACGTGTAATTAACCTTTGTGTTGTTATTCTTAGTTGTGGAAGACTCGCCTTTCTCATGAGGAGGGAAAGGATCCTTAAATGCCTAATGGTTTGAATTCTTATTATGGTTTTCCACAAGAATGTCACCATTATCAATGAGATCTTAAACCTTATGTTTTAGCTGAAGACAAGTAGACGTCTTCTGACCAATGTTTTGGTGATAGTCGCAATAGGCATTTTCATTCCACCAATGAGGTCTTAGTTGTGGGCCATAAGGACACTTTTCCAAAGGAGTGAGAACCTAATTCTATACAAGATTTTTATAGACCACATCAAGAGGCTCTCCCAAAGAGGTGAATTCACACTTGGGTCGAGAGGCCCAAGGGTTGTTCTTAGAAAATCTTGAATTTTGCTGATTATCCATTGAGGTCTTTTCAATAGCCTTAGCCGCTTGTATATTGGAAGTAAGATTAAAGATAGGCTTTGAAGGCTTTGCGGTGACATTATCAACCACTCCATCATTCACAATGTCTTTGTTCTTATTGACATTCTTTCCTTTGTCCTTGTTCATGGAGAATCCTTGCTTATTGTCCTTATTCGGAGTTAATTATCCTTTCTTAATCATAAAGACCTCTATCCTCACAACATGTTTGATTGTGTTGTTAAAATTCAAAGGACCTTGTAGTTGTACCTGATATCTGAAGTCTGGGAGAAGATTGTCCAAAAAGATATCAAGTTTCTCAGACTCAGGTAATTTACAAGGATACTTCGTGCAAAGTTGTCTCCACCTTTGGAGAAAAGACAAGAAAGACTCTCCCTATTGTTGTTTCAAGTTACACAAGTCACAAATGTTGACAGGGTGTTGAATGTTGTGAGAATAATGTTGAAGGAAAATATTAGCGATCTCATCAAAAGTCTTAATGCTAGGGAGCAATCGGTAAAACCATTCCATAGCTGGTCCACCCAAGCTATGGGGAAAGAGTCTCATAAGATAAGTTTGATCATGCATAAATTCCATAGACAAGGCACCAAAATCCCTCAAATGATCTTGGGGATCGGTTGTACCCATGTACTTGTCATATTTGGGCAATTCCACTCCTTTTGGAAAAGGAGGCATGTGAATACTTTTGTCAAAAGGAAAAGGGCATATACTATCCATTGTGAATTGTTGTGTGGACTTATCTTTTTCCTTTGCAAGTTGACTAATCTGATCTTGCATATTCTGAATTATCTTTTGTATCTTGGTGGTTTTAGTTTCTTCCTCTTTAGCTACAATAGTTTCAACTTGGAAATTTGAGGGTAACTTGGCCCCTTGTTGAGCTAACTCAAGAAAGTATTTCTCTTTATCCTCTAGGAGAAGGATCTCCATCATTTTGATGAGAATCTTATTAGCTTTGGCAGTGTCTATATAATGTTGAGTTATAACATCATTCTTGTTCCCAAGGATCTCATAAATGCTCAGAATCTGATCTTGTTGCTGATCATCTTGGTTTTGATCGAATAGAGGAGGGCGATAGTGGTATGCTACTTGTTGATCACCTTGAGTTTTGTTTCGAGATTGATCATCATTGTGAGACTAATTTTGGTCATGTTGGGATTGACCATGATGTTGGTCATTAGAAGATTGACCATGGTATTGGTTATTCTAAAATTGATTATGAGTTTGGTCATATTGGCTTGATTGGAAATCAAATGGTCCTCCCATCTTTTCAGCGTAAGTTCCTACAGCAATTGAAGCCTCAGTGAAGCGATATGAATGATGTTGACAAGGTGTAGCTAAGGTGACTTTTGGTGAATGAACAAGATCAAAATATTTAACAAATTCTGGTGGGAAGATATCGTGATGAGTATCAATAGATTCAATAATAGGAGCAGTCCAAGGCAATGGTCTTCCAAAGTCACGGAACAATGAATTGTCTTGGAAGAATGAGTTGTCTTGTTCTTGAAATGAGAAACTAGGTTGCACTTCAAATAACAAATTAAAACACTCTTGGAAGATCAGAGGTGACTTTTGAGACAGACTATCTCTCAAAGTACTCAATGAAGAACATGAGGATCCCTCACAAAGTTTAGATTTCGTAATAGATTCGAGATGATCTACTTCTTGATCACGAGGTTTACTTCAACCTTGGCCAGTATTTTGAATGGGGAACATCTTGCCACTTTGAGTCATGACAGTCATAGATGAAGACGTGATGAGAGAAGACTCGAGATAATGCTAGACTCTATCTCTAAGATAATGAAAAGGAGATAAATGGCTAGTATAGCCAAGATGCGAGATGAACCTGGTATGAGTCATCAAAAGAGGTGGCTAGGACAGCTGAGATAAGACTATCGCAACGCAAGGTACAAAAGCATAAAGAGATAAGGTAAAGCAATGAGAGACAACAAGAGTCAAAGCAATAATCGATCGATTCTCAGTTTGATACACATAGTTTCTGACAGTGAACGATAGGAAAATAGAAAAATAGACCACAAGCAAAAATATAGATTAGGAAATAGTTTGACCAGTCAACAGGAATTTAATCTTTGTTTTTGAAATCTAGGTACAGTTTCATGTGAGAAAGTACCAGGTCGCGTGAGAAAACACCAAACTTCGCGTGAAAGAACAAAGTCTCGCACAAGAAAGTGAAACTTCACGTGGGAAAAATCCAAAATTTGACAGTTTGACATAGTTTTCGAGGTTAAAGTTGAATTCTGAGATATAGCCTGAATTGATGTCTAATAGAAAATCTAATTTCTTAACAGGTTTGTAAAATAGTTTAATCAACAATCTCATTTTGAAGTTTCAAGCATTTGTTTAAAGAAACAAAGGTTTAGATCAAGCAGTTGTGATACAAGAAGTGGTCATTAAAAGACCTATCAAGGACAAAGCAACTTGATAGCATCAGGGGAGTCTTTGTTTGATAATGATTGGACAATGTTTAAGACTTGATAACAAACACATAGCTTATCCCTACCAAAAAAATTGTGAGAAGCCAAAACCTTCACCCCATTACTTATGTGCATACATGCACCTCACACAACTGTGTCACCCCCTAGAGGGTGCCCGTGTTTTTGGTGTTTCTAAGGACTCAATAGTATACATTCAAAGGTTACCCTTGTGGCAGGGGCCAATGTCGTATACCACCTTCAAGCATCCAAGTGTATGCCTATGATGGGAATCTACAAGAGAGATTATTCCCCCTCCCTGCACAAAGATTATGACTCCTTTCGGAGGTGAACCGGGTAGGCAAATAACTAGGGAGATTTTTTAGTGGGCTTCTATTCACACTAACCTTTGGTGCCCTTTATATAGGACTAGGGACTCATAGCCACACCAACACTTGAAAGGTGCCAAAATGTATGTGGTTGAAGCGGACCTCAAATCCAACTACACATGCAATATAGTCATTACTCACACAATCGAATTACGAAGGAAAGTATTGATTACTCAATTTGAAATTCATGGTGAAGTGACCTGTTGCCTCCTAATTAATCGGGGTGTTTAATTACTCTCAAATTGGAGAGCCAACAACCATCAGACTGAGTTAATAGGGAGGATTTGAAAACTAGAATGATAAGCAAACTACAATTAATCTAAGATGAAAATGTAGTTTGTAATATAAAATGAAGTGCAGATTTTAATCTAATAACTTGAAAGTAAATATGAAATGCATATTCTAGTCTAAGAAAGCTTGAAAGAAAGATGATAATTAACTAATAGCAAGTGAGCAAATTAATCTAAAGATGCAATTAACACTAAATGAGAGCAAACTAATTAATGCAATAAGCTTTGAAAATGTGTAAATAGTTGAGACAGAATTTCACTATAGTCTATGTGCTCTCAAAACATTGCTCCCTTTCGAATGAAAAATGAGGTTCAAGATATAGGCAAGCTTGGAAGAGGAACAAAGAGTTTCTTGGTTTGAAACGGTGGACTCTTCATTTCCAATGGAGGAGAAAGAGACAAATATTAGAGAATTACTTAATTAAAGAAATGGATTATTGCCACATGGGTGACTCTTTGAATATTTGATTTATTAAAATGTAAATGTGATAATCCATTCAAATAAACAAGTAATTTATTAATTCCTTTATGGGTATTTTAGCTAAAGGGGGTAGATTTTAATTTAATTTAAAGCACTTAGGACTTAGAATTAAATTAATTTATCATAGGGATTATTTAGGTAATAAAGTCAAAGACTTAGGAATTAATTAAGATATTTGATTAATGCAATTTTAGGGTTTTTTGCAATTGACATCAAGTCGAATAAAGTCAAGTAGGAGACAGAAAATTGCCTAGTGAACTAGGACTTTGATGATGCAAAAATTCAAGAAATGCACCAAAATTGATTGAAATTGATAGGTGCCAATTTTGGGGTATTACATTTTCCCCTCTTTGAATTGATGTACAAACATCACATTGATTCAAAGAATAGTCTGATGTGATAGATGACAAGAATTTTGGAAGTCTAGGTTAGATTGCCAAGACACCGAACAGATCAAAGCATGATTTTTTGAAGTCCAAGTTAGATTGCGAAGACAACGATCTTAAAAGAGAACTAGAACCAGGGTTAGATTTCCCCAATACCAATTGATGAAGATATTAGGACTATCTTAGAATTAGGGTTAGATTTCCCCAATACGAAGGTTAATCCTCTAAGACCTGGGTTAGATTGCCCAGATAATGGTCCAAAAGAGATTTCAAGAGCCATCTCCAAAACGAAGCTTAACTCTCAGGAACTAGGGTTAGATTGCCCCAATACCTAAAAGATTTAAAGAACCATCTCCAAAATGAAGCTTGGCCCTTGAGGATCTAAGTTAGATTGCTCAGATACCTAAAAGATAGATGATAAGATGACTAGATGTGAGGCACCGAGATGCCCCTAGCAATGAGAACTAATGATTCAGATCAGACTGATTCAAGAATTGATTTGACAAGATTCAAATGATGCAATCATCCAGCCCCCTTGGGAGTGAAATCGAAAGATGACATGTCAGAAGATGATTGACAGCAAGAGGTTGTGAATAAAGATAAGATCGAAGATCCAGAAGAATTCAAAGCAGATTAAAGAAGCATCGAGAAGATGCAAAAGCAATTTGGAGTGATCCATAGGTCCTGTTGACCAAGTTTTACCATAGTTGACCAAAGTTGACTTTGATGAAAAAGAGAAGATCTCAAGAACATGATGAAAAGATGAGGATCTAGCAAGAAAAATGGTGTCAAAAGGCTGACTGCACAAGCGTCTGATCCCAAAGGATCCTAGAATTTAAAACACAATTTCGAGCTATCTAGAGATGTCAGATTTCAATTTTGATCCTGAAAACTTGTGCAATCAATATGAACTCGGGAAAAAAGATGAGGACCTTCTATGAATTGAAGGTAATCAAGAGAGCACCAAACATTGGCTCAATGTAAGCCTAGAATGAAAATGCAAGCCTAAACTAAACGCAATCCTAGGACTTGGTAGTTGGACTCACCAATTTATCATCATAGAGCCTTTTAAGTTCAGATGGTCACAAGATGACACACAACCCTTACTGATATCGCTATCATGAGAATATGAATATGACACAAGTCTTAGATTTGTCAGAATGAGGTGTAAGCATTAAGGCACAAGAAGCCAGAATGACCTGAACACCTATTCCTTTTGATTTAGCAAGGTAACATAAGCATCAAAGCACAATTGCTAGAATGACCTAAATGTTGCTTGCATACAAACACACCAGACATGTAGGAGTTTCTTCTTTTGCCAAAGATTGCTCGCAGTGACCCTTACTTTCACTTAGTAGGACGAGCGTTTACAATTTCACTTGTAGCAAAAAGAAGTCACCCAAAAGACAAGGAGAAGAACCAACCTCACCAAAGCGTCCATATAAAAAGGAGTCAAGGTACGCATGGCCATCCAATATGAGATGGAGGATCTTATAGATGGACACCCCTCTTAAATAGAATCTTTGGATCATTTGAACTAAACCAACAAGCAGAAAGTAAAGAAAGAAAACAAACAAGCACTCAAAGAAAACAAAGCTCAACATGCCTCGGAGGAACACAAAGTCAATTTTAGTTTTAATTTAAGTTCGTGTTCAAGTGAATTGGATTCAAAATAGAAATGTACAACATTTGAAGTCTCAACAGGATAGCGATAGCAGGCAGATGCAATGAGAACCACTGGTGACCGTCGCGAGAGATGAAGTCTCAAGAAGATATCGGGGAGCTAAACAATGTATCAATAGGTAGACGCAATGAGAAATGCTAGTGACTAATACAAGAGAGATCCTCAAGGTGAGAAATCTTAGAGATACTAGCGAAACATCAGTAGGTAGATGCAGTGAGAACCACTGGTGACTGATGTAAGGGAGAGATCCCGAATTAGAGAGGTCAAATGAAAGCTAGGTATCAGTAGGCAGGCATAGTAGAAACCATTGGTGATAGATACACAAGAGATTCTCAAGGAGAGAAATCTCATAAGTAGCTAGGCATCAGTAGGAAGACGCAATGAGAACCACTGGTGGTTGATGCATGAAAAGAGTTTCTGAAAGTGATAGGACAATTCCCCCTAGACTAGGCAGGTGCCCCCAAGCGTTACCAGTTCCAATCTATGAAGAGTTGAGCAAAATCTTGAAGATAACTAAAAGAAAGTGCATGAGCTAGCAAACATGCACCTCGCACAACCGTGTCACCCCCTAGAGGGTGCCCATGTTTTTGGTTATTCCAAGGACTCAATAGTATACGTTCAAAGGTTAGCCTTGTGGCAAGGGCCAGTGTCGTATACCACCTTCAAGCATCTAGGTGTATGCCTATGATGGGAATCTTTGAGAGAGATTCTTCCCCCTCCCTGTGCAAAGATTATGACTCCTTTCGGAGGTGAACCAGGTAGGCAACTAACTAGGTAGAGTTTTTAGTGGGCTTCCATTCACACTAACCTTTGATGCCCCTGATACAGGGCTAGGGCCTCGTAACTAGACCAACACTTGAAATCCATACACCCCCGCAAGTAGGGCTAGGAGTGGTGCCGCTTAGTACAACAGACAAGGCCTTCTCAAGATGATAGTTGAAATCATGAGAAGGAAGTTAACATGATTTTGGAGTCTTTAGACTCGAGAAAACATTTTTTATTATAGTGAGGCAAAATCACCAGTGATAGGTGCGAACTCACTTGGGTCATTCCGGGAGGTTCAACTTCCAGCAGGCCCTCTAAAGGTGACACAACTTGGCTTAGATCTGAGGGTTTGATTTTATGTTTCTCTCAAAGAGAGAAGAGCATA